>JAFMSR010000016.1:22014719-22423943 GCA_022818135.1 Saxidomus purpurata | reverse complement strand
GCATCTGAACGGAAGCTTTTCCTATCTTTTTTGGAAGGGGACAATGCAAGGATGCTACAGAGCAAGTTTAGTGACATTCTATCATTCTTTTATCAGGTATACTGCAGATAGACATGCATGGTATTCATTATCATTTAGATTCAGCAACTCTGTCAATGTTTGTTACAACTTCTGCAACGTATTTGCATCAATATTACTCTTATACTGATATGATTAATATCCAGTACTAGCGTTCAATAAAGTAGGAAAGTTGCAAAATTTATGCAAATAGTTTAGCGTTAAAAACCTCATGTACATTAGCGTGGCAAAAACAGAATCCGCCTGTGCTGTATTGTACGTCTTTAATAATATTTCCCTTGATTTAACGAGCAATTTTTAATGCAAGGAACAGTAACTCTAGCACAGGCACCTGTTTTATCCACTCATTTCTTTTATGTTTGATTCTCCACAGCATCATTTCTGAAATGTCCATTGAATCAATAAAAAAAGTGATTACTAGTGGAAACTAGAGCTATCACTAAATGTGATTAATACCCCCAAAAGGATTGCTTTATAAACTGAAGAAGTTCGTAGTAACATAATACCTTGCAAACAAACTAAAAAGAGATATTGTTCTTAGCAGTTCCTCTCATTGTGCTTGACCATTGTATGAAGTTGTATTGAATTCCAACTTGTAGTTTTCGAAAAATGCTCCTTACAGGGAAAAGTAACAAAGGGCAATAACCCTGTAATTAGTCAAGATGGGTTATGGTTACTGTGCACTGCACTCCCTCTCACTGTGCTTGACCATTGTATGAAGTTGTATTGAATTCCAACCAGAAGTTTTCAAGTTATGCTCCGGACAAGGAAAAGTAACAAAGGGTAATAACTCTGTAATGAGTCAAGATGGAGTTATGGTTCCTGTGCACTGCACTTCCTCTAAATGTACTTGACCATTGTATGAGGTTGTACTTAATTCCAACTAGTAGTTTTCAAGTTATGCTTCGGACAAGGAAAAGTAACAAAGGGCAATAACTCAGTAAATACTCAAGATAGAGTTATAGTTCTTGTACACTGCACTTCCTCTGAGTGTGCTTGATCTTGTATGAAGTTGTTTGAATTCCAACTAGTAGTTTTCAAGTTTTGCTCCGGACAAGGAAAAGTAACAAAGGGCAATACTCTGTAATTAGTCAAGATGGAGTTATAGTTCTTGTGCACTGCCTTCCTCTCAATGTGCTTGACCTTGTATGAAGTTGTATTGAATTCCAACTAGTAGTTTTCAAGTTACGCTCCGGACAAGGAAAAGTAACAAAGGGCATAACTCAGTAATTGTCAAGATGGAGTTATAGTTCTTGTGCACTGCCTTCCTCTCAATGTGCTTGACCTTGTATGAAGTTGTATTGAATTCCAACGAGTGTTTTCAGTTATGCTCGGACAAGGAAAAGTAACAAAGGGCAATACTCTGTAATTAGTCAAGATGGGTTATAGTTCTTGTGCCGCACTTCCTCTCAAGTGCTTGACCATTGTATGAAGTTGTATTGATTCCAACTAGTAGTTTTCAAGTTATGCTCCGGACAAGGAAAATGCAACAGACCGCCCACCCCCCGCCCGACCGACCGACCGACCACCACCACCAACCACCGACCAACCACCACGGGTGACTCCTATATACCCCCCTAACTTCGTGGAAATAAATTTTGTTGATAGAACATTTGAGATATGTCTCGCATTCTCAGCGGGGCCCCCTCTGCTGTTTTCTCATTGGATTTACACAATTGGGGCAAATGGCCCTGGCAGCCTTCAAAAGCCTGAAATCTGGAATACACTACAAAACTTTTACCCCTGCATGTATAATTACAGCCCTGACAAGAAGCACTGGTATATAAGTCTATATCACAGGTTTTGAGCCTTAAGCATAGCTTGACCTTCAAGGTAACTCCCTGTGTATAGTGCATAACAGACCCTTGTGTTAAGGGTAACAACTGTGTGTAGTCGTTTGAATAATGGTCCATGCATGTACATGTAGTGAGGATGGAGGGAATGACAAAACTGAGCAAGCTTACAGTCAAAGACAGTCTTTGACTGTTTGGGAACTAATAATTATTTTCATATTGCAGATATCTTGTCATTGATTGGATAACAAAGTAGGTTACCTGTTACCGGAAGTGTTGCAGGCGTCACACTGCTGATGACAGCCGTCTTGGAGGCATCGTATGTAAAACTGGAATAGGTCAGCGCGGAACCTCCCTGGTGCACCTTCACCGGGTATGTACCTGCTGCCTGAAGAATGAACATATTTTTTTTCTTTCACTGGGGTATAACGGTATTTCAGCTATGCTTACCCAGACTCCTATCCTCCTGTCAACTTCCTCACATAAAAGAGTCGTGTCAGTATCTGGGTTTGAGCCCATGACCATCAATCTAGCGGGCTCAGTGATTACAAATCACCAACCATAACCACTTGACCACATTATCAGTCACGTCACAAGAGTTTTTGAAAATTATTCTAGAAATTCATACACGTCTATGTTTTGTTTGACTACTATCTATTGTTTGATTTGCTTTTAACATTAAAAATATCTTGTCAGTGATTTCGCCTCGGAATTGGCAAAATCTTTGATATATGTATATACATGTACATATAATCACTTTCAGCTTTCAACTTAAACAAAGCATTCAGAAGTTTCTCTAATAAAAACAAAACCATTTACAAAGTGCAGTTAAATAATTAAACACGTCTTTCATAGAATATTTAGAATGACTCACCATTGGCGGTATTACACACGTAATCTGATTCGGCTGAACACTTTTTATCGCACAGACTGCGTTGTTGATGGTCACATTGGCTCCAGAGCCGAAACCATAACCGTCAATAGTTAATGTTATACCACCTGTGAGTAAAATCAAAACAATTACATGAATATGAATTCAAATAAAACTTACGGCATTTAGTTCTTCTTTTTTTCATTGACATGCAACTCTGTAGGATTTTGATTTTGCGGATTTGATTTCTGTTTTATTATATTATATTTTTGCGGCCAGGTTGTGGGGTCACCAAATTGCTTTATGTTTCCGGACAGCCAGTTTTCAAAGATTTGTTTTATTGTGATGTTAGCTTTTAAATTGTGTAATCTGTTTAAATCATTCGACACATTTAATGAAATATTATGATAAAAAGTTAAACTTGTGAATTTTATTTGCCAGCATCTGACACAGAAATATTGCGCATGCACAGTCTGTCACTTTCTGCTAACCCCCCCCCCCCCCCCCCCGCCACGATGTAAACATGTATATAGTGACTGACAAAACAAATGGTTAGATTTCTGGTCAAATAGTTACATTAAACTGTTGTTGTTGCTAGAAATCAAGCATCTGTTTGATCAAAAACATATGATTGTAAATATTAACATGCATTTCGCAAGTGTCCGGTTCGATGGCTGTCAGTGTTTGGTGGTCTCAAACCAGTAAAGAGCTAAAAATAGCAAAAATTAAATCATTGTGTTTTAAAGGCATGTTACTAAGATAGGAATAGAAAGAACTGTGCCTTAGTCAGCCATAAAAGAATGCTTTAAAGAAAATATATCTACCTCCAATACTTCCTGAGCCAGGTGAAATGGTACTTATACTTGCGACATATGTGAACAATACATTTCCACCTGAGTTTCCTTTTCCGACCACATTCACTGTGACGTTATACTGGCCTATTGGACCGTTCCCAACGGCACACGTAATACTTGTTGCCGTGGAGGCACTCACAACACAAGCCACGCCTCCAATCGTTACGGTGTTATTTGTATTCTCCGTGCTAAACCCAGTTCCGCTGATAGTAACAACAGTGTTCAAAGCTAAAGTTCCTGTAAAACAATATGTCACATCGTAAAAACTCAGAAAGACTCAGACTCACAAATGTACCAGAAAGAGGTTGGTTTTGGTTCCAAACGATTGTATGTCATCCTTATTATTCATATAGCTAAAATAGTTTTGCCCCATATCCATCAGAATGTATTGTCTTTACACACTCAAAGTTGATTTTTGTCCATTCAAGGGCTGTAACTCTGTCTTTCCTCAAGTTTAATCACAAACCTAGCCACCCACCTTTGTACAACTTCTTACCCTGCTTGGTGGTGCTGTTATGTTTAACAACACTAGACAATATACTTTCTAAGCAATGTATGACACAAGCTAAAAATACTCATTCATTTAGCTAGTCCAAAACGTATTACTTTGTGGCTGCAAACACAGACAAACCTCAAGCAACCAACTTCATGTTCAGATAAACATTTCTGTTACGGTTCATGATGATAACTTATGGAGTTACATGTGATACAAAATAACAGACATGCAAGCTATTCTATGCCACCCTATCTAATAGTGTAAAGTTACAGCATACCTGTAGCCGGTGTAACTGATGTGACTGTTGGGGTATATTCGTTCAGCCACTGAAACGAGCAGTTTCCTGGACATGCCGCCAGCACATCATTGACAAACAGAGTTGTTTGTGGCAGATCGTGGGGTGTTCTGACTATATCCGGCATGAGAGGGTCGTAGAACAACCCGCCATCAATTACTGTTGAAGCCAAGACTGACGACCCTGTCGGACTCAGATTAACATTGCTGACCTTTAAAATCAAGTAAAACATTTAAATTTCTTTATTTATAGTAAACTGCGATATAACTGAAGCAAACACCTGACCTGACTTACAAGTGTCTTTAAATCAACTCACTTCAAACCACGATTACCGATCATCGGATTAGAACCAACAATCTTTGAAGGGTTAAAAGCTTTGTAAATGAGATATTTGTACATTTGTACGTTTTTTAATGGTGAGGGCAAAGGTGGATGCATGAAAATAATGTGAAAAATAGCATACACTTAGCAAAAATTGTCATGGCAATTTTGCATTTAATTCTGAAAGGGTTATAACTCCTGTGTTCCTGAAGCAATCAAACTGAATTGAACTTGGCGAGAAATAGCATGGACAAGAACAGGGGACAGACACACAGACAGAATGGCAGGGACAATTACTTCAAAGTGTTGAAGATATTGAGAGGACAAAACCAATGAATTATGGGTATAACCAGAAATATATAAAAATTAAATTGATCAGTCTTGAAGCTTTGGACGGTAGCACCTACCTTCATCTGTTCCTGGTCTCCTGCTAGAGTTTCAAATGTAACAGACAGATTATAGTTGGCACAGTCACCATCCTTTGTCACCGATAATTCTCCTATGCCATTTAAAGACTCGAGGGCCGTATCAAAAGCAGGTGCTTCAAGGGATGCATTCAAATCTGCAACAGAAATCACATTTCAGAGTTCCTTTCTCTATTAACAAGAAAAGTTTGTAAAACACGTAATTTTTTATGTCTCCCTTACCTCCATCTGGGAATTAAGTAACTGTAAAGCTAGAAATTGCTGATGAGCATACTGGATGCCATTACAGATCAATAGGGGTCTTCAACTTGTCAAAAACACTGTTCACTGAACAGTATGCTTTCTCTATGATTATTTGAGAGAAATGAAGCCTAAAGTAAAACAGCTTATTTTTACTGAATGGGTAGAAGATACAGTTACATACTGTAAACAAACTAATTTTTCCATGCAAATTATTTTCACTGTATTCGTGAAATTCATTTTTCTATGCAACTTATTTTTACTATATTTGTGGAAGTCTTTTTTTCATTATGTACATTTTTACTTATCGGCAGTTTAAAATTCAATTACAAGTGGTTGTACATGATATTCTTTTGAATAAACCATATCAAGAATATGCAAAAGCATTGAGCTACAGAGATATAAAAGGCCTGTTTCAGTGAAATATATTACTCTGGCATGGTGGCATAGACACGAATTGGCTGTGAAGTACCCGATAGTATACAACCCGTATATTTCTGTATGGGTATAACTCAAATGCTTATAACTGTTATATTTATTCAATAGGCATATAACTGTTACATTTATTCAACAAATTGTGAACAAACAGTTTCTAACTGTTTATCAAACATATTTACAAGCACTGTAAACACTTTATTTCAAGAGAACTGCACTGTACCATACTATTGTGTTTTTTTCTCCAAGCATTTGGTATGACCTTGTATGTCCCATCCACGGAAGGGCAAAAAAATACAAGAGCTGTCAGTAGGACAGCGTGCTTGACTTTTTTAGTGCTTGCCAATAAAACTAAACTTTGACAGTTAAGGGCACACAAGACTTTAACTAGGAATCAAAATCAAAGAAATACTTTCACAGAGTTATCTTCTTTTGCTTACAGATAGGTCTCATGATGGTACATAAGTACTCCAACTTTCAAAGAAATATCTCAAATGGTTAAGTCAACAAGTGGCCATAATTCATAAAAGGGCCATAATTCATATAAAATCCTTGACAGAATTACCTTCTCCTGCCCATGTTTTGGGATCATGATGGTAAACAAGTATTCCAACTTTCAAAGTAATATCTCGAACAGTTTAGTCAAAAAGTGGACTGGTATGAAAAACTTAACCAAGATTCTAAGTTGATAAAGGGCTTTAATTTTTAAAACAAATCCCTCATAGAGTTACCTTCTCTTGCCTACAGATGGGGGTAATGATGTAAACAAGCATTCAAAGTTTCAAAGCAATATCTCAAAGGGTTAAGGCAATAAGGGATTTTACCCATATTCAATGTATTTTCTAAGTAAAAAAGGGGCATAATTCTGTCAAAAACCTTGACAGAGTTATGCACTCTTGTCTGTTGATGTAGGTCATGATGGTAAACAAGTATGGTTAGTTTCAAAGCAATACCTCCAATGGTTTTGAAATAAAGTGAGGTGGTACGAAAAACTTAACCAAGCTCAATACACTTTCTAAGTCAAAAACAGGGCCATAATTCTGTCAAAAACCTTGACAGAGTTATGTACTCTTGTCTGTAGATGGAGGTTATGATGGTAAACAAGTATGGTAAGTTTCAAAGCCATACCTCTAATACTTTTGAAATAAAGTGGGGTGGTATGAAAAACTTAACCAAGGTGTGACACCAACGCCAACGCCGGGGCGAGTAGGATAGCTCCCCTTTTCATAGAAAAGTCGAGCTAAAAATGAAGCATCTAGAAAATTCAAAGGTTTTACTAACGATTTAACCATAATACAGCCCTTAATAGTAGGTCCATAATAAATAACATCTATGTATAAGTGTGCTTTGTTTACTGATCGAAAGACGTACTTGTTATCGTTTTGCTTTTGAATGTGACATCAAAGGAACCAGTAGGTGGTGGAGACGCATTAGACGTTCTTGTGGTTGTTATTGCTGCACCATTTCCACCAGCCAATGCATATTTCACTGATGAACTTGGATACTGTGGGTTCCCACTTGATTTCTGAAAATATGAAATGAAAAAAACACAATAAAGTATGCCAGAGGAAAGTTTAAGACTACACATGTGCTACTTGGCCAAGATAGCCATATATCGCACACCTGAGTACATCACTTACTCCTGACCAAATGTGCCTGAAATACAACCAAGATTAACATCCTGTAAGTGCGGATAGAAACAACGTGAGCAGGAAGTTTTGCATTTACACTTCTGCAATAGAGTTTCTAAAAATGATTTTAAACATAGCTCTTTTTTTCAGAGGGGCTGAATTTCAAGTACATGCACATACATCTTGTATTTCAAAGTGTTCTTCATATCTCTATAGATCATTATCCAAACCATCCAAGCTTAACTGGTGGTATAACATTTACAGTATCATAATACATTGTATATGGAAGCACACCCTCTTAACTCTTTACTCAACGGACAGCAAATGATTCTGCTTTTACATGCAGTGCAGATCATGATCAACCTGCATTTAATTCATACTAATTCATTTTTTTTCGATGGAGAAACAAGTTCTCACATCTTATGTTAATTGCTCTCCAGACTCACTCCAGATGGAATCAATCTCCAAGAAAGAGAGAGGCTATGTGGAATTTTCTGTGTCTGTGACACAATAAAAACTTGGCACTAGCGGGAATTGAACAAGTGGCCCCTCAACCCTTATGCAAACCCACTACCACTGCACCAAGGCAGCTCCATATCCACACGGGCTGGCCATGATCTGCACTATTTTTTACTCAGTTAATTTCATCAAATTGTGGGTACCCTTCAAATTAAAAGATGGACACTGGTCATGTTAGAAATTTAGCAAGTCATGGTTAAAGGTCTCTTCATACATACCACTCCATTGGCTAATGTAAGCAGTGGCAACTGATTTCCACACTCAAAAGGTTTCAGGGTTACTTCGTATTTTGATGCTGTAAGACTGCGCACGCTAATCTGGTTGATATACATCTTGTTTGAAAGGGCAGACGGAAGTCGTAGACGATTCACCTCTGTAGATATATTTATAATCAGTAAATTATTTGCCAAAGAAACATATACTTTCACAGTCAACTGAAGGGAACTACATGTATATGTACACCAGATACTTCATAACAAGTAACCAGATAGAAATGAAAACAAAACCTACAAATTAAGTATGTGCAGAAAAGCAATTTTTGACTAGGTTTAGTCACAAAAGATTTTCCCTAAATGTATATTCAAAAGAAACAAAACTTTTACAGTGGAACCTTCAAAAACCAGACTACTTAGGGAACAGATGAAAAATCCATTGTCATACGTTTACGGTTTTCAGATTCATGCTGTATTCAAGTAAACACCTTTCGACATTTTCAGTTCATCAAAGATATAAAATTTATAATGATAAAAATAATGTATACTTAATAAAAAGATGTTAAAGTCACATGCCTAACAGCACATATATTTTGCCTCTTGAAAATAATCAATTTATGTAACAAGAGGGCCAAGATGGCCCAGTATTGCTCACCTGAATGCCACTGTTCTTAATGATTTTTTCATTACAACTGGGTCATAAATCTTGCCTCTAGGTTGTTAACAATGTTTTATCATTGATATGATCATGTGACTTATCTAGAACCTTAGATGTTGAAAGCAAATTCTAAACAAAGCAAAATGAAGATTGCATCATTAATTTTGAACATCATAACCTACCTGGATCATTGGTTGTATCCTTCTGACCAATGAAAACGGAGTCTACATAGCCATCTTGTTCCCAAGTGCTGTTATATACATACACTCGTTGTAATCTGAACTGTAATCCGCCAGTAAATTTGGTCTGTAACTTCGCATGCAAATCCAAGCATACATACGACCATGTCTGTGACCTACAGGTGCAATAAGACTTTGTGATAATCAACAATTCAAATATCACTTGTAATTAATTACAGTAACTATGCAAATTATTCTACCACCTACTTCATGACCTACTCACTACCCTGTCACACATCCATCAATCATCTCTCATCCAAGCTGCTTACAACTGACCCCTATCTTGCTGACAGCATGGTGTTTTGACCAGTGTAGATCATAATCAACCAGTACATCTATACGGTAATTCTTTGGCTGTTCCGTCAGTAAATGTTCACCCCATCAAATAACCAATGGTATAATTAAGACCGAGAGATGGTAAGGGCTAAAAATTTTGCTGAAAAATTACTTACGCAGATGCTGCACTTGTTTTGAAGTCAAAGTTTCTTGCCAATGTTTGTGTTGCAGAGGTCGCTGAAGGTTTATAGGAAAAGGTAACTCTGATGTAATTCTGAAGAGATCCTTTGTACGCAAAGCATAACTGCAAAAGAAAACAAGAGCGCCAAGATTGCCATGAATCTCGCACCTGGCTACCATCTGCTATATTACAAGGTCAACAATCGTGTGGAAGAAAGGGTCAATTTTGACCTGGGGATCATGAATTGAACAATACTAGTAAAGGTTCACATGGTTTCTATGAAGTGTTTAAGTTTTTCCTATATAATCGAGTGACCCCACACACACTAAAATTCTGCTTCTTAGAGCACCCAATATTAAGACTGAACATTTTAGAACTCGTAGTAAAAAGGTCTCCATATATTAAGACCACTTATTAAAGATCTGAGGGCTGAACAGGAAGTTTACTGTATAAAAAACTACAAAGGATTCTTTTATTTTTTTCCAGTTTTCCTATCTAGTCGGGCTTCTATAACAAGACAACAGCTCTCAGAAAAGTGCACATATTGTTCAACTCCAACTGAGCTTTGCTAAACAGACTTGCCTTAAATTCCATAAAACGGAAACAGAATGCAACATACCTTCCCTAAGGTGGACATCAGTATTCCTAAATCTTGGTTGTCTTTTCTGTACATGTAGCCTGGGGCTTGCAGCGAGTACCTACCACAGAAAGGTTCAGTATCCTTTACTCTTAAACCAGAATATTTTGAAGGATATACTTCAAAACTTTCGTAATGTTCTTGAACGCTACTACTGGAGGATGAGAACAGAGTTGGGCACAATGCTTCAAACAAACTGCTGGCAGCATTTTCAACCTGCAAAAGCAAACATTTTATCTTGATATAATCATTCAATAAAACCTGTCAACAAAGACCACCTGCTGAATGAAGCTTTACTGACAGGTGGTGTTTCCCCTAGAGAATGGTGCCCTGTTTGATCCCTCCCAATTCACAGGATGGTCTTTGAAATTTATAGCTTTTAGAGGTAAAATTAATGTACCATTGTACACACAGCCTCTTTCAAAGTAACTATTATAGTTACCACTAAAAGTGATCCATACCCCAATCTACAAAATGTCAGAAATTAGTGGCTTTTCTGGTGGGGGTACCTCATTTCTATTTGAAAATTTAAATTTTTTCCCCCCCTATTTTCAGTAAAATTATCTTGACTTTGGCCCAAGTATCCTAACATGCAAACCAAGCCTCTTTGTTAAAAGGGGCTACCTATGTACCAAGTTTAGTTGGAAACTGAGGACTCTTACACCAATCATTCTCATTCTCAAGTTTGTGATCATTCAAAAATACATTTTATATTTAAATCCACTCTGACTTTGACATTTGACTTAATGAACCCAAAAAATTGATAGTAATCACCCACTGGACATACCAGCTGCCATACCAAGTTTGAGCACTCTAGGCTTAAATTTTCTCTAATTACAAAGTTGGCAAGGGCACAATATATAACATCAATATTCATACCAACTGGAAAATTTAATGAAAGTAAGCATTGCAAACTTACCGCTTGGCTATCCAAACTTGCTACGGAGAATGGATTCGAGACTCTTCCATCTAACGAAAGTGCCACTATATCATTGCCGGGAACACCTGTAACTTTCTTAACCACAGTGTAATTCAAAGAAGGACCACCTGCTTTAGCACGAACTGTCATATCAGGGAAAGTACCTGAAAATATTAACATTACTTGCCTTGCTCTGCTTCAAATAGTCTTGAACGTATAAATGAATGACTAAGTGCTGAAGACAGACTGACAGACTGTACAGTCCATATGTCATTTGAAAGTAAACAACTGCCTAAAATGCACAAATTGTCCACAGCTTATTCATGTAGTTTTCAAAAAGGAGTAAAAAGTTACAAACCAAGTCCTTGGTATCAAGACTGGGTATATTATGTCTAATTTTGACCTGCAGCTCTTAAGAATAACCTTTACCTTTATGGTACAGTAATCTAGTTGTTGTCAGCCACATCCTGCGCCATTATGATAAACATTTGTGCAAAGTCATTTTAAAACCCTCAAATATAATGACACGCTTAAGTGTGTCTAAATCTGCCGTATGCAACAAAAGATGTGACCTTGACCTTTGAGCCAATGACCTTTGTACTACACACAACTTGCCGTATCATGTAAAACAATCGAGACTTACATCCTGTCAACGCATTTCTAACAAAGTGTAATACAAGAAACAAAAAGGCAGCTGACCTACGAAGTGTTTCACGCAGTTTTTTCTTGAAAGATTCAAGGCCTATTTCATGAGTATTTCTGTTTTGTACAGGTGAGCAGTTTCCCTAAGTAACATTTCTTGGAAGCATTTATAAGACAATACCAAGTTTACAAAGAAAGAGCAGGTCAGTAGGGGGCCCCTATAGCTCAAATTCCTCATAGTGACCTTAATCACTCATCCATGGGGTGGGTGACCGTGAGTAATTTAAAGTAGTCTCAATAACAAGAGGGTCATAATGGATCTTTATCGCTCCCAAGAGTACCAGTGCACTTACCTGAGGAAGTCATTTGTTGCTAAAGGGAGCCAGTAGTTGCTAAGGAAGTCTCTGGTCACTAGCTGCCAGGGGCAGTCAGTGGTTGCTAAGGAACTTACTGGTGACTTAGGAAAGTCAGTGATTTCCAAAGAAGTAAATTGTTGCTACTTGCTAAGGACATCAATGGTTGCGAAAGAAGTTACTGGTGGCAAGAGGGTGCTTAGGAAATCACTGGTTGCTAAGGAAAGTCACTAGTTGTTAGGGGGACTAAGTTATTGCTAAGGATGCCATTGGTTGATACAGAAGTCACTTGTCCCTTGGGGATTAAGTTGTTGCTAAGGAAGTACATGCTTCTTAAGGAAGTCATCTGCTCATGAGTCACTGGTTGCTAAGGAAGTCACTGGTTGCTAGGTAAAGTCACTGGTTGCTAAGGAAGTCATTAATTCCTAAGAAAGTTACTGACTGGTAGAAAGAGGTTGTTTATGAAGTTGCTAGTCACTAGTCCAGGTTGGGGTTGTAAGGGAAGTCATTGGTTGCTAAGGAAGAACTGGTTGATATTGAAGTCAGTGGCTGCTAGGTAAGTCAAGGGACAAGGTTCACAAGGTTTTTCTATGATTTGTGACTCCTAGTGTGTCCACAAACAATTGTGGACAGATTGACATCAAACATCTATCAATCCTTAAAGCTCACCATGAGCACTCCGTGCTCAGGTGACCTAAAATATCTTCAATACTGACTTCAGTTTCTTATTTACAGAACATTTCAGCTCTAATAAAACGTGTATACCTCGTTTTGAGTCAAATGTCACTTGGTAAGTAGGTGTTGATGTGCTTAGTCTTAGCACATTGACACCTTCCCCTGTTCCAAAAATGGGAAGAGCATCAATTGCATTCCCCATGTCTGTATCACTGTTGCTGGTGGTTACAGTCACTGAAAAATGCAACATACATCATTACAGAAACTGCTAAGATAAAAACAAGAGGTCCAAGATGGCCCTATATCGCTCACCTTGGTACAAGTCCACTTGCCTGGTGGAATCACTAGACAATGTTCAATATACCAAATAGGTTTTCCTATATACATCTTTGTAAAAAAGTGACTCCCCCCCCCCCTGGCAAGGTCAATTCTGACCCCAGGGGCATAATTTGAACAAACTTTGAAGAGATCTACTAGGCAATGCTACATGCCAAATATCTAAGCTCTAGGCCTTGTGGTTTCAGAGAAGAAGATTTTTAAAGTTTTTCTTATGTAAGCCTATGCAAAAGTAAGTGACCCCCGTGCGGGGTCAATTTTGACCCGGGGGGTCATAATTTGAACAATCTTGGTAGAGGTCCACTAGACAATGCTACATGCCAAATATCTAAGCTCTAGACCTTGTGGTTTCAAAGAAGAAGATTTTTAAAGTTGTTCCTATATAAACCTATGTAAAACTAAGTGACCACCCGTGCGGGGTCAATTTTGACCCAGGGGTCATAATTTGAACAATCTTGGTAGAGGTCCACTAGACAATGCTACATGCCAAATATCTAAGCTCTAGACCTTGTGGTTTCAGAGAAGAAGATTTTTAAAGTTGTTCCTATATAAACCTATGTAAAACTAAGTGACCCCCGTGCGGGGTCAATTTTGACCCAGGGGTCATAATTTGAACAATCTTGGTAGAGGTCCACTAGACAATGCTACATGCTACATGTCTAAGCTCTAGGCCTTGTGGTTTCAGAGAAGAAGATTTTTAACGTTTTTCTTATTTTTTGCAATAGCAACCAGAGTTCTGCATTGAATGGAATTATTTGAACAACTTTGATAGAGCTTCATGCAAGGAACATCCCTGCAAAGAGTCATCAATATTGGCCCAGTGGTTTTAGAGGTGTCACGATTTATAAACCCAACTCTGGTAAAATTCATTAACCTAACTCTGGTAAATTTCATTAACCCAACTCTGGTAAATTTCATTACCCTTACGCTGGTAAATTTCTGAAAATGTCTGGTCCATCTTTCAATTTGGAGAGCAACATTTGCTGTTCACATTGTGTGCTCACCAGATATTCTACACATTCACTGATTGAATAGGTACAAGTAATAATACACATCAATATCAGCCTGCACAGATCTATAGGAAGATCATGATCTGCACTAGTCACAAACTTCAAGATTAAAACCGCTTACATCCAGCAAGGGCACGACTTGATTTACTTGAACTATTTTCTTTTGTGTTCTTTGTATTTGCCTAGGGCATGCCTACTGGTTCTGCATTTCTTTTTGTTCCTTTTCAAACATGTAAGAATGTGACATTAAGGTCATCTTCTAGGCCATGTTGCTGTTCCTGATATCTCTAGCACCCAAACTAGGCACAAGAACTTACTAACATACATGTAGAAGAAGCCATTGCTAAACAAAAACCAGCATAGAACTATCACCTAGATATCCATTATAATTGAAATTTATTTTTGGGGGAGGTGGTCGGTCTTGGTCAATGTTGTACAGTTGTAGACTGACTCCTGGCTTCTCCTGCTTTAAAATAAATTGAACAAATTCTGACATAAATATAAGATTACATACCTGTGCACACCCCAAGCAAACAGAATCTAAACTCTCCATTTGTGGATGCATTTATCATAACATTCTGAACCTCGTTTGTATGTGACTGGGTTGTAAATGAGTTGAATTCTAGATCCTATAAAGATAATGGAACAATGTGATTATAAATCAAGAGAACAAAGTTTGATTAATTCAATACTGTCAGTTTCAGGCAAGTGGATTTCAAACAGAGGTGACTACTTATGCAGGTCTGAACAAATTACACAACTGAAGTACATACCTGTATCTCATATTTCACTTGTGAAGTAACACTGATGTTTTGCACTTCATTTTCGGCTAAACCAGTTGAAGCACTTGTAAAGGTAGTGTTGAAATATTTCACTTTCAGGTGGACAGATGAACTCCCAGTACTTTCATAGTGCACAATCTCAAGAGGGTAGCTGTGAAATATAGGATTTCTACATTGAATTTTTTATTACTGATTGCAAAACTAGTTTTTGCAACTTGAGATTTACCACTCTCCAGACTCACTCCAGATGGAATCAACCTCAGAGAGAATGAAAGTGAGATAGAAGAAATGTGGAATTAAGATATCTTGCCTAAGGACACTACCACCACATCATAGGTGGGACCTAAATTCTGGACCCGTTGTTACGGGGGTGATCATGGTATCGCTGCCCTACAGCTAAGTAGTACAAGTAGCCACACAACTAAAGTTACGTTGATCCGGAGTGTAGCTAAAACCAAATATGAAACAGTTATCAGTTGAGTTATTTACTTTAGATGACTGACCACTGAATGCTCAGATGAGCTAATACCGATACATTCTGCGTATCAAACTCTGATTAATATTTAACAAACCTTTTACTGCTATCTAGGGTCACCTTCTGAGAAACCGCCCATTCATTGTCCACTGATGTCACATAATCAGTCTACAAGAAAGAAATGTACATCAGTAAAATCTACTTCTGCCAATGAAAACATTGCTTTACTTCAATTATGTCTTCAGCTATCAGACATCAAGTATCTTACACAATGCCATGGAAGTTGCACAGCTTGTAATCATTGTGTCCCTGTAGAGTTGAAAATTGATATTTATGGTAATATAAAAATATTGAAGTGGTCGGTAACATGCTGCACACTCTAAACTACTTACTCCATCAACGAAAACTTTGCCCCCATCATCGGCACGAAGCCAAAACTCGTAAACCCCCGAGTGCGGAGGAAAAAAGAACCCTTTCATTCTACCGACGTAGTTATCCATTGTGTTGTTGACATCGTAAAAGTACGTCTCCTGCAATGTTGCCTTATGATATCCAGCGGATGAGCTCGTCAGTGCCCGAATATCATTGTAAGTTGTGTAGGTTGTTGACGTCCAGTACTCAAAATTCACACCTCGACCGCCAGGATACAATGACGCACTATACTTTGGATCAGGCGATACTTCACAGGACACACACTCATCTATTTTGACCTGCGTTATTCTACACACTTCATCTAAAAGACACGAAAATAAAAGTTATGAACAGTATTTAGTAAGCTTACCTGCTTATTTGTCGGTAAGCCCCTATTTACTTTTTTTTATCAAGAGTTCATGGTATATACCTGTATCATTTACTTACAACTCTTACCAGAGAAACGGGCCTTTATTTCTACAAGAAACATATTAAATGTGTCAAGTTTGCTTTTGAAAAATTCTTTTAGATAGAAAATACAGTCTACCGATATAGACTAATGTTGAGGTCAATATATAGTTTTGCGGAGTCTTTTAAAAGGTGATATTGACCGCGGATGAAGTTTCGAGGTCAATATTTTTTCACAGGTCCAAAAATGATGTCAGAGGTCAATATTTTTTCACAGGTCTGCAAAACAATATATTGAACTAAACATTAGTCTAAATTTATTATATAATTATATGGAATACCTCAGAAAAGTTGTGAAAATGTGCAAAAATACATTATAAGACATCTAGAAATCAGTGTTATTTTCCATGTCTACACATACTTTTGCAGACTCAGCAGGTGATTGCTATCAGCCAATCAGGATTAAGTATTTACGATAGGTATATGATATAAATAGATGTAGGGTGACTGCATTGTATCACTACATCTATTTATATCATATATTATAGCTTTTTAAATGCTTTTACCAGTAAACTTGGGGATTTTTTTCTCTCTTTTTTTATATCAGAGTAGGTTAACAACATTTTCTGTAAGTAAAATGGAATTCACATTGTCAAGAAATTGCGGAAAAAGAAATTTACTACAATTGCATGTAATTGAATGCACACAAATGTACCTGTATTCAAAGCATTGAAGATTGCGGCATCCCATTTTCTTTTAAATTACGAAACTTATTTAACTATAGTCTTACTTCCAACATACGCCCGCAGTGCCACATATGGAGGCCTGTCGTCAATGTAGTTGGCACATATGGTTAGATTGAGACCACCTGCAACACTTCCTGCATGGGCACTGATGCCTGTTATTTCTGTAATAAAAAAACAAAGCAATACTTAAAGTATCAATGTAATACTGAATCATGAAATAATATTCCCTGTAAGTGTCGAACATATAAACGCTTTTCACAAGTGTTACTTTGAAAAACTATGGGTTGAATTTAAGATGAAAATATATCCGCTATCCTTCCAGGAACTTCACAGATATCAATGGATACATCCAAAATAAGCTTAAATTTTTCCTTTTGTTCTGCAGCCTCACTAATACAATTTGCGCTATACACATTAAGTCATAAATAAAGAGTTTATATATAATTACTGGTTCAGGTAGCGGCAAAACTCAAACAAAAATCACAAGGTCAGTAGGGCACAGACATCACCAAATTGTTTAATTTTTATAAAGGGCAGTGACTCAATCAACCCATGTTAGAAATGTGTGCTAGTTCTAAAACTAACTATTTGAGTTTTATTGATATACAAGTGCCAGTAGGGGACAAACATGACAGACACAGTCAGAAATTAAAAGTACCATAACTCAGTAACAAGAGCTGTCACTAGTAAGTGAGGAATACCCCGAAGAGATGTCTTACAATCTGTGGTAGTCAAGCTGAGGACCCTGTACTTTTGCACAACACTTTATCTCCATGTGCTGAACATTTGTGCTAATTTACTTTAAAATCCTTCAATGTATAACAGAGTTACAGTCTGAACACAGAGAGAGAGACAGAGAGAACGCACACATCACATTTATGACTGATCCCTTGATTAATATATGCTGTCAAAAGACATACGAATATAAAAACAGATTCATTACTTGTGTATTGTGAATACATGTGTATCTTGTCATTGTAAGACACATGTAACGCCTTTGGATCTGGCTTAGATCTGAAAAAGAAATAAAAACAAAAGAATGTATTAACCACCATATTGTGTGCATATTTAAAGTGTAACAAACAGGTACTACATGACTATAGTTCTGTCTACATACTTTTGAGGAACTAACTTTAAAGTCCCATTGACACTTGTTAATTTACCAATAGCTTTTATATAACCAAGAAAGGCATCTTATGGGCAAAACCAAATCTTTGATAGCTCGAAAAACAGTCTGAACATTTCTTTCAAATCAAATGGTCAATGATATTGTTAACAAGAAGGCCATGATGACCCTACATCACTCACATGAGTGCCAGTGCACTTACCTAAAAAAAGTCACATGTTGCTAAGGTGAGTCAGTAATTGCTAAGGAAGTCACTGGTCACTAGGGCAAGTCAGTGACTGCTAAAGAAGTCAATTGTTTCTAGTAGCTAAGGATGTCAATGGTTCCTAAGGAAGTCACTGTTGATAAAGAGGATGCTAAAGGTTGCTAAGGAAGTCACTTGTTGCTAAGGGAATTAAATTTTGCCTGGGGACTATAGTTGTTGCTAAGGAAGTCGCTGGTTGCAAAGGGATTTGCTGGTTGCTAAGGGATTCACTGGTTGCTAAGGTAGTTAGTGGTTGCTAGTTAAGTTGCTGGTTGCTATAGAATTTTGAACGATGGATGATGGACAGAGGACTGAAATCCAACATCATAAAAGCTCACCATGAGCACTACGGTATGTTCTCCGGTAAGCACAAAATGTGAAACATTGTCATAAATCTCATTTTCATGGAGAAGCAACAAAAATATGAAACTGATCTCTTGTTCTGTATTTACGCAACCTTTCTTTTTATGACTTTACACAGTGAACAATGATAATGTACGTAAAATGCAAGCACTGCTCTTTTTGGGTTTCCTGAACTTCATATTTCATTATCTACATAATAATGTCTGGGCACTCTTTTGAAAATTTTACCTGCAACATGATTTGATTTTGAGTTTAACCTCAATTTTTCAGCAGTATATATGTACTTCAGTCATATACAGGTGCCAGGTGGGTAGTTTACCTAATAATCATTCCTGCATAGGACCAGTGTTAGACCCCTATCCTCCATTAGAAACTGACAACTTTCTCACATAAAGATTCATGGTCTGTAGTAGGGCTCGAACCCATGGCCCTCAATCAGTAAGAAGTAGAGGGATTAAAAGTCAGCAATCTTAACCACTCAACAACTCTGTAAGGTGCAATAGACAGTTTTATGGTCATTAAATTGTGCTCTCTCATGAGAAGTTGTGGTCATTTCTTCTTGGGTCTCTTCATACAGCATTTATCATTTGTTTTTATGACCCCTGTGTGTTGAAATGGCTGGGTAAATTATTTCTTCATGTTTTTTTTATACTTGGTGCTGATATGTTGCCCCAGTAGAAAGTTATCAACAGTATAAGATAATGTTTTACATAGGAAATAAAATGGTGGCCCAACTGGTCAAAAAGCTGACATATTTAGAACACTTAGTAAAGTTTTAATGTTTTGACTTCTGAAAATCTACATCAGACTGCCCTCCCCTGGCACCTGCATGTGTGTCTATAAGATCATGTTCATTAATAAGAGCAAATATGGTAAAAACATAAACAATATTAACTAAAACTGGATACACTACTGAAATATTGTTGCAAAGAAAACAAATATGCAGACCTACCTCCCATAGGGTGTTTCAATAATGAAACTGCCATTGAATAATCCTGAAATATTGAATAGACAAATAAGAATTAAAAAGAATACACTTCAAACAATGGATCGATATCACCCAAATGAATGGATTCAGAAGAACATATAAAAAAAAACAACCCCATTTCCCCCTAGAGCTTTATTTCTTAATATTCTTTCTGCAGGGAGTTATTGTCTGTACAACATTGACTTACATTCAAAGAATATCATATACATTGTAATAGGTTTGAACTGTTTCTATATACATGTAGATTATATAAGGGAAAACATCCCAACCCCACTTGGACCTTGATTTCTGACAGAGATCTAAAGTTGCATACATTTTTGTCTTGCAAACTCCAAGCGATTTACAGTAACCATAGTTTTGCTTTTCCTTCAAGAAAAAGCAGGAAAATCTAACGAAATAGAAGTGTTAACCGTAATGATGGCTACCAAAGAAGCAAATAGCCAGGTAACCACTGATTGGCTCCACTAAGATCCACTGTAGAGGTTAGATTGTTTTATTAAGAATATTGAAATCAGTCACAGAGCAAAATTTTTAACAAAATATTGTGCCATAAAAATCTAGAGATCTATCCAATGGCAAAAATGTAACTATTTGCATTAGTAAAAAGCACTTAAATATCAACATACCAATGGATGATCCTTGGGTTTTACATTTGATCATTCCATAATCTGTTGTGGTATTATCAAGTGACAGACCATACCTGAAAATATACAATTGTCCCATTTTGTTAGGTACTACACAAGAAATACAAATACAAACAAGAGCACTATGATGGCCTTATCTTGTTCACCTAAGTAGCATTGCACTTTAAAACATGAAAGTAGGTCAAAAGGTCATAATCAAGGTCGGTCATAGGAAATTAAAAAATTCTCTCAATGTCCAAAACCATTATAAGCAGTTTCAATTAAATCTTATTATTAAAATTCTGGATAAAATTATGTTGGACTACAGTAATGTACAAAGCCGTGTTTATTACATGTAGAATATTTGAACTAGCAAGTGATTGGACGAATGGAAGATTCACTCTGAATTATGAAGAGCAAGATGTGAATGAGGCACCGCGGTATTGTGAAATGTGTACTTACAATGTATCATTTCCAGACATCTGCAATTCACAAGCCCGTGCACCAAAGTATACCCTGGAAAACGAAAAACAAAACTAGAGGATGCTTTTGTAAAAAAGCGCATGTCTCCCCCACTGCTGAGAATAACTGTGAATGGAAACAGGAATGGAAATGGAGATAAGATAATGTAAATACCCGGTAGTCACTTCAATGAAGGCTGTCTATGGATGGTTTCTATTGTTAAGGTTGTATGAGAAGATGCTTCCTAAACTGTTTGTTTTTAACCAGGTATTCAATTTTGAAAATCCTGGTTATTCAATCAGCGTATGGCAGGCGGGCGTCAAACGAAATTGCACTTGATGGTCATATCATATATAGTTTCACAAATGAAATTAAATGAAATTGTGTCTGCTCCATAATTCTTCAAACCTTTAAAGGATTTTGATGATACTTAAAACAAACGTTCATATTGTCAGATTTTTTTACACTATTGAAAGACAACTCAAATTACAATGTATGTAAAATCATGATAACTGTAGTGTGTTGGGATGACTCCACTCGTTTTCACAATGAAGCCTCTCTGGTAGATACTTGAAACAAAAATTCACCACATCCAGAGAACGTGTAGAGTACATGTTTCGTATGGCTGGTTCCAAGGTCAAGGTCTACTTGACACTTGAATGTCATATCATATATAGTTTCACAAACGAAATTAAAGGAAATTGTGTCTGCTCCATAACTCTTCAACCCTTTGAAGGATTTTGATGATACTTGAAACAAACGTTCATATTGTCAGATTTTTTACACTATTGAAAGACAACTCAAATTTCAATGTATGTCAAATCATGATAACTGTAGTGTGTTGGGATGACTCCACTCGTTTTCACAATCAAGCCTCTCTGGTAGATATGGTCAATAAGTGTGTTGTGTGCTGTAGTAGCCTTGTTTATTATTTACGCGCAGCGGGGAAGAAATGACCGCATAAGGGTGGAAAGATCAAAAAAGAACAGAGTATATAAAACCAGACAACTGATATATCACTGATATATCAATAATAGTTAAATGTCCTCACTGATAAGAACTCTAGTTATCATCCGGAAATGAGAAAATGACCAATGGTCACTGTGACCTTAACCTTTGACCTACTGACCCCATAAACAAGAGGGATCATCTGCTCAATAAGACCAATCATCCTATGAAGTTTGAGGGCTGTAGGTCAAAAGGAACTCTAGTTATCATCCGGAAACGAGAAATTGACCAACGGTCACTGTGACCTTGACCTTTGAACTACTGACCCCAAAAACAATAGGGATCATCTGCTCAATAAGACCAATCATCCTATGAAGTTTGAGGTCTGTAGGTCTAAAGGAACTCTAGTTATCATCCGGAAACGAGAAATTGACAAACGGTCAGTATGACCTTGACCTTTGACCTACTGACCCCAAAAACAATAGGGATCATCAGCTCTATAAGACCAATCATCCTATGAAGTTTGAGGGCTGTAGGTCAAAAGGAACTCTAGTTATCATCCGGAAACGAGAAATTGACCAACGGTCACTGTGACCTTGACCTTTGAACTACTGACCCCAAAAACAATAGGGATCATCTGCTCAATAAGACCATTCATCCTATGAAGTTTGAGAGCTGTAGGTCAAAAGGAACTCTAGTTATCGTCCGGAAACGAAGAATGGACGGACGGACTGACGGACTCCCCCCAGTTTGAGGGTTGTAGGTCAAAAGGAACTCTAGTTATCATCCGGAAATGAGAAATTGACCAACGGTCACTGTGACCTTGACCTTTGACCTACTGACCCCAAAAACAATAGGGATCATCTGCTCTATAAGACCAATCATCCTATGAAGTTTGAGGTCTGTAGGTCTAAAGGAACTCTAGTTATCATCCGGAAACGAGAAATTGACCAACGGTCAGTGTGACCTTGACCTTTGACCTACTGACCCCAAAAACAATAGGGATCATCAGCTCTATAAGACCAATCATCCTATGAAGTTTGAGGGCTGTAGGTCAAAAGGAACTCTAGTTATCATCCGGAAACGAGAAATTGACCAACGGTCACTGTGACCTTGACCTTTGAACTACTGACCCCAAAAACAATAGGGATCATCTGCTCAATAAGACCATTCATCCTATGAAGTTTGAGAGCTGTAGGTCAAAAGGAACTCTAGTTATCGTCCGGAAACGAAGAATGGACGGACGGACTGACGGACTGACGGACGGACGGACTGACGGACAGGGCAAAAACAATATGTCTCCCCCCGAGGTGGGGGAGACATAATTATCTAACATTGAACATGAAAGAAATTGTTCACACAGACTAAATTTTATCTACAAATCACTGGACTGAACCTAAACACCCAAGGTGATAACAAAGAAGTTATCTGATGTAAACTCAAGCTTACATGCAATGCCCAAACTTGCCTTGAAAGCCAAAATAATATACAGTAACAAACTAGAGGGTAATGACAGCCCAATATCATTCTCCTAAGTCACCACTACTCCAGTGGACAAAAAAAAGGTCAAAAGGTCAGAACAAGGTTTTCCTAAGATGTGACCTAGTTTTTGACCAATTTTGATCCATATTGAAATTCAACTTCATTCTGACGAAATTCATGTCTCTACTGTATACACAAGATTTTTCCGAGCCTATGTAAAATAAAGTAACCCTCCCAGGCACGGCCCTTACTGACCCGGGCCTCATGATTACCTTTTCACTTTCTCTGTCCTGTTGTTACTTGCTGTGTTATTTTTACTGAGCAGTCTGTCACTGAACAATACTCCCTTCATTGTCACAAATGTACCTGAAATGCAGTAAGAAACAAATCTTCCAACAGATGACCAACAACGACTCGTCACAAAAACTCACTGTGTGTGACTCGAACAAATGTAAAAAAAGATCCTTACATGACATCTTTCATATTAAATTTTCCCACAACTCAAAAACAGACAAAATGCCAAAATCTCAACATATGTCATAACCAGATTCACTGCATCTACTAGCTTTTTTGTCAGAAACTAACACCACTCACAATATGCCATAGTCAAGTTCTTGTCAGATTCTTTAAATACTCACGGTATGCCATAACTATATAAAATTGTCCGAGTTATACAATGCTCATTTTATGTCAAAATTAAATCGCTTGCCAGATTGTCACGATACTCACTGTTCTGCTCCAAAATCAGACCTTTGTCGGAAACTCAGCATACTCACTGAATACGATAACCAGATTTTTGCTGGAAACTAATTTTACACACTGTATGACATATCTCGACTCTTATCATAACCGAATCGGACTAACTGTATGTCATAACTTTGCTCTTTTTATAAACTCATTGTTCTCACTTTATGCTAAAACCTGACTCTTATTGTATATAATGTCAGTTTTATTGTACCTACCAGGGTATCCAGACAGTGGTGAAAGTGTGTCTATAGTGGGTGTGCAAGCCTTTTGTGGCTGAAAGAGTTAAACAATGCTATGTTCATAACATAAAGAATGTACTTTCACTTTAAAAATCAAAGTTAGGAATGTAGGGCGGATGGTGTGTGTGGGGGTGGGGTGGGGGAGGGGGGGGGGGGGGTTTCGGGGGCACAAATAACGGTCAATTTTGTCAATGAAACATCTTTGACTTTCACTAATTTTATTCTTCTCAATTGCGAAGTTATTACAACTTATACTAATCCCTCTAGATGTAAGAGAGAGAGGAGAAAGAGAGAGAGGAGAGAGAGAGAGGCAATGTGGAATTATTATGTCATGCCAAACGTGAGACACAACCACTACTTGCCACTGGTGGGGATCGAACCCGGAACCCTTTCATAAGACATCTTTTTAGGTTATACAAGTTCTATTAGTAATAGTAACATACAAAGTGGCCTTTAAACATTTGTACTTTAGAATAGGTCTAGTTACTAAGATATACATGTACCATGTAGTTTTTTACATTAATATGTTTGTGCTTTTAAACGACTAGCAGCTATGCTATGCTTCTGTCAATGTATGTAGTGTTAAGCATTAAACTAAGAACGTAATTGACACATGTACCTTGTAAGTGCAGCTTGAGCTTGTTGGATTACCACCACACAGGTTGCTATTCTCCACCGTCGTGCCATCCACTACTACCTTCACATAGTAGTCTTCTTCATTCATCCTGTATTATATTCATTCTTTGAGATATAAGATATACGTAATAGTACTTAAGCCAAGCTTTTACTTACATACCCAGGAACTTTTACAATCTTAAGACAGTTAATTGAAATGAGTTGCAGCCCTTGTACCTTACTTGGTTTAGTTTTACTTAAGAACCTCTCTACTCCCCCACCCCCACCCACATACCTTTGAGGAGTATAGCACATGACTTGATTCTTTGTTGAACCGTCCTTATGAACAGGGCACTCATACTGCTTTCCGGTAGCACTCACCAGGTAGACTTTGTTGCCTTTATTAGGGTCATTATTCTGACTAAACTGGTCGGCAGAGAATCCTGTAGTTAAATACGAAATGATATAGATACATAAGAATGTTAACTACACAGTATTACAAGACTTCCATCTTTCATTAAATATTTTGAAGGTCAGTGAATTTACTTGATTATTCTACAGAAAGAAAGTTAACGACAACATTGGTAGCTTCCAGTGATTTGCATGGCTGCCTGTAAAGGATTTGTTGTTTAGACTGTTAATAGTCCTGGCCTACTGTATGATAACCTTTAAAGGATTTCATATTTCAAGACAAAACATTTTTATGGTAAATTAAGCTGCAACTTCAAATTCTTATTCAATACAAATGTACATGTTACAGAGTTCTTTACTTCTGCTCCTATATATAAACACTGGTAGCTATACTGGGATATAGAAGGCAAGTCTAAGAAGATTAAAAGAAAAACATACTAAATATTATGAAATTAATGCCTATAGCCCCACATCCTCAAGTTATTGATATCAAGGGTTTTCCATTTTCACATTAAATGTTGAGTGAGTTCTGTGAAGTTAGAGAACCATTCTTCACAATCTCAAGACAGGAATTCTGTCAAAAAGATAACGGAGAGCAAACTTAGAACCTCTTGAATAAATGGACATTTTACAGTATTTTTTCAATTACTAAAAGTGTTACCACTGCCATAGATCGTTATCCTAGTTTCCCCGCCTAAACTTCCACAGCTGGGAGTTAAAGAAGTCACAGAGGCACCTGAAATATAACAAAAAAATGGAAAATATATCAGTTAAATACACAATTTAATGTAACACAAAAGTCTTTGTTCAAACAGAAAGTGCAAAAAAAAATAATGAGAGGGCCAAATTGATAGCCCAGTATACTGCTCACCGGAGTATCACTGCACTGTAAAACAAGAAAGTAGATAAAACGGTCTCAATCAAGGTCAGTCATAGAAATTTTGGTAATTAGTCTGCAAAACTGCACTTGTAAATAGTTTAAATTTCATCTGTCTAGCTTTAAAAAACAAAAAAAACAGTCAAAGGTCATGGTCACCCTACATCAAAGTTGAAATCTGCAATCAAAACTGTATATATGGTTCAAATTTCACTGCTGTAGCTACGAAAAGAGTAAAGTTCATCAGTATTGCCCAAGATTGAATAAAGGGCATCATCTGATAGTACTAGGTCAGGTATTATGCACTACAAGCAACTAACTACAACTACACTTACAGCACGCAGACATTTTCACAAACTTCAATTTTGCCACTTATTTGATCAAGAAATTTGCATTTTTGAAACCTTCTACAACTATGACAATGTTAAACATCTATTCCAAATTAATATTTAATGTTTAAATGCTCAGATTGTGTTTTCTTTCAGTTTATTTCAAAGTAGAAATAGATGCTCTATAATCTAGCATTTGTCCAAAAGCTAAATCTGAAAATAACAGCCCCCCCCCCTGGAGCCCCCGTGGCGCAATGGTATGGGCCCCCCCCTCATCAATGGGCCCCCCCCTTTTCCCCCCCCCCCCCCCACCGTCCGGTGCATCCTCGCCCCCCCCCCCCCCCCCCCCCCCCCCCCCCCCCCCCCCCCCCCCCTGTCCTTAGGCAAGACACAAATAATTCCACATTGCCTCTCTCTCTTCGCAGGTTGATTCCATCTGGAATGAGTCTCGGAGCGTTAATATAAGTTGTAAGAACTTGTTTCGCAATCGAGAATAATACAAATAACACCATATTTTAGTGTTTCTCAAAGCAAAAACAAGTGAGCCAGGGTCATGAATTGAAAACAAAATATGACAAAGAACCATTAAACAATACCATCTGTCAAATACCTACGCTCCAGGCCTTGTGATGAATCTTTTTCCGACTCAAGTACAAATGGCGTTTTAAATTAAAGGGACGCAATTTTCGGCATCTTGCTATACGCCGTACTTTAAGCCGGGCTGTATATTCGTCAAAATGAACAAACAAAATGAAATACAGATCTCTAGAAATAGCTTTGATTCAAACTTGCATTCAAAAATGCTCAGTTACGAAACAAATTTCAACTTCTAAAGTAGGCCTTGGTCTTAATATACTAGGACACAAAGTAGACAAAAATGCAAGACGACAGTAATATGTTAATTGCAGATATGCAAACTTCGCCCTTCTTGAGAACATCAACTAACAAAGAGAGGCTAGAACCCTTTGATGACAGATGGTAATTATGGTGTTTAGTTGTCTAGAAAAAATTTGAAAAGTTGACAGGTGAAGACATTCTAGAGAACTTGTCATAACAAACTGACGCTTGTCGCGGATTTTCAAATCTTTTTTATATCAAAACTATACTAGGCTGTCAATCGCGAACAATTCGATCACATCAACGGTTCTGAAAGGAAGAATGAGTTCAAGGTTATTTGAATGTTTTCCAACTTAATGAAAGGGACCAGTACCAGAGCGGCCCACTGCAGAAAGGCCCAGTCCAAAACAGTCAGGTCCAGAACGGCCCATTTTCAAGTATTATTGTATTTTTGAATGAATCATCAGTTTTTCGTGAAATTAATTTTAATTAGCGTATTAACTTCAGTGAATGCATGTTTGTTACAAAAGACATGATGAAAATGGAAAATTTTGATCTATTTCTTTGAAATACTATAATTATCTAATTATTTTTCTCTTCACAGACATGTCTGCTAATTTGATATCATGTCATGCAGAATATTTATTTCTTCCTACAAAATACTTCTGACCGCAATCTAGCCTCTTTTAACCTCTCATTATATCGAGACAACTTTAATTACATTTTAAAAACAAAAACATGGGCCTTTTAGGACTAGACCTTTCTAAATACACTTATTAACATGAATTACACGAAAACCTTGACCAGCGACAATTGCCTTCAACGATTAATTCATCGTTTGTACTATAATAAATAATACTTAAAAGTGGGCCGTTCTGAATGGGCCTTTCCGGTAGTGGGCCGTTCTAGTAATGTTCCGTTCTGGAAGTGGGCCGTTCTGGACCTACATCAAAGAAATTATCACGATTTTATTATAGAAATGGTGTCGGCATTCCGCACATCCTTCTTTCTTAGACAAACGAGAGAAATAGGACTGTAACTCGGGGCCCTAGCTCTTCTTTAGGGACTGGTGCCCGGGCCCTCTGGCAGGAAAATTTTGCGTCATTTTGAACTTGACAAGGGGAACTAAGGTATAAGTATGCTAAACACATTTTCATAGACTTACATTGTAAGGTTTTCGGCCAGTTCTAAGCGACCGCAGAATTGCATTTTATAATGCAGAATCATCCTGGTCCCAAATGAAAATTGCAATATGTATGGATGTTATCCAACACTTTATGCCATTAATTAGGAACTAAGTGATACTGCCCCCGTTTTCGGGGCACATTTAGTGGTCACCGACCAAAAATGTCAATATTTTCAAATACCAAATATTTCAGTTGTAAGTTATATCTAGATTTTTTTCTTCCTATTTCATTCCTGATCTATCGTCCAGCGATTAATTCAAAAGAACTTATCCACTTATGTTTAGCCAATCAGCAATCAAACACAAAATGTAGGTGCACAAGCTCCCTAGACGAAATAGACTGGTTCCGGTTCTCATCTATATTTAACATACTCATACCTATTCCGGGGAAGTTTACATATTGCCTTATTACCAGCCATGGGATTACCATTAGGATACTAATATTTTTACTTTCTCCTATGTGTATAGGTCTAGTTGTTGGTGGTTGAGTACAAGTACGCAAACTGAGGACTACTACACGTTTGTTCGTGAAGTTTTTGGTGTCTAGTTTCGGTCATCATTTTTTATGACTCTATATGAAAGTTATTTTGCTTTTAATGCGGGAATACCAGCTGAAATCCCAATGTTTGCATGTAGATATTTTGTGGCATCGAATGAATATTTTTGACTCCGTTTGGTGCTGAACATACGAAGAGACCGAGTGAATTCCCTTTAATGAGTGATTTTAAGTACCAGTCTACGTTGCACTGACTCCACCGTTGGTTTGGCGTTAACCGAGGATTTAATAGTGAGATACCCAAATAGGTCATGATCAGCACAACCAGGATTTATAAGATTATAAGATCCCTGGCACAACATTCTTAATTGCGATTCAAAATAATTATCAGGAGTTGTTCCAATTCTTTTTATAATCTTTTGTTAAAAATTTATAAATCGCTATATTCAGTTTAACTAATCATTTTCTCAGTAGGGTTTCAACAGAATCTTTTCTTTGACAATAAGTTTTTTTGATGGTTCAACCCCTTATGTTTGTATTGTACAATGTAGAATGAAAGTCTAAAGAATGGCTCAGTGTCAAGTATTTTGTTGATTAACACCTGTGCATTCAAATCATAAGTATGTAAATTTCAAACGTTACAATGCAAAAAAGGAAATATTATAATGACAATAACCAATAATTTACGTAGCTTAGCTGGCTGGTTTCACAGATACAATAAAAGCCTAGTAAGACCAGGGTCTGTAGTTTACAATATTGTAATATACAGACACTGGTTAGGCTCAGCTGTTATTCATTCCATTGAAAACTCGCAGTTATTAAAAACGCGACAGATAAGAAATTCAATCGTTATATATTATATATTGTTACTTTCTGAAGCATTATTTAACTGCATATTCAAAGTTACTTTTTTTATAAACAACCCGCCCCCCCCCAAATTTTAATGGGGCATTTCAATAATTACTTCTTTTTATCAAAACTTCGAGCTCAGCAAATTTTAATGGAGTTATGCATTTCAATAATTACTTCTTTTTATCAACAACTTCGAGCTCAGCAAATTTTAATGGAGTTATGCAGTCCATAGACCGGGAACAAAATCAAATAAAAAATATCGTTTTGACAAATTGCATGATAAGCGTTTTGATAGCAAGTGTTAGATCTGTCTATTGTATAATAGAGGACGGTCATAATGGCTTAGATAGTATAATTGCAAATAGAGCTATTAAATTACATTTTTCGAAATATAATATTAAACTGGCACGCGCCGGTCTGACTGATGAATATATGATCACCAATTATGCTGAAGGGTGAAGGAGTTTAAGATAAGAGTCGGACCAATAACATAGAGGTGGGAAGTTTGAATCCCATCGTTGGATTTCGACCGATACTTTTATTAACCATCATTAAGTCGAGAGGATTTCCATAGAGTCCTATATCGTAACTTCAAAAAGATCTTAAATCATTGTCTTTTATGAAGCGGTATAGGGATTAGAGTGATTTACGGTCATGATTTCACTAATATAATTAGGCCTTTCTGCTTGAACCAGGACCTCTATATCTAAATGTGTCATGATAAAATAGCTAATGATCCTTTATATAGGAGAAATACAAACAACATTATATGTACAATATCTTCTTTAAAGAGTAATGACAAAAATGTTATATTTCTTTGTTGTTGTTTTGTATATTTTTGCATCCATCATGGATGCCATCTTTGATATATGTTGATTAACCAGTTTGGTAACAATTACTTGAGTTTCATATTCTACAGACCCATCAAGTTGGCATTTTGATTTATGAAACTTACTGTTTTAAATATTAGACCGGTTGCAGATAAGTAGATGCATTTGCTACACCGCAGACATAAAACTAACAACCTAAAAGGAAAAACAAGTTGGAAGATTGCGCGTGGTTTGAAGACATTTTAACAAATATAGAACTAATTTTGAGAAAATAAACCAAGTAAATGAGAAATATCACAAAACTGTCACAAATTAATTAACTTGTTTTTTGTAACTATGACTTCTCGCAAAAAGTAAACACTCCCACAAAACCGGAATTCTCAGAAAACCAGACGATTTTCTAAGTCCCATAATTCTTCTTGTAGTTTGAAAATAGTTTTTCGTCGCAAATTAAATTGCAAATTGAGTAAAGCAACTGATTCGGAGTCCTTTTACATAGACAAACTTCAGCTTCTTAATGAACTTGTGTGACTTCCAGCCTTTAAAACATCACTCTCAAGTCTTAAAATGAGAATTCGAAGCACCTGGTGAAACAGGTAAGTGCTAGGATAATATGAAAACTGTTCAGACAGATCGTTACTTTGATGAAACAGATCAAGAATGTATACATTCCATGCTTACTAACCACGAGATATCAATCTTCTGACATCAATTTAAAGTTTACCTTTGAAGCAAAACTTAACCGAAATATGTGACAAAAAGAATTAACTTGGTTTATACTAAATCAAACCATATTTACAAATTTATCGAATTACAGATTGTGTACTCTATTAAGTCTTTAGCCGTGTTAAGATCGTTGCCACAAGATAACCGCAGAACAATTTTCAAAATATTTGAATTTGATCTAATTCTAATTAAAAGTTAAATCATTTTAGTTATATTCTTTGTTATAAATGTATAATATTTTTAATATGTATGCTAGTAACTTATGTTTGTCAAGCAGTAATAACATACATGCAATTTATTTTTGCTCATCACAGCACAATTTGATCACAGGTCGTAGGTGTTCGCGCGGCTTCAGTCATGCAAATTCAAGATTTTTTCATATAAATTTATGAATTTAAATGAAATTTCACTTGTTTTTAAATATAAGAATTCTATTCCATGTGTAATTTTGTTGTTATGGCAACCGAAAGAAAAAGATGTAAAATCTTTGTCAAAAACTGCATGATTAAGCTTAGATGCTAGCATTCCGGATATAGCGTCGTCCGATACAGGTTTTCCAAATTTGTTTAAAGAATGCTTGTTATTTTAATTTGTCCTTAGTCTTGATTTAACATGGTGCGTAGCTTGTAAAATCAAACGGACTAAAAGTAAAGTGTTATTTACGGAGTATAGTTAATTCGATCCAGACTTATTCCAATTGATCAAATACAATTGCAAACAATGTAATTTAACAGCTATGAATCATAGTTTCATTAACCTTTCCTATAAAGGCTTGTTTGTATATTTATTTTTTTATTCCTCGACTAATATGCATAGTGTGATATCTATAAAAGTCATAAAAGAAATCACAAACACTTTTAAGCAGACGACTACTTGTGTGCGATATATTTCCATTTATAGGTTGAGGTCATGCCAGGCTGTTTAAGTTGAGAAACAATAAAATCTTTTTTTTTGTCTGTCAATAAAATCTAACTTTAAAATCTTTAGATCATCATGAAAATCTCAAAATATTTTAGTGAACAGAGAAGAAAAATTTAATTACATCAAACATTGTTTTATATAAATAAGCATACAGAGGGGTTTACTTTATTAAGGTAATTCTTTTACAGCAACTTTTAAATGGGAAACAAACCATCTTCAAAATTTAATATAGCCAAAGACCACGATTGGACCCGGTGCCGATTGGCGACGTTTCTCTTCATTACACCCAGCACACGTAACAAGCTTGATATTAAAGGAGTCTTATCCACGGCAGCAGTACCAAATATAAACACAGGACAACTTTTTACTCCACGACTGAGTTTTGTTATTGTAAAGCCAATAAACAACGACCTTTCGCTCATTGTGACTAAACCACACCGTACTGGTAAGGGATTATGATAACAATAAATGCATATCAGCATAATAACTTTACGGGCAACGCACTGCACATAATGAAAAAACTTTTTTTTCAGATTCAAATTGTGTTTCATAAAATTCACTGTAAATGCAATTTCTATTTACTACTACTACTGCCCTTTCACAAAAAATAAGAAACACAAAATTGTTTTGTAAAAATGCAAAATCTAAGGTATGATTAAAAGAAATAATATTAATAAGCCTACAATTAAATCTTTTACACGGTTATGTAATAGCGTAATTACATGTGGGATTAAAATTTCTGTGGTTACCTCTGTCAAAAGCGATCTAAATATGAAATCACTTTATTTTCCATACAGAGGCTAATATTCTGGGACAGAAAATAATAATATAAGTATTATCACTTTTTCTATAATGGTGTCTTTTATAGATAAAATAAATAATTTAAAAAAAAGGTTTCAAAAAGTTGAATAATGATTTGCATTTCATGTAATTATAACTGGATTAAATTATGAGTAACTACTTACCATCACTAACAGCCACCAGGACTGCAGCTACTGAGAAGATCAGCGTCCTCATCATTTACTTATTTAACAAACAAACACTATTTACATTCTGTCCTCAATTTAATTTTCTTGCAAGAGCTGACTTCACAAAGTCTTTGTTCTTTTAAAATATATTTATTTCTTTCCCAATTTATCTAAAGCTCCTTTAAAATCAGACGACTGTTTGAAGAAACGAAGCGTAGGGAAGAAATTTATTACTAATATTGTTCGTAGTTATTTTTTTTTATTTACCTACTCGAACCAATATTTGACTTTATCAGTCGCTTCTCAAATAGCGATGTAGCTGATTTTATGTCGCATATATACAACCCAGAAACATGATTGACGTTTCAGACTTTTTGTAAATCACTGATTAGACAAACTTTGATCGTAGTAGCACGAGTTTGATTGGTGGCTGACTTCGATTCAGGCTAGAAGTGATATATTTGAAGGCGGCATCGAATCTTGTTTAAATGCCGTCGTCATTCTTTTCGACTGCTGATCTAATTTTTGTTAGTACGAAATTTATTCTTGATTTAAGTTATGACTACAAAATGTATGTGTGCAATGGCGTTTAGATAAAATAACGGATTTTTGCAATTTAGCTTACAATGCTAGACACACAAAAACAAAAGAATTACTTGCAAATTTTAAATAGCTGAATATTTGAGATAGGTATAATTTTTCAATTATTCTCAATTTGGCAAGGCAAAATTTAATACAGGATATTGAATTTAATATGCCATTATCTTTAATTATAGGGTTAACTGTTTTGTAATTTTGTTATTTGCGACAGTATATACAGTTTTGATGGTCGCAAATATTTTTTAATGACGACGTTAGCCGGAGCCGTCAAAACTGTTTGCGACCATTTAAAAACCGTATTATACTGTCGCAAATGTAAAAATCACTAAACAGTTGACCCTACTCCAACGCGACTATATATGCATTATTTAACCACCGCAACTCTAAATGATGTAACCAATCAGAATCGACCTTACAAACGTTAGTGCGTTAGAATAAGATATAAACGTAACTTGAATGTTACATATTGCTTTTACTTATACATCATGAATAGCTCGGAAATACCAACAACATTAATTTGCGCATCTATCTTAAAGTAAGCATGGGCGCATAAATAGATTTACAGGTGCATCTGTACTGTAATGTGTCCTTTCAAAGGTGCTAAAGAAATTACAATTTGTCCATTTCGTACACCAAATTACTATATTAAGTACAGTTATCCCACACATTGGCAATAAAAATTCCTAATGTTCATTCGTTTTTTACAAAATTTAATTATAGCATTATGGAAGCGAATAAATTATTGTAAACTGCAAAAAAAACATAAATTATCTGAATATCAAGTTTTACTGTTTGCTTACCTCGGTTAATATTCATTTCTTTTTAATTGAAAGCCTTCATCATTTCAAAAGAAGGAAATGAAATGAAAAGTTAAAGGAACATTTATTCTTTTGCAATTTGATTTTTTATAGCAAAGCGTGATGATAAAATAGCTCTTTCGTTTTTACATATCCTTTCATAACAGTTTGTAGACTAAAATAGTATACAGACCTACAAAGAAAGTAAAATAATTTAGCATAAACATTATGCACAAATTGCGTGACAAAGTGATTTTATTGTCATTATAAGTAAACGGTTACTGTTTCATATAGGGTGGTTAAAGAAAAAGTGATAGTATGATATCATTATTATTTTGCAATTTTCGAAATATTATATCTACTCGCACGAGCCTGTCTGTTAACTTTAAACATACCGGGTCAAATATATCTGCCATTTATTAATATCTGCCATATATTAGCACTTCTGTTAAATATTATTCACTCTTTCTGTTGCTTTGAAAGCACGTCTTTTGTGGACGGTGTACTATTTCTGCTCTTTTGAAATTACGTTTGTTAAAAGTAGATTCTGTACTCTTTCTGTTGCTGTTAAAAGCGCGCCATAAACGCTTTCTGCTGCTTTGTTTCATGAGCTCTTTCTGCTGGTTTGTCCCATAGATTTCGGTTCGTGTGTATATGTGTGTGTGGAGGACATTGCTGTGTCTGTTATGCTGTGTTCATAGCTTTCTAGGAGGCTGGGGTAGGACGGTGAGCGGCGATCTTGTAACTTATTTCATTCAGGAATGACATATGTAGACTTCTGTTCAATTTTCTGTTGTTGTTGTTTGTTTTTTTTTTCATTTTACGTCGTTCACGTTGTTAAAGCCCCCTGATCACTCTCATATATAACCGGAAAGAATAATTAATTTACCGATAGAATAATAATTGACCTGGGTTCTATTTATTCCAAAACAATGTTGGCGTATGTCTTTCTTGCATATACATGTCGTTTCTTCACAAAAAGATTTACCAGAAAACGTTCCTTACTTTTTTGCAGTATTATTAAAGCAAACATGAACTTACGATTTACAAAGCAATATTAAGAATGTTTTTGAACAAATAACGTTCAATTTTAAATTGCATGATTTATCATGATCTTTTCCAAAACATTGATAGCATTAGTTGAAAAAAGTATGTATAATTGTTACACCACGTGAAATGGTATATATTTCACTTTTAGCTGCATTTACACTATGCAAAATCAACATCATTTTAATTACTCATTAGCATAGCCTTGAATTGTATAAAAACACAACAGCAAGAATAGTCATTTGTACCGAGTTTCCTTATAAATACAAACTATCTATATTCCTTTGTTCTCAGAACGCCGGTCATGTCTTTTGTAAGGCGGATGCCAATGACAGGACTAACAAACAGGTCTACCACAACCATGGTGGCCTCAGGAAAAAAGAAAAACAGACTGTATACTGCCATCAACCATTTCTTAAACGCTTTTCAAAATTGTCTCACAGTATAAAATACATGTAGTGTGTAATTCCCCAGAATTATATATGTATTTTTACATTTAAAAGACATTAAGACAATTTCCTGCTAACTCCTGCTGACTTCCTTTTATAATTGAACCACCACAATATAAAACTAAACCCTTACAATTAAAATCGTTTACAATTTCAAAAGGTTCGACCCTGTATACAAAACTTTCGTTTGTCTATCGACCTTTTCATCACCACCTTTGTTTTTTATAAATGTTAGCCTTCAGTTTTCATTTTTTGCATTAAGATTCAAAGATATATATGCATATAGATTATTGTAGCCCGTCTACCCTCTCAAACAACATAATAGCATTATCTGAAGAAAGATTAAGGCAAATGAAAAGTCGATCTGAACCTAACCATGTCCATGTCCATGTCCATACCATTGATTAACAGCAAACAAAATTTATCACAGATTGTTTTCTTTCATCTTACAGCAATTCAATATTACAATTGAAAACGTTTTATACATTATTTGGATGTTAAACACTTAACTTCTTCATACAAAGAACGTATGATATTAAAAGTCTTCAATATTCAACACATTAAGAGGTGAGTTTGGTCCGAATGTCATTTGTATATAGAATCGAAACACTTCATAAGATCAATGAAAGAACAGTGTAACATGTTGTCTTCGCTAATGTGAATTTGCAATACAACACCGATTTTACTGTAATAATGCGTACATCTAAATAGGATATCTATGGTAATATAGTTTTGCTGAGCGTTTTATTTACAACAATAGTGAAAGCTTTGGTAAAAAAAAACTTATCAAAGTAACATTTATTACTTGGCTTTTATTTAGACCGCTATTTTCACCATTTCTGGTCTAGAGGTATAGACCAAGATCTTGTTTTACAAGAATATAACTGAACAATATTTTTAACGGACTATCAAGTACATTTTTGTATATCGATAGCTTCTTTAAAACATTCGTAGATAATGTTATCCGGTGCAAACCTTAAATTTTGTATCTAGCAATTTCATTTCACGTTTGATTACTTGATAATATACGACGTTCATTCTGGGTACATAAAATCAGACCGAATAACATCTTTTCATTTACTTTCTATTGTAAATTTTAAATCTATTCTCTCTATCACAACTTTATCATTTCTGTGTGATTCTACCGTTAGTACGGTTTATTGTATTAGATTTGACAGATATTTCTACATCAATAATAATTTAAATTGTAACTATTGTTAAGACTTTTGCTTTTGTAAAGCGACAAACATATTTACATTGTTTTCCTTGACATGATATTTTTTCACATATCGAACCAAAACATGTGAACCATTTCTTTTATAAAGCTTTTAAATACCCGGTAACCTATGACCTTATATCCTGCAAAGACGTGTTTTATGTAGAAGTTGAATGACGTTTAAGTTTTAATCGATTTGAAACATTAACTTTATAAGTGACTGACGTGATTTCATGTAAGGCCATTATAACCCGACACCCCAAACAGCGGACTGTTTTCTGCTACCGTCTCAAATTAAGGTACGGCAAGAAGCCGATATCCAAATATTTATTTATCAGCAAGGTTTCAGAACACTGTTAATGGTTTATTGCGTCTTTTATCATCTCAAATTTAAGCAAAGAAGTTGATAGTTAAATATTTATCGAGGATCTAGGTTACAACAGCTGCGGTGAAAGAAAATACACGTTATATATACACAAACATTGTTTAAAGTACAATATTTTATCTTTGTTAACGTCATAGAATTCCTATTAAAGCTTTGATCTTTACTTAACTAACGTTTTCATTTCAATTCATTTTTGCTCCTCATTGAAAAATATATACAAATAAAGTTAATAAATAGAACAGAAAACCAATCCATATTTCACATTCGGAGTAAATAACAGAAAAACGGGTTCACATTTTTTAAAGAGTTTACTGCACTGAAATCGCAATTACATGGATGCAGATAGCATATTTTTAATTGTCATGATCACTATTTCAACACTTGGACGAAAAAGATTCCAATTTAAGAAATTTATTTTCTAAAGTTACGTAAGTATTATACAAAAACAAAGATATCTAATAATTAACTTGCAAAGAAAATGGGAAAGGGGTAATACAATGTGTTAAATCTGAGAAGACATTTTTCACTAACCCTAATTTGGATCTCTTTGAAATATATAGCAGATCTCAGTGAAAATATATCACCACGAAAGTATAGATTACATTTATTCTGACACGATTGCAAACGAAACGGTGAAGAAATACTCAGTTGATTAAAATATTCTATGGTGAAAGTGTTTTATATTTGTTTTAATTTTTTGGTCTGCCGTATCTCCTTTCTCCGCCCTCTTACTTTGCCTTCCCCTCACTGCAACTTAGCCCGCCCTAGTCGTCGGCTATCTTTTCTCACGTAGTCTTCGCCGAACATTGCTGTATATTCTATTTCTACTGTGATTTTCACTTTTCATCTGCATTTCAATTACTACTTTTTCTTTTTTTTCCCGTTTAATTCACTGTCTCTGTTACACTACTCACTTGACAATTCGTGCACACATTGGCATGGGACAGTTATCCCTTGGTGCTCCGAGTACTCTCACACAATCTATTTCGCTGTTACTAGTCTATTACTCAGCTCATCTGTCACCGTATCAGTTCATGCCTTTAGAATTTGTTTCCGTTTACCAGCGTTCCTACTTTCGGAATTTGTCACAAGTTAGCAGAGGGGTACTCGGTACTAATGGAGAAACTTTGAAATTTGACAAGGCAGTTTTTGCCGTAAGACGACAAGAAATGACTAGTGATAGAAGAAAGATGAAATAAATTGGAGAGTCCAGCTTCCGGCGGGGTTCGAATCCACGACCTTCCACGCTTGCGTCAAGTGCACTAACCACTGAGCTTTAGAGGACTCACTTATGTTGAAAGTGTTAGCCAATTGCCTTCGCTAGCCAAGACAACTGCTATTTTTCATGTTCCTAAGATTTTATATTCGAAACAAAAATGTGAAAAATATCAACAATTTCCACTTTAAATTAATATAAATGCTTTTAAATTCGGAAATGAATGCATGTGAATTAATCAAGTCACAAAGATAGCAGCAAGTAAACATATAATAATTACGATGACCTATTCATATAAATTAATAAAATAAAGCTTGTTGTTCGTTGTCAAATATTTGGTCGCTTTGATAAAGGCATTTGTGAAAATAATTGAAAAGCCACACTATAAAGTCCGTCCCTTGCAATCAGTTCTCGGCTGTATATTTGTTTCCGGGTTTAAGAATACCTGATATAAAACCCGGTACCAACCTGGGTATTGGCTTTAAGCCATTGTAAGTCTATTGGGACGTTGCTGTGAAAATAGTTGACGGACAAAAAATAGAACAAAGCGGCCATTTCACTTGTGGAAATTCAAGGTTGTGATAACCAGGTCAATCTTATTTCATAATTCCGCGATAACAGTAGCACTTTTAGTGCCATTTAGTGTACGAATTAAACATACGTCAATACTAACCTTCGTACGGGAATTAGGGAATTAGCCAGTTTAACATGTGTGATTTAGCAAAATATTTAAGACGAGTCAAAAGCAATTTTGATAATTTTCTCTTACATAACAGGCGTGGTAATGAAAATTGTCCTCATTTCATGATTTTGTTCCATTGAAAATGTATTTCAATTGGTTTTTAGAAAATTATTAAGATATTATCAAAATACAATGTACTTGTCAATATTTTAAACCAACACTTCGTTTCAATTCTTTTTTTTTTATGATTCGTTAAGCGAGGAAATGACAATATCATTCTCCTATTATCGAATTATATTTTTTGAAGACCAAAAAAGTATACTGGTATCATAACCAGCCGCACGTTTACAAAATACGTTGTTAAACACATATAAGGGTAAGGCTCAATGCGAAAATGTGAATATAAGCCGTAAAGAATGTACTAGAATGTTTCTTCATAGTGTTACAGATGTTTTTGTTTTATATATTTATATGTTGTAGTTGAAATTATATCTATTAAAGTGTACACTTCCGTACTATGTGCTTATTTCCTAACATATGAATTATAGCAATTAGCATGCATTCCACTTCACAATAAAAACGGAATATTATAACGGCCGGTTTATCTGTTGGGTCCTATTTTTCGAGTCGACTGTGTATTTTAGTATCACACGAGATGCCGAGCCCCGAGAGTGATCATGTACTTTGCAACCAACGAGTATTGTTTGGGCACTAAATTACATCTTGCACTTGGTCCTTACAAAAAATGACCAAACACATTGTATATTTATTCACTAGAAATAAACCTTGTGTGTAAATATTCCACCAAGATGTCTGGATAGAGCTACATGTATTTCCTCGCTTGAACTTCCGTAGGTGCAATTTCACACCAGACTCCCCATTTTACAGAGTGTGATTTACTTATCAATGACATTTTTCAAACTTATTTGGGTAGACGCTGCATGTTATAGTGTTTTGAGCACATTTTCTTCATCATCATTTAGCAAGTTTATAGTCTCGAGCGACCCATGACCCGCGAATCATTCTTTCAAGACTTCTTACCGTACAACTAGTCTTCAGTTTCTATCTTTTAAATTTGTTGTTGGCGCTTTAATGTCCGTAACTTTTTCTATATTATTATCAAAGTGGTTGTTTGAGGAATACGTTCGGTCGTAATGAATTTCAATGCATGCAGCTTCCGAAATTAATTCCGAGAAAAGTAGAGTTCGAAACAATGTTTTCTAAGGAGAAATTTAGGAAAACCTGCACTGAAATTTTGAATTTTAAATTTCAAATTAGGATATCTCATGAGAAACGCTGCTAGTTCAGGACGTTTAAGGGAGGTACAGTGTATCAGACGTCATTTAAATAGTATTCCCTTAAAAGGATTGTATCTCTTTTATTATCTTTTGAAAGTACAATGTATGTTAAAGTAATAGCAATAAATGAATATTGAAACATTGTGACATTAAGTTGCCTATTTTCTTGTAATCGTCAGCAAAATCGTCGTTTGTTTTGTTTAACTTTATTAAGTTTATTTGTTTACAGATTTAAAATCTATAGATTAACATCAGTTTTGAACGTATTTAAAAGATATAAACCTTTAAAAAAGCGAGTGATATTAAAGCGAAGCTTGATAGCAACCTAAACGGAAACATATTAAAATTACTTTCTACTTCATGACCACGACGATGATTCCAAGTAGTATAATACCATCTAGTTAGTGTTTATTTGTGTATATGTACGTCTAAAGATAAGGAAAGTGGCTATCTCTATAGGAAAGAAGGTAAAAAAAATCTTATGATCATAGTACCCTTTCTTCAGATTATATCAGAATGCAAAAAGTTTAAGTGACTTGATATCTACCCCTTCCTGACTGACTGAGCGGGTTTGTTTACCCTCGGTACTTGACACTGTCATATGACCGAGCGATCTACCCCTTGAAACTCCACCTACTGATATAATTATAGTTTACAATACAAGCCAATCAGAAACATAATCGTTTGGAGCAATTATCAAGTACAGAGGTATATTTGATAAAGATCTATATAGTTCAGTTCAGTTATCGGTCTTGAACATCTGAACTGTTTACCTTTTACGTAAAACGTGTTTTTTATCCATTCATAGCATTGTTCATAGCCAATTTCGTGTTTAAATCGCCGTTTTTTTGTGTTATAATTGTCCGAGTGACTTTGTGATATTTCATGAAAATGTAAAATCCAGTCTTTAATAGTATGCTAATGTAATTTGTCGTTTATAAGATCTTGAGAAAGATTTTATGATAAAGATCCAGTTTTGATTGGGTGTATTTTAATTTATATATTTTGAATAGACTGCAATTTCAATTCAAACAAGAGAAAACAGTGATAAACGTATAGATACGACTAATCATTTTGAGTAGTTTGGACTTTAAAACACGCGTATGTCAGTCACGACCGCATGATAATGACAATTTACGTCACAAAAATTAGAACTACAATTTACTGAAAGCTGATCTTTTCGTAGTTGCTACGCAATGTTGTTAAGCTATATTCAATTAGATTAAGCAGTATCTATATACGTGTCATGTATATCAACCATAAACAATAGCATAGTAGATAATCCTGATAAATAAATAAATTAAAGTTTTGCATCTTTTTCCAAGCACAATACGTTTTCCCTTTCTTAGTTAGAGTGAAACTATTTGAAAACCTCTTAGCTTGAAAAACAAATTTAAATTGGTAATAAAATAGATGGTGATAATGAATCCGACTGTTTGGTGATAATTAGATGAGAGGCTTAGATGAGGTTAATATCTACAACAAGGGTTAGACCAAATTCTGTTAAAATAAGTAACATGTGACCAAGAAATTAACAAGTATTGCGTACAACTTCTACTTAAATATGATTAATAACGGTGGAATATATGGCTCTTGAGCATCAGCATATATCTTAGAAAAGAGTTTTAAGATTAAATAAGCTATATATAACGACAATGTTTTCACTGGGACTAAACTGTATTGAATATAGAATGGCATTAACGAACACGTATGTTACGGAGTAAGAAATTATTCCGATGAGTCTGATGTCAATGAGTGACACTATAGGTTACTCAGAAAATTATTGTCGGCACTAACTAGATCTAATTTGAATTTTATATTCTAAAGTAAACTCACGATGAATTTATGCATTTGTTTTGCAATTTAGAGAAATGATCTCACACAGTTGGGTATGACAATATCACATATATTATAATTAATATTTGCACCTGTCCGACTTGGTACAGGAGGCTTCTTTTCATATGTTACTACTAAAGCTGGAGACGGGCATAAGTGTTTAAGTTTGTACTCAAACTTCTTGGCTGCTGATTTTTATTTTTGATACGAGTATGTTATTTGCGTTAACTGGGATTTCGTTTATATAGGACCGATGGCATCACCATGATGCATAACGTCATCAGGCAATGATTACAGCCAGCTCGATGCTATGTTGCCTGTAGGTTATTTTTGCCGTAATCACTATGGCTCGAGTCTACACTTATAGACTAGTTCATTTTCCAGTGTTAATAGGCCCTGTAAGTTATTTTCACAATAGTGATGTCTGCAAATTGGTCACGATGAATCGGTGTGACCTAGTATTTAACCATTTGAAAGAACAGTAATTAGAACATAAACATTTAATGAAAAGTATGATTCTTTGTTTGGTCACCCAAAACCTCTATTGCTTTCTTAAAATTGATTTGTTTACAAGTCTTAATTCAATGATATATTCACCGCATTAGTCGAATTGATCATAGTTAGAGCATGATATTCTTTTATGATTGTTTTACGTCATAGTTTGACCCTTTTGTTTACATAGTTGTTCAAAAGTGCTACGGATGACCTAGTATGAAACACATTTCCGTATTGAATTCACTGCGCGAATAGAATGCAAATGCTCAAATGTCTCTACAATGCAAAAGTTTCGACTTGCCAAGATTCAATTATTTTCTTTAATTGAAAAAAAAATCAAGATAATTCAGATCGTGCCAGATAAGAAAGATCAAACAAACTTTTTCATTATTAGTTCTGAAGCACGATTTAGCTGCATGCATTTTGTTCAGTTTAAATAACCATATACTCACAATTCAACAGTTTTTTTTCGTCAATGGAATTAAACAGTCCGTAGATCGGGAATAAAATCAGATATTAAAATATCGTTTAAAAGAAAGCATTCGAAGTAAAGATCTGTATCTTGTTCAATACAGTCTGGTCATAATGTCATAGATTACAACTATTAGGTTGCAGTTTTTCGAAATATAATATCGTAAAGGTACACGCCTGCCAGGTCGTTGAAATATAAGAACTTCTGCTATCAAATATTCCATTCATTGCAAATCATGGGTTCATCTGGTGGGTCAATATTTAAAAGATATGCACTCATTACGATGAGGTAGAAAGTCCAAATCCCATTTGTGGAACTTAAAACTTCCACAATCAATGCTTTAGTTGCGAGGACGTATTAGAAGTTCAGTAATATGGTGTAGTTATATAAACTTTAGTACTTACACTTTTAGTAGTGATTGTGGGATTCGCCCTGGCAGCCTATACAGTTAAGTAAGTACGGGGGAAGTATTACGTATTTGCAACTCGATTTTCTATTCGTGTAATTTGACATTTACGGAGTGCTTTTATGGACTCGATGTTGAACTCGTGCCTAAACATGTGACTTACCTAAGGTGTTGGTTTTTTTTCACCTCAATTATATATTGCAACTACATCGTGGAGAACATTAAAATATAACTGGTAGCCGCAAGTAGAGCTTGCGCAGTTTTATAATAGCTTTTTCTTTTTTCTTTTTAACAATGATATCAGCTGTTTCGTTCAGTTTATGTTAGAATACAAATCAGTGGTACTCCCTTAAATATTCAAGAACGAAACAAACCAAAATGTCTAGACAAAGGTCCAAACTAAGACGTTACACTGAGCATATAAACTATTAAGAAGACACCCCTGCTATGCACTTTGAAACACTTGGCCATCAAAAACATTGAGCGATGAAAATGCCATAAATGCATTTAATCATTAGACAGGATTAGCTTTAATTATGATTATGTGAACATTCTAAAAAGATAGTGTAATTACAATCAAAATAAATTGCATATTAGATAAAACATGCATCCTGTCACTTCCTCAACAGAGACACATTATTAGATAAATGCCTTTCAAACACCAACAATTACAGTCCCAGGATCACATTTACAAGTAGCTCTCATTTCATCGAGAAAGAATGTCTTACTGAGAGAAATGACCTATATTTGTGCAAAAAACATTCATAACTTTGCTTTTTAAATTGATAAGTACATATAAGAATCATAGCGCAGTATTTTTTTCAATGACATTGCAAAAAATAGGAGAGGCATTCTGGCAAATCTATTTCTTGAAGAAACATCTTGAATACTAAAGAAAGGCATACGTCAACAATGTTTTAGAGTGAATAGAACATGGTTCCATCATTATCCAATTAATAAATCAATGTTACTATATCAGGCAATTCAAAGAGATCCGGGGACGTTAAAATCAAAAACAAACAGTAGAAGAAATATAGTCACTTATATCATTATGTTCGGATGAAACCAACAAAAACTAGATAAACAACACTTTTTAAACTTCATGGTTCAATTCAAAGTTAACCCTCATATGTAAAATTGATTAAGAACAGCATTTAGTCTATACATGAATACAAAATAAAAATAAAAACACAGCAAATCAAATGAATTTGGTGAGAATTAAATTTATGAATAAAAACAAGTTTAAATTACAGGGTACAATTCAATTCTAAACATTAGCCTGGGTACTCTCCTTATCAAATAGTAGCCCCAACTATAAAGCATTGTTCATTGGAGCTTTATCATTAAAAAAAACTTGGGCAAATTGACAATATTACATAGTTACATAGAGTTATATTTAAAAATGCTAATTTACTAGTAGGCTATTGACAGAAAACATAATGTTGTGCGTTCTTTGAGTTCACATCTTCCAAGAATATTCATAATGATCATATTTTTCTATGTATACTCTGGCAGTATTCGCCTCTGATTCTTATGTCTATTTTTCTAAATGGTTTCATAGAGAAAAAAGTGTAATCTTCTGCAACAGGTTCAAGCCTTTTTGTGAATCACGCTACCCAAACCATGTATGCATATCGGCTCAGGTTGACGGTTAAAGGCCGTAGAGGCATATTTTGACTTAATATGAACTGCACCTTTTTCAAAGTTCTTTTCATCGTATAGTATTACATTTAAAATTTGTCTAAATTAAAGACAGAAATCCAATAGGTTTATTAAGCTCATTACAAAAATTAACAAGCCGGAAATATCTGTCTCTTTAGAGTTTGTTGGTGAGTAATTTGTAAAATTAATGGATCAAAAAGTACAGGTCACCTAATGAACCAATTTTTGTTATGAGTGTGTTGCATTTATATGCTAATAACATTATTTAACTTTTATAATTTATAGTTAATCAACCCTTTCTGTTACACAATTGATTTCTTTAGTTAGTTTGTTTAATTCTCAATTTATATGTATAAATGAGATATATCAACTAAAAGGTCTTCAATAATAACAATAGATACCTTTTCAAATTCTAAGATACCACAAGTAGGTTTGGATAGTCCAATATTACCCATTATAAATTAAGGCCATTAAGGGATATAGAATTTCGAATTAAAAAAAAACTGTTGTCTTTTATGTTCCATTGGATCCTTTGTTAACCATTTACATTTTTTATGAAGCACAAGACAAAGATAAAGTGCAAAAATAAATTTAAATTTAAAAGGTCATTTACATATTTATGAGGAGTATTATTACAAAGGAATCTATCAAAACAAGTTTTGACTATGACTTTTAAATGGAACATTTCGGAACATGGCATTGACTTGAAGTCGTATACAGTGGCATATATATTTATTATCATTATAGGAGATAAACCTTAAATATAATCATATTATTACCACATTTGAATAAGATGTAAGAAGTGTATGGTTATTACTTTTATTTTGTACGAAACATAGCCTCCTATTGCCACTGCCAAGGGGGATTGAACCTAGCTAGTCTTCAAAAATGATGTACATGTACAATATCGTTACGTTTTGGCATTGTGTAAACAAATCCTCAAACATTACATAAGATAGTCAATAATCATCCTTCGTTTTATTGACTTTTATGAGTTCATGGTCACCAAATAGTACAGCCATTTGGAAAAAAAACACAACACAAAGTTTACCACTGTTAATCTCTGGTAGGGTGGTTTTTTTACTCAACATGATAACTGTCGAACATATCAATATTCAAATAATGTAACTGACAGCAATGCTCTTCTATTCGAAATTGTTTAAGCAAAGTTAATGTAAACAAAGTTTTTCCTGTCCTTTCAGAAGAATTACGAAAAACATAAAATAAACAACAGAGATTAGAAATCTATGTTATGGTTTCAAAATAAAAAGCAACCAACATGCAAGGGTACATATCATTCAAACTGTACATGAATATAAGTCTGAAAAAACTAGCTGCGTACAAAAGTTTTATGGTTTTTTTTATGTGAATGCATAGTATGTATGTATGTATGCAGATTTGACTCTAAATAAATATATATTTATACCTAGTTTTTAAAATAGAATCCTCTGACTTCAAATTTGAGAAAGTCTATTTATTACAATAATGGTGTTTGTGCAGAATTATGTTCCAAAGGCTAACAATTTCAAATCCTAGCGGGTGACTTTGTATTTGCCTGATGCTTCTGAAAAGCATAATATTTTATTGACACTAGGCACAAATGGTTTAAAGTCCCAGGATCTCTTTGAAATTACAGACATTTCAAAATAAATATACTGATGGGATAAGGATAGAACCATGTTCTATTCACTCTAAAACAATGTTAACATATTCATTTCTTTTGTATTCATAATACTGGTCTATATTTCGACCATCTACATCGATTAAAAAAGTTAAGTTAGGTATGTGTTTGGTACAAACAAATGTCATTTCCGTTGGTAAGACATCTTTCTTGATCAAATGAGAGCTACTTGTAAATATGATCCTAGGACTTTAATGTTGTTTAAGTTTTTTTTCCATTTTCATCAATACACGAATACTCCAAAAAGTAAGTAGGTAAGCTCTATTTTTGAAAAAAAAAAACATCAGAAAAGTTAAATTTGAATCGAAGGTCATGCAGAATTAAATACACTAAAATGTGAATTTGTACTTACAATCGCTTACAGCCACCATCACTGCTACAGCTGCGACAAGAAAGATCCCCATTGTTGCAATGTTTTTAGCAAACTAACACTATTAACATTGTTTTTTTTTTCTTCAATTTATTGTTTTCGTAATTGCTAAACCTCCCAAAGTTTAAGTCTGGTTTAATATGGTCTTCTTTCCAAATTTATCTAAACCCCCTATAGAATCAGGTGATTTAAAGTACAGTAATGAAGAAGTTCATTATTGTTCGAGAATATTATTGTTTTGATATCTACAACTGATCCGATATCTGACCTGATTGGGCGCTTCTGCGTCGTATAAATATATAGCACAGACGGACATGGTTGACGTTTCAAATTGTTTTGTTTTCGGTCATTGAGTTTGCACATTAGTTAGCGGATCGGTGATTGCCTCTGTAAATTGGATAGTACTGAAATGCCTCACGGACCTCGGCATCTACTCGCATTCATCAAAATTAAAAAAAAAAAAACATTGACACACTTCTATGTAACATAAATTTTTCAGGACTTGTTACGTTTACAGGTAAAAATTATTGAAGGACTGGTTTTGTAATTTATTAATTTCCTGTCACCGCAAATTTAATCAAACAAGAAATTGACAGATGCCTAATCATTGATACAGTACTAGGTTACTGGGCTTTTCTTTCGGCACAAGATATTTGTTTAAAACTGAAAATGCTTTAGCTATTGAATGTCAGCTTTTTTGTTTTTAATAAAAAAAAATGACACTTAAAATATGTAAGATAGTTCAGTGAAAATACGTTAACATAAAATGTAAACTGCAGTATTTTATTGGTACCGGAACCCTATACCGGAAGTCCATGTTAGGAGCGGTCATTAAATGCAGACACATTTCTTTAAAAAAAGATTGTTTCCAAAAGTGATTTTATTTATTTATCTGTTTTGAAAAGTGAATATTACATCAATAAAAGAAAAAGTCGTATTGACATCAAAATGATCCTTCCGGACTGACTAAATACCCGAAAACACCGCTAGACTACTCAAAGACACCCGAAAACGCCAAAATATTGTTATAAATATAGTTTTCCATATTAAGATGTAAATCAGAAAATATTTATTAAATCTATTCCTAATCCAATAATTTAAAAACGTCTGTTTTGAAAAGTGACATTACCAAAAATTAACAAAAAATGAATTATTTGCGGCGCCTTTGATGCCTCGCATCGCGTTTTTAATCGATGTCTTCTTTATTTGACTTTGGTCTCGTTCTTAGACGCTTGGGCGCTTTTAAATGATTATTCCGAAAGAGGACAATCAATGATGAAGTCGAAAAAAACCCACCTCAGTATTGCGTTTTTCATACTATTCCTTTCTATGCATGCATACTATCAATATTTGAACGTTATATTACTGTTCAAAATATCCATACTTCACTATGATCCAAAAGTATGTTAAGGCATAAGAATACTATGAAAGCATGTAAAAAAAAATGACATATAACCATGTTATATCTATTGTTTGCATATAGTAATGAACGCAAACGCTGCAAAGTAGTTGGATTATCAATTTTGACGAAGGATAGCTTAATCAAATTTTCATTATAATCAAAAGCAAGAAAACTTTTTATACAGATGCATACATTTACGTTATTATTTTGGTAAATATTTATTTTTCTTCGAGTATAAATCAGTAAATGCATTTCTTCAAGTATGGCTGCAACTCTGAGGGTAATATCATTTTAAAAGTATCGGGTTTGTGTGTGTGTGTGTGTGTGTGTGTGTGTGTGTGTGTGCGTGCGTGCGTGTGTGCGTGCGTGCGTGCGTGTGTGTGTGTGTCAATACATACGTAAATAAGGTAAGCATGTCACCTAGATAAAACAATCGAAATGGCAAACATACTGACTGATAACAGTTTTGTATAGTATCCTACAATGGTGATAAGTATTGATAGTATTGCATTTCTCACCTCATAATCGCCTTGTTGATAGAGACAGCTCATTTATAACAAGTTGAAGAGGCACTTGAGCAACACCTCGCTTATATAGCTTAGCTTACTTTATCTGCTTGACCTGCTCACAAATATATTTATGAATTATAGTGCTTCTAAATATTCTCTATATACATGTAGACTAAATCTACTAGTGTTTCTGCTGCAATCTCAAGTTGTAGATTTTCTTGATCTGGAATATAGATTTTTCCAATTAATACAGATATGCTACATTTATTTCCCCGCAAAAAGAAGTAAAGAATGCTTGAAATTAGTGTTCTGAAATGTTGTGGTGTTGTCAGGAGCGACAGTACGATAGGACGAAAGTGACAGGAATCAGAGCCATTTTGTGCACTTGATTTACAGAAAAAGGTTTATCGCTCAACAATGAAAACGGTAGCATGGTTTCAAAACCATTTCAGGCCCATTTAAGCTTTTTTATTGACGTCTGTTAAATAAGATTAAAAACAAACATATAGACAGTGCATGTAAATTCATTTTGTCATTTGTCACTGTTTATGACGTTTGAACCGTATGTGGTATGACTAAGGTACAAGAAAAATGTGCCAGTGGTTATTTTAGGTCTGTGATAATTGATTAATGAAAAAATATAGATATTGTATTTTTCTGTAACAAATTTTAATCAAAGCAATAAACACACTTTCTGTAATTTAGCAGATAACATAGGACTTTTGCATTGGCAGATATACCCTTTCCAGCTGGTGTAAAACAACGTATTGGAATTATTTGCAGAGACATACATAACAAGTAGCGTAATTGAGGTCGAATAAAACAACTACATGTATCACATTGCATTAATATTATCAACCATTCACTCCATGAAAAATTTATTGAACACAACAATGATATTTAAATCCCACTCATCTTATATAAATAAAAAGAAAATCGATGTTCATTATTCTTATATCTATTACTCGGTTGACCCATATACTCTCGTTTGCACGTAAATTATTTATGAGTTTAATATATGCACTATTCCTATACATTTTAAAAAGTTTCTCAAGACGTGCATGATGTTGTATTTTGTTTCTTTCAGGGACACGTGCTAAGAATGTCGACATTGGCCGAAAGATCCGTTGCCAAGAAGACAAAACTATCGGATTTAGGTTGAATTAAATCGTATTGTAACTTTTAGTCTGCCTCCGTAACTGGGCGGTTAATGGTTATAGCCACTGACTTGAAATCACTGTAACTTGTCATATTCATAGATTTACAATCATGGTTCGAGCCTTGTTACCGATAATGACTCTTCATGTGAGAAAATTGACCGTTTCTTGTGGAGGATAGGGATCTAGTACTGGTTATTCGTAGGAATGGTAATATCCGAAATACGGTTGAAACGGGCCTTAAAAGCATACAACATGTTAGATTCGTAAAAGTTGTACGAGAAGAGAGCATAATAAACGACCTCAGTTGATATGATTTGAGTTAGTTCAAGAACTGGTATAAATTTCGATGCAGTTGAAGAGGTTGACAAATGATTACAGTAACAGAACATAGTAAAATTAATGTTCTGAGTGAAGGTCAGATGAAACGAATCAGACAGTAATGAACTAATTGACCTAGATAAACTCTCTCTGCTGAAATTATATTAATTACTGACAAAATCACAAAGTTTCATGTAGAAAGAAAAAAACAAGGCAGTCGTCTGCCCTGGTAAAGCAGACGAAACTAATAAACAGTAATAAACTAATTGACCTAGAAAAATTTCTGTCTGCGGAGGTAAAATTATTGACTGACAAACACACAAAATGCAAATGTAATAAATACATTATAATTACATTACTCTAGAATAATTATTTACCATTACTGATACATATCTCCACCATTTTGGAAAGAAGTACCTCAATTTACACCATTTAGTTAATTGTATTTTAGTTGTTAAGTCGATTTTACACAATTTGTTCCCTAAACAAAATGAATAAAATCGTGACAGATATGCCCTTTGGAAATTTAAAGAACTTAAACGAATTTTTGTCAGAGATAATCTTTTTAATTCTTCTTATCAGAGTTTACAAAATAGACCCAAACTTTTACACAGACAAATGATTAGGTCGTGCGATAAAATTCGTGAGACCAGGACTAAATAACCAAAAGTATGAAAAACGCATTTGCACCTGCAGCTTGAATGTTGAGGTTGCTGCTAAAAGCTGGTTTACACTACCAAACTACCAAAAATATTTTCTTTGACGAAGTTTTGAAGATTTTTTTTCGTCTAAACTGGATGGAAAGAACTTTGTCCATGTTCTTTGAAAGACTTTGGTGGAATAGAAAGCGATTATATTTGAGCAAAGTTTGGTGACTTTTGGTGATATTTTACTGTAACTTTGATGAGAAGAGTTTTTGATCGTGTGAACTGGTCGTCGAAGAACTTTAAACCCAAAAGAAGGGAATCGCTCGTATTTCAGTATTGTTTAGATCTTGGACCAAGTTGTAATAATATTGTAGAATTTCTGTACGTTTGCAAATGTTAGTGTGCAACAATATCTTAACCAACATATTTTGTCGAGACCTTTGTTGTTTTAGTTTTTACCAGTCGTGGATATTTATATGTACTTCTTTGCCTAATATGACATAGAAATACGAGTACATGAAAGTACATGTAGCTAATACTAAATATTGACTTAATGTTTATCACATGTTTATTACGGCTAATTTTCATATTCTCTAAATTGTAATTGATTTTGAAAAGATAAAAGAGATTCTACATTTTTACTATTAAATAATCATCAAATCATAACGATTGCATACAAGTAGGATAGTACTGAAATGGTAAAACAGATCTAACACTAACTTGAACATTGTAATTACATTTCGTCTACTTATTTTCCACGAATGAAGCCCTTGCCTCAGCAATCTTCGTTTGCAAATAAGAGTGCAGTGCCAAAATAACTTCAACTTTAAAAGCCGACCGACCCAAATAAGTGACAGAATAAAACAATTACAAAGGTCGGTATTTTATCAATTGGCAAACCAAAATTAGGTTGTCCGGTGTTACATATATAATTTCGACTCATCCTCTTAAAATAGTTCACGTTTATTTGGCTCATACTAATGTTAATAACCATGTTGTAGTTACGTACTTGCTTCTTCGACACAGCCTTTTCTTAAGAGATCAAGATAGCCATTCTTATTGTTTACAAACCTCATCATGCGATGATTTATGGTTATGCATCGTTCAATCGGTCAAAACGTTAGATAAAATCACTATTCTAAATCAAAACGACTTTGATTATTTTGACATATTTAAAATTTAAATCATAATATCACGTATACAATCATGTACTGCCGCAGTGCTGACCTCTGGCGGATTGGAACTAATGACTGATTCTATTTTATTCGTCCTCAAAATTAATAACAAAACAAGTCCTTCTAAATTAATATTTGTCACATTTAACTTTTTTGAAATGTTATACGGACATGACGGACAAAAACGGTTACGGGCATATAATAATATATGGTTTGATATTGAGACTAGATTCACGAAGAAATCCGTCAGATACACTGTAGCCAGGCAATCGAAACAGAAACTAGTTCAGTACTGCATCTAGTTCAGTCAAAACAAAAAACTATCAAGATGCAATGAACGCGTCAAAGGATACAGAAACTAATCAGACCCGCTTAAACTAGAAAACAAAAAAAAAACGGAAAAGTCAGACACAGCAAAACTAGCCAAATTCAACTGGAACAACTTGTTAGAAATGCTGAATCAATCTAAACGAAATCGATACAAGTCAGATTCATTTCAAAGACAGACCCGTTGAAACAAGCGAACACAGCTCGAACTTGATTTTAATGCCTATCCTGAGTAGAATTGTAATACATATATTCATCTGTTTATTTGGTAGATCTTTATCAAAGCACGTGATTCACTAAATTGACTCTGCAGAATCCTGAATTTGAAACGTTGAATCTTAGTATTATAAATACCATTTTTGTAAAATACAACATTTCAAAAGGTACGTACATTTTAAACAGTAATCTTTCTTAAAATGGGATATCTTAATTTTGCTTTAAGTCTGTCTCTTTTCTGCTGTTTGGTCATCTTTCTGACAACTTTTTATTGACGTAAACCTAGCGTGTCCGATATCTAGATCTTAGTCTATTACGCGTCTTACGTGATGCTCATTGGCTATAATATGACAATACTTTTATGACGGAGCAAACAAACAGAAAGAAATTATACATTTTTCATGAACCGAAAACAACCGTGTCATGGCTTAATTTCCTTTCATAAATTATGATTTTAGATAAGAATTATATCGTGTATCACAGATACTAATAGCGATTGCATGTGACTAAATAGTGAGTCCACGGACATTTTTATGGGCGTCATTTTTCAGCTTTAATCTAACTTTTATCGCGATATTTATATTATTTGAGCGTCATAGGTATTCACTTATTATTAATTTGTCAATTTTTCTTTCGAGAATTTCTTTTCTCTATTCTTTAAAAATGTTTGTATTCAGTACAAATTCTAAAGTCCTTTAGCGTTTCTTTACTTTATTTTTATTGTTTGAATTTATATTTTGAATCGCAAGTGAAGCATAAGTAGGTGTTCAAAAAAGGTTACAATCAGCTGAAAGAAATAGGCTTTCTGACGTACATAAAGGTATTTAATGTTACAAAGCTTTCAGAAACAACGCTAGATGCCAGTTATCTATCAGGGCATAAAAAATTTAAACACTGTAAATATTTTAGCTGGCATTGATATTGTTATGTGATCTTTGTGTACTCAATACTGTACCAAACTAAAGGTACAGGTGTATGTATATTTGACCTATATTTCAAGCGGGTACATTACTGCGCTTGAGCTCATGCTCGGCGTGGTTATGAGAATTTCACAAGATGAAAACTGAAAACGAGACCTAACCTGTTTGAAATGTCTCCGCTAGACAGTCACCTGGTGCAAATACTCGAGACAATTGGATATGCACTTATTTGGTGTGAAATGAATTACTGAGTAAAATAACTGGTCATAACTGCTAGCATTTATTGTATTATCGACTTGAAACCCATCAGGTTTTCATCATACAAGTGAATTGAACATATATTAAGAATCCACTAGCAAAAGCACAATGGAAATAAGCCTAAGTATTTAACCAAACTGGGGACTTCCGAATATGAGACCGATAGTCATAAAAGTTTTCTAGATGGAAACACTTAGTGTGATGAGTTCTTAATATTTTATTTTTGATCTTCAACCTTGAAAATCTTTCAGTTTCCTCACTACATATCATTTCTTACTACGGTTACAAGTCAATTTAGTTTTATAAAAAAAAATATAATCGTAAAGGTAATGAAATGTTAGCGTCTGTAGTGATGTGATTGATATAAATCAGTCAAAATATGTTCGACTATCCTAGTGAACAAGTGAAAATCCATCATTTATATCATGTGTGTTTTAATTTATATCTGAAACATGAGAACCCAGTGTAACTCATTTCTTACATGCTTTCAAACCGTTCACCTTCCTAGAATATTGATTTTTCTGTAACATATTTTGTGTCGATGAAATGAATTAGAAAGGAAAGAAAAACATTTAACAGCTGTTTCATTTAGATTATCCTTTTTCAATATCCGCATGTTTTAAGTGATGTACTAAAGGATAAAAGTAAAATATTTCGCCATAGGTATGTTTCAACCTATCTTTAGAGTTTCTACGACAACTGTGTAATGTTAATTGAACCTTTCTGAAAAGGTTCCGAGATAATTGACTTGAAGGGCATTGTTATCTATTAACTTCCAGATAAATGACTTGAAGTCCATTATAATCTACCAAGTTCCAGATAATTAAAGTCCATTGTAATATATTTGCTTAATGTTCTGTCTCGAAACGATCCAGGGTAGAAACGGCTAGTCCCGTGACGATCCAAGTGAGGTACACTGTAAGCGCAAATCCGAGTATTTGAATATTCTTGGCATGATCCTCATGAAAGTCAATGTTTACTAACTCTAACTCTAACGGGCTAGTGCTGTTGAAGCCAAATCCTGACGAAATGCTGCACATTTATATATATATTGGTGAGAGTATTCTGCTGACGCCAACTATGAGATAACTGTTGCTCAGCTTACTGTGGGCTCATGTTGGATGACTTGAATACCTCAGACCATTATCATGCATTAAATCTAAAACTTATTTTCATCTCTATTGTTCTTCAGAAACCCCTAATGAATTTCTCTTGGAATGTACTGTATTGCAGACTTTATCGCTGCTAAACTTCGTCAATAAGAACATTAAAAAAGAACACTGACTATTATAAATGATGTCCCAAGATTACTGTGAGTACTAGTATTCCTATGTCAGTTTTTCCTTTAAGGTACTTTCTAGGTATTCGTGTCAAGTCCTTGACTGGTCGCAGAGGATTACTGATTGACGTGAATCAATGCAAAATACATCGATTCACTGATCCTTGTTCATTGTGTGTGTATTCCTTAGACAACTGGCGAGGAACTCACTGTCATGCTTATTTTGACGAAACAAACTTATGTATGTATTCAATGATGAATTAATAATATCAAAATGTCATTGACAATATCGCAAGAAAGGGAATAACAGGTTCGTAGATTGAAGATGAAGCTAAGTTTTTCAATGCGCAGCATTGAAGGCAAGCATTGCACATGAGCTGCCGCGGTAATCATGAGGTATTTGTGACATGAAAGATTAAAGGGAACTAATTCATGTTCTGACTGTACTCTTCAGGAATTCGCGGAAACACTGATGCTTGCTCAGTCTGAGAGTATCAGACAAACGTTTTGGTTAAACTCATGAGAGATGGTAATTCAGAGAAAGTTCCGAGGCAACGCCGGTACATTATTTCAAATACACTACACATAATAATTTTATTAAAGTTCAACATGAAAATCTTTAGAACCAGGAATAATTCTATATATCTTATTTTATTTTATCATAGTATTCTAAAAGTAACCAGTACATAATAAGCTTTACAATGACTAAACATCTATATTTTAAACTGCTTATGTGATACTTCGTGTAAGCTTTGTAAGAAGCTGCCATCTGATTTTTTTCTGTAATATTCATAGTTCCCCTCCTTTCAGCTGTATGTCTTGCGAACCTATTTCTGCCTATAAGCTTTTGTTTACTTAATAACTATTCAATACCCACTAGACTATAATTTTCTCAAAACATCTCGATGATTGGAATGCCACAGAAAATAAAGACATAGCTGCATTTAAACGCTTGTATCTTACTTTTTGTTAGTAACACATTTGACAATGGAGATCAAAAAGTAAAAAGGCAATACACTTTTGATATATTCCAACTAAGCTCAGCTAATGTCATATAAAAATAGACGCCTCCAGAAAACATGATTGCATTTTCTCTGGGGAAAGACTCAAAGGCGAACCGATGAAAATCTCCTTTTTTCAGACGTGGAGTCGCTGTCGAACCAATGAGCTATCAATTTATAATCGTAGAAACGTTTATTTCCTTGCATTAAATACATTATTTTCGTTAATTCAAGCAAATAGTAAAGTATGAGATTTATTATGATACTGTTGTAAACTCAAACTGTAAGCAGTTTGTCTCAGGCTCGGAATATCATCCGCATCGTATTTCTATGTTTTGATATGAATATAAATGTTCTTCATTAACCACTGCTGAAAACAAGATCTTGAAATCTTGGTTTGATTTTATTTTAAGCAATTTTATAAAGGTCCATCCATGAGAGCATTTATATTACCTTGTATGTTTGGATGAGACATCGGCATGTCCCCTACCATGCCTATACCTAACAAAATGTATAATTTTTCTGAGTCCAAACAGGAGAGATTTACCTGACTGCAATTTCCAGTCAGTCAAAGAGTGAATTTGATTGGTTGCAAAAAAGTAGGTCATTGTGTCATCTTGACACTGCTTTTATACAATGGTATACAAGTTTTAGCCACATGTACCAAACAGTGAAAATATGCAAAATGATAACAGTTGGTAAAGTCTACTACCAATGAATGAATGCTTGTGATAGCGCCTTCAATGCTTGGTCTTTTTAACATTATACGACTAAAAATCTTTTCACAAGTCCAAGGCTTAGAAACTTAACAGTTTTCTTATAAATTTGAAAAATGCTGTTCTTCTGAATCACGATAGAAAGCCCTATCCTTTTGGCAGTTTAACTACTTGCAACGTTAAATAAGTGTTGTCATTTATACCACCACAGTTGTGTAACATACTACCTACTGATGAAATCGATAAATATCAACACATTACAACGTGCATCGTGAACAACCAACTTAATTATGTGCTACCACAGTTGTGCTCACTACAAGAATATACTAGAACTGTCATCTTGAAATGCTTATTAAAATACAAAGCATCACCAGCACCATTGTAAACATCACCATCACTATCAGTTTTCTATTTTTTTGGTTATACATGTATTTATAACAGGCTCATTAAAACTTGGAATCCCAATATTGATTTGTGACATACAGTGGCATCTTATTAGATATTAACGTGACCTGTTTCAGATGTTCAATTATGGGCATCATGGATGAATCATTTACAGTCTTTGGCAAAGTTCTGTTGGTATCTTGTACAGAACTCCACAAACCTTCACCAAGGTACTGGTTTATTCTACCTATTTTAGGGTCTATATCTTCACTTGTTCCTCCTTTGTCTAGTTTGTTGTGATAATGTTTTGCAGCTTTTACGAATTTTGCGATGTAAAGAGGTCTGTCAAATCCATTAACCTGTTTTGGTAATTTGTTCTGCATTCGTTCGATTAGCCATGATGCTTGCACCGGCATACCGGTAAATTGAAACACAGGCAACGATATTTCGGTGCAGTTAGGTCTCGACAATCGAATCTTCCGTATCAGACGTTTCAAGAAACCTTTCTCTACATCTTCAGAAACGAAAGGATATTCATTTACATTTATTTGCATATGCCATTCACAGTCATCCTTATAATAAAAAAGTGCATGCTGGTAGGCTATTCTTTCAGATTCACGGATGTCAAGTGAAGTGTTAAAAAACCAGTCGTGATATTTGACCTCGCTGTGTCTGAAAAGCTGTTTGACCCATAAGTCTAGTTTTTCATTTTCTTGTTCATATGCATCGTATAAGTACACGATGTTAACACCGGCATATTGCATATAGCGTATCCACTGCTCAGCTTCATATGCCGTAACATTTGCTTTGTCCTCGCGATGTACCCGCACTCGAAGCACTGCTGCAATACATTCAGGTAACTTATGGATCTTATCAATCGAATAAGTAGTGTTATGTTTGGTTATATTACTGGATTCGCTTTTCCACATTAACTCGTTTTGACTCTCGTCTGATACGCCCTTTTGAATATCTTCAGCTAGCTTATGTTGTCCTAACCGGAATGAAAGTTTCAACCTGAGTTTTTCATAGTTTATTTTATCACTGTCTATAACTGCCATGACCGAATTTCGAACAGACTGCATTGGGATGCTGTTCATTTTGCACCAGTGTTCTGCTTTCTGATTAAATGTACCACTTATCTTTGACGTTTCAGCTATCATTCTGTTAGCTAAATTACGCCTCCAAACCGACCCGACATTTCCAATCCAAGTCTGATAACACAATATTTCAGTACACATCTCGGCATGGATATGGTCTCGTTCAGTCCCATATAATGTAAAAATACCGCGAGACTGTTCCAAACTTTTCTTAAGTGTAACCCACCAATCAAAAGAAAATACCGAATATGAATTAATGATAACTAGAACTTCATAGTTTGAGGAAATAAATTTATCCATAACAAAATGCATTATATCTTTTGAATCCGCCCGTCCTTTATCTGCAATTATCTTCGCCGTAGGGTACCACTGTGATACATTTTTGTATATGTGGTCACCAACAAAGTTGCGAAAAATCCACGTATCAGATCGATGTGTGGACTCATTTAATGATTTCAATGTAGTTTTTAGGAATTTAGAAGGGTTATGCATCACAATCGCCACAACAACACGAGTTTTGGCAGCGAAAGCAATATGGTGAAAAGCCTGAACGTGGGTTTCTCTAGTGTTATCAAGTATATAAACATGCATGTAAAAAGTAAAACATATCACTGCAAAAATCATACAACCAAAAGCACTTTCGTTCGATATAGTTTTCATTATTTTCACGAACGATTTACGTAAGTACGAGAAGCCATTTTGTCTTTCATAAGTGTGAGGCAGGTACATGTAGTTTTCACTGGAATAACGGTACCTTTCATAATCGGTCGGAATGTTATTAAGCAAGTTCCATTTACAAGCATGCAGTTGCCATGGCATAGGATTCCAATCCTCTTTTAACCTCATACTATCCCACGTCTCCCTGAAAATATGACTGAAATAACTAGTGAACTCTCACTTTGAATATTCAAATTTGGAGTGTTAATTTTTAATAAAAATGTTCCCGTCTTGTTGTAGTTCACATCTCATACACTTTTAGGACATGTTACATGTTATTGTTAAATAGTTGAAAATAGTTATAATGATTCAATATTTTTAGAGTACATATAAACCAATTTAATAAAATATGTTGAAGCGTTAGTGGAAACGAAGTATGAACAATAATTTAAAAGCTTCCCACAGAGGGTTGGTTTTAGTTGTACAACACCAGTTATCTCAAAGATGTACAGTTCTGACATTCAGACGATATTTCTTTGAAGTATAAATTACTTTACCAGCTGTAATTGTAATATGAATAAAACGGTGACCATCAAAAAAGATCCAATGCAGAATTTAGACGAATTATTATAGGTATGTGTGCAATTGTAATTATCGTTCCAATTCACAAACAAAGGAGATATCATCTAAAATGTAGACGATGGGTTCTTCCTTGGATAACACGTATATTAAGGGTCAATATGTGGCTTACCATGTGCTCATGGATGAGCTGAGTCAGGATAATACACGGTTATATAAGAATTTCGTGAGAATGTTTGAACAAAGACACATTTTTTCAATTTTGTTTGTTTCATGTTTACATTAATGGTCAATTAGCTCTGGAACTTCATTCATTTGTCTCATTATCAGATAAAAAATTACACATATGTTGCATTAATAGAACTAGCCAATATTTAAGTTGTACGAAAATCAGGGAGTAGTAGGGTAAGCACATTGAGATTTGGTTGTACATCTGATTTTCCATTGGCGCTGTACATCTAAATCATATCGTCTGTTGAGGTCTTAAGACATCAGAAGCAACTGTAAGGTAATAATGTTTTTGCTATATGAAATATAAATGTCCGTCATTCTGTATGAGTTACAGACGGGGTCCTTCTGCGTCCCTACCTGTATGTGTGTGCCCATACTTGCTAAAACAAATTATCATTAATATTGTTACATGTGTATTTATTTCGATTTCACATACTGTGCACTCTGTAAATAATAACAACTTAAGGGAAAACAGAACGAGCCTAAAATCAAAAGTAATATCGCGTAAAAATACAGCAAATCAAAAAGTTTGTGTTTTCTTCACTTTTTGACCCTATTCATTTCTGTTATAAAAACCACGCTCAATCATAAAATAGCTTATCCACTAAGTAATTTAGTTACACAAATGTTACAACAAACCTTGCAATTTCCAAAACTTCGCCATTTTCTCTTCACAGTTAGACGTGTCCATATCATTCAACACTCGCGAGTTACCATCATGACTATGGCTGCTGTCCTCCACATTGATTTCTTGTATCTGTAAGAAGCAACACTGTGATGTAACAGCTGTGTCTCAGCATCAACTGTGACTTCATCATGTTGAAAAGAGAAACAATTTAGAAAATATTGACCTTATGCTGTTTGGACTTGTATGATCAACAGCTTGCTGTGTCTGACAGAAAATCAAATTGTATTACAATTGAGTCGCACGCATGTGTTAACATAGCTCATAATTCACGTTCTCCGATTGAAACTGGCAATTTACTTGGTAATATGCTTCGGAAGACATTTGACGTTGATTTATATTCCTACTGAAAGAATATTACCAAAGTTGTAACTAAATTTGTGAATGTGTGTAACTGTTCTTATTTTGAATGTAAATCTTTCCTGACTATCCTAAATAATCAATTAAAAACACTTCCTCGGTAGGGTTTATATTCACATTCATCTGATTATAGAATAAATAAGTCGAAACAAATTAATATTAATTAAATGTTTAAGGTTGATTGATTGAAGCTTCCTCAAGTAATGATACTGAACAACGTAAGCTGGAAGAGCTTCTAAACAGCATATTCTCGTATTCTCAGAGATTTTTGTCAAAGCTTGCTTCTGGATGAATGTTGCATTCTACAGTTTAGTGTAGTATTACATGTATGTTATATATGGTTAACAGTTCAAAATACCGATTTACTGGTGTAATGAAACAAAATCTATAAAGAGACCTATCTATTAAGAGACCACCTTTTGGCGGTCCCTTTGGTGATTTCTTAATACAATGTCGACTGCAGCTGGCACCCACTACTTACATATTGTTGTTCTTTCTTTCATGGCACATGCACTCACATAAGATAAAAAGAATATAATAAGTTTAATCAAGTTAACATGTAAACATTAAATCTAATAAATTCCTCTTTCTTTCAATTTTTACGACCACTTGCAAGACAGAATAGAACATGCATTCAATCTTCAATAATACAACAGTTTAAACAATCTTTGGAACTTCCATTGATATCGGTATTGTCGAACATCAAAGACTGCTAATTATGATTGCGACGATGGGACAGAGTTCGGCGTTATCATCTACCAAAGGTCCGACGATGGGACAGAGTGTGGCGTTATCGTCTGCCAAGTGTCCGACGATGGGACAGAGTTCGGCGTTATCCTCTGCAAAGTGTCCGGCGGTGGGATGGAGTGTAGCGTAATCCGTATTCTGCAGCCTTGGGTTGAAGTGGAATCATTAACTGAGCATGACCGATCGGACTGAAGAATTTAATTAACAATTTTAGGAAAGTTTCGTTACATTCTGTTTCTGAACAGAGGTTTTTTTACAAAATTGATACATTTTGAGTAGTATCATACACCTTTTAATCATTTCATTTTATAGATGTACGTTATCATATGAAAGATATCTCAAAACGTACAGTGTGCGGTCTAAATATGTTTCTTATCTTTCCTTGTGCAAAGTTTATTACGTAGGCCCCTGCCTATTTTCTTATCATTTGCGAAAATTAATTCAGTGCTGTTATTTTCGTTTTTAAAAATGGTTTTGACACTTGCATTCATTCTCATACTGTTGGTAAAGTTTGGTAAGCTATTAAACCTCGAATTAATAATTCATTTAGTACAAGCAGGCAGTAACTCTTGTCTATTTCAATCAGATTAAAAATCTTATGGCATTGCTGGGATTATCTGTTTCATAAATTTCTTTAAGTCACTGTGTTATAGTCGTCTTATGTGTACAGAATGTTTTCTTTACATTTGACGCAGGAAACGCAGTAGCCTGTAAAGACGGTTACATCTCCCATTTGGAATATTGCTACGCTTTACTGCCATTAAAAGCATCATGGGCAGAAGCTCAGGTAAGTATACAATAAGATTTTGTCACATATTTCTTTTCTATGTTGCAAATTTTTACTAATAGGGTCTTCGCCAATGGATTTACTTTGTTTCATTTGCCCGTGTTACAATATTTTACAGCTGAAACTAAAATATCTGTAGCGGTAGTTTTTTGTTGTTGTTGTTAATTGTACATTTTGAATAAATAAAAACCAAGATCAAAAATTAACCTTATATAATTTGGGATATATTTGACTTAAAGGGAAATAATCAAATCTTGTTGGAACTAGATCTTGGAACCAGCATGCTTTCGTCTTTGCAACTAGTGTAAACAATAAAAACAACATACGTTTAGTCTAGTAATACTTGTAATAGTGTTTAGTTGGATAATTTTTAAAGGGACATACCCTATAACTGATGCCAAACTAAATAACATCCAAAACACAAATAATAGAATCTTTTGAAGTATTAAAACTTAAATAAAAAGTTTCAGCTATGCATTCCCAGTCATTATCGATACAATTAGCGCTTTAAAATATACTGCAGTACCGTAAACCATTCAATAATCTATGTAGAGTTGTTGTTGTACAATTAATGGGTGGATGCGATTTATTACAGAAAGCCTCTATATTTATTAATTATGGTAAATTTAGGCATTTTTCGCCACAGGTTCTTCTTTGAAATTGCATTTATTTATCATTTTACGGTCATTAAATACATCTATGTTTCGAGAATATAATCCGCCAGATGTAGGGAGTGCCTCTTTAACAGTACTCTCAAAAGGCAACGCTCACTTGGTCACAAACGAACTGCGCTAAAATGCAGCTGACATCATACAACAGGCTTCATGGAAAAATAGTGTTTCAAGAAGTACTCCTTTGTGTATATCAAGTACCTTGTAACTCAATGACTGATACTTTGCGAAGGAATATCTGTTTATTTTTGTGCACTGATCGACTATACATTATTAGGCGAACTTGTAAATACTGGAGGTTTACACAAACGAACCGATGATTTCTAGATCGTCTTCTCCTTACAGCAATATTGCAAAGCGTTAGGTGGTACATTGGCCGTTATCGAAAACAGTGACGAATCTAACTTTGTAGAAGGAATGCTAAAAAGAGAACATAGTACGTAAAGTTTGTCATACATGTAGAATTATTTAAAAAAAAAGGTTAGTTACTGTTTTGGCAATTAAAAAATTGTGCTTGAAGTCTGTAGCAGGAATATTACATGAAGGAAGAAACAGCGCTTACAATATTATAGTACATTTTATGAGATATATCATGAAAAAAATGCTTCTCTGATGCAAATGAAAGAATAATGAGAAAGAACAAGCACATTCACAAATTAAAAAAAACATGCTCAACTCAACTTGTAAAAACGGGTGGTGAACCATTAATTAGATTCAAGAAAACATTATATAATTAAATGATTTGAACTTTGGGACAGTGTACTAGTTAATATATTAAATCGTTGCTTTGCTAAGATATTTTGCTCTATGATAATGAGAAAAGGTCGTTGACCAGTGAGATAACATTACGTTTGATCTATGATAAGTGGGATTGTTAACAGTGAGTATATATGAAAGTTGAAAAAGTACTTTTTAATATATGATTAGATAACTCTAATGTTCTGTACAGTTTACTGATATTTTGTTTTCATGTCACTTTCAAGACAATATTTCAACGGGCCAAATTTGGATAGGAGGCACGGACCTTCTACAAGAAGGTCAGTGGGTTGCACCCGAGACGCTCGAACCATTGACTTACTACAACTGGGCCCCAGGTGAACCTGATAACCTTGGTGGACAACACTGCCTCGCAATATTCAACAATGGAGACTTGAAATGGGATGATAACCTATGTGAAGTCCACAACTATGCGCTGTGTAAAGCTGAGTAAGTGATAAACTAATTTACTAGCACATGACCCTAGCAAAACTTTTCATGCGACCCCACTTGCAAGTAAGTGCATTTGCAGATAACCATCGTAAACATGAAAAAAACGTTCCCTGAACCAACAATGTGGCATAATAATAATAAATGAAATAAGTCCAAAAAGAATTTGTCGTTTATACAGGAAAATTATACATGTAGATCATTTTATTACAACTTTCACATTTAGCTTGTTTTTATTACGACGATTGGCAACCAGTTCTTTGTTTTATTTTTAGTTCTATGGATGCCAAATAATGTACTTACTTAAAGTCTTTCAAAATTCATAAATCGAATTGCAATTATATTAGTTTGTGTTAATACATAATGATATACATTTATAAGACTTTCGTAAATATCTATATACATGTTTTTATAAAATAAAGTATTCACTGAGCTCTGTTTTCTGTGACAATTATAAATCTTTGGTCAGAATTATTGTTGACATAATTATATATTTGTACTTTTTCAGAGGAAGCACAAACGAAAACATAATTGGCTAAATATAATCAAGGTTAATGTACATAATTATTGTGTCTGAGTTTACAAAAAATTAAAAAACATGATACTGCTATTGTCTCTTTTTCTTATTTTTGAGACCTTAAGACGCATTTTGGTATATTTCTCTCCTGCCACTTTTAACATTCCAGAAAATAAATCTTATATTAGTAAATTCCATTTCTTGGAAATCCTAGATCGCCCCGGTTTTACCTACATTATGCCCGAATCGTTACTCAAAATATACTCACAAATCTTAATGTTTTATAATATGTAGTGTTGTTATTTCAATGCTTTAATGTGATATAGCAAGTCAAACATATGCAACAGTGAAAGTCAACTATAATCAGAAGGTGGTTTATTGCATGCTGCAGGAGACGACTGTGACGGGCAATAGTACATGAAAAGCATATACCGAATGTATATTAAATCAAGCTGTGCAGGTGAAAAGGCCGAGCTATCTATCCCATTTTCTCTTTTATTTCTCTATTAATATTTTATCTATCTATTTTGCCGGCTGAAAATTCAAGATCAACGCCAGATATTTCCATACGGCAGAAAAAGTGTCAAGCGTATATCAGCAGGCAATCGATAAGTTTTGGGGATTAGGAGTTTACGGAAACAACTACGGTTCGGTAATATCCGTAAATAACGGTCAGGGTCATAAATCATTGATTATCGATTGTACTGGAATATTGCCTAAGGGAGATATTGAACTTTTGTGAAAATCTTATGTTTTAATTTTTATCATTTCTACCAGAAGATAAAGAAAATTCAGCATTATCATTCACATTACTTGCAATTATTGATAATAGTAATGTTTTAACTACTGAGCACTATTTCATTACAGTCACATCATCAGTCATAAAAATAGTCACAGAATAATCCAAAAGCTACAAAATTCGTGAATTTTGACATAATAATGATAATGAATCTAGTGTGCACTTTTTTTTCATAATCGGCTAATCCCTTTACACGTGCGTAACGTTTGCTCGTGAGAATTGTTTAAAATTGTAGACCTGTTATTTTCAAGTACAGACGCACACGGCAAGTCTGTTGCAAAAGTATGGTGTCATTTAGAAACGTAAATAGATGGACCTACATGTCCCCGGTAAATAGTACGTCAACTTGTTTTATTTTGCGATCTTAAATTCCTAATCAGTGTTATTCCTGATCTGATAAAGACTGACATTTGATTTCGGTAGGCTTTTTTAATTTGAGAAATAGAACAGTTTCCTTTCAGAATATCAAATAGATTTTACATACTCTAGTAAACGCTTGATGTTGAATGCCTTAAAAAGTATGTGATTTTGCATCACATGGCTTGAAATATAATTAACATTTTAGAAGAAATAAGGATTTATTGTAGGAAAAAAACTTTTCCATTTCTGCAGTAGAATAATACCTGTTACATTTTACAGATTTTGTCATTTAATACTCTGCACACAGATCAAACATTGCGTGTTTCTTTTTTCTTCTCTTTTTGTTAATGTAATAATCAGCTTATTTCTTCGGGAAGAAATGAAAGACAAAAGATACGAGTAATAAGACTACCTGGTTTTGACCTGTGTATTATGAAAACTAGCTTTGGTCTGGAAGAAACTCTATGTTGACACCTATAAAATGAAACCAATTTCAGCGGAGCGAATTCTTGCCTTTCACTCGAGACCGTTTTTTGAAAGAGAAATGTAAAACAAAATATAAAGTACCCGTACAAGTGTTTCGAAATAAAAATGCATGCATAGTGAATCTTTTATGTGTTGCAAATTAACATCAAAAGCTAAATAATATTATTGATAATTATACTTAAAATTTCATGGATCCTCGCTATAAAGACGATATCATGTATATCCGGTTTCAATGAAAGGTTTTGCCTTTTTATGAACAAAAAGCTGAAGATTCTAACCCAGTTTGCATTTTAATGTAAAACAAAACCCAATATACAACGTTTTAAAGATCATGGTAAATGTTACGTAATGTCCGGCCATAAAACTTATCGATGGCCTGAAGCAGTTAAATCAATCATTCGGAAGTGTTCGGCCAGCATTACGGAAACAACCGAGCTCCAATCGTAAAAATGAAATTATATACCTGTTAAACAAAACCTTAAAAAAAGACCATTCTCTTCTTTCTTTAATTTTACATAAAATATATCACTTAAATGGAGAATGATTGTTTTATTCAATCCCGTTTGTGATTCTAAAATAAGTGTTATAGTTTTTGAACAAATTGAAGATAAGCTGCAAAATTTTCACTTAAAATTGTGACATTTTGGGCGTTTTACTATATATTATATAGTAAGACGACGGGTAGAGTTTTTAAGTTAAAAAAAGACCAAACAAATAGAGTCTCAGAAAAATAAAAAAATATTCATTAAAAAAGGGAAATGTTATATTTTATCATCCCGTTTGTGATTTTAAAATAACTTTATTAGTTAAAATGTTATCGCGAGTTAATGACAGCGCTCCTATACAAACCTATAGTAAATTTGTGGCGTGTATTGGCCCTGGCTGTGACACTTTTTCTGCCACATGCCGAGGAAGAGAAAAAGTTAAATACATTCACTGTAAATGTACGTACTGTTGATTGCTAAATAGAGTATAGATCTTGTCCGAAACCAAGTATATTCTAGGTTCCTGATGTAAAGTATGTACATTGTGCAATCGTAATATATATTATACAATTAAAACTGTTCAGCTGCAACAGCAACATTAAAGTGCAAATCAATACAAAGACTACGACAAATCTAAAAATCAGAAGCTCGTATAAAAAAAACGTCATGAATTCCCTTTTAAGCGACGAGATGTCACTCTGGGGGTCAGGGTTCAGATCCAATCTGGACCCAAACGGTTTTTCTCCTTGGAATTAGTTCAATATTTTTAGAGTGAAATATTGTTCATTTCAACACGTAGTACAGGCATCTTGTCATACGTTAAACCATTTTGAAATTTATCAATTTTAGGTTGTAAGAACTTAATTGTTTCGCGATAGAGAGTAAATAAATCACTACCGCTGTACTCATAGACTTTGGGTTCAATTTATGCCTTTCTTTCTCTTCGTTACTTTTCTTTCGGTTCGAATCACATGTAAAATGGCCGACGACGAGGTGTGAAATTTTTCTTCCTTTTCTTCTTGTTTTCATCCTTTTTGCATAAAAGACGTAATTGTTGTACAAAAAAATTGTTATTTTGCAGAACTTTATTATTGAAAGCATAAATTTTGAAGTATGTGATCTTTTCAAAAGACGCTTTGGTTAGGTTCTTGCTTCCAGTTCGTTTAATTAGGCGATATAAATTCTAAACTTTTATTTTTCGTTGGCTGCAGCTTTAAAGTTTAAGATCATTCAGCCACATTACACAGTTACTTGACACATATGCTTTTTGACTCCTATATGCCTATAGCATAATGAAATAAGAAAAGGTATCTAACAGATTAAGGTTGCAGGTTTGAACCACAGGGGATCGAATCATACCCCACCCACCTTTAATTGTGCTGGTTGGCCCAGTTTTCATGGTAATTAATAAAACCCTTTATAACACTACAGAGTACAATGAATTTAACAAAGAAACAACCAAGGTCAAAATACAACCAAGAACATCTCAATTTAAAATACAACTTTCTTTATTTATGCTGATTGTCAAATTGTTTAGGAAGTGGCTGCTCGTCCGGTAACCGGACGACTAGATTTATTTCTAGTCGTCCGGTAACCGGACGAGCAGCCTATACTAGTATGTTTGGCTAGTCGTCCGGTAATCAATTTCTTTGTATATTAGTTCATCTTGATGAATGTAAGAGCAGTAGTAAAGCAAAAATATATGTGTTATATATGATATATCATAAACCTTGACCTTTCCTATGACATTTGTTTGTTAACCTCATAAATCGATTTCCATCTCGTGTAGAAGTAGTCTGGAGTTTAATCTCGAACCAAAAATTAGCGATTTTCGCAGATTTAGGATCCCGGTAAAATATTACTAGGCAATAAAATGGATAATAAAAGAAATACATAATGCTGTGTGTGTAACAATTTTTTTATGTACAACAGTAGTTTTGACCGATTTGAAATTGAGTTGTGTTGTAAAGTTTGGTTGCGAGAGACTATCGCAACTATTGAAATATTAAAGTTCGCTCCAACTATTTCCATCAGCGCTTATTGGTTTTGAGGTACTAAGTCAGTTCCAATTCAGTTCATAGCCTTTTGAATAAGTTCCAAGATGCAAACAAAATTCCTACTTTCATAAACAGGAGTAGTCGAATCTATTTTCTGTTCACCATGAAAAATGCGATAGTACAGTAAGAGTTCTCTCTCTTAGTATATAACCAAACTTTACAACACAATTCCATTTCAATTCGGTCACAACTACTGTTGTAAATAAAAACAAATTGTTATGTGTTCGTTTTATTATCCATTTTATTGCCAAGTAATGTTGTACCGGGATCATAAATTCGCGAAATCGCTACTTTTAGGTCCGAGACTAAACCCCACCACGAGACTACTTTAATACGAGAGGGAAATCATTCTATGAAGTAAACAAACAAATGTCATAGGGAAGGTTAAGGTATATGATATATCATATATAACACATATATTTTTACTTTACTACTGCTCTAACATTCATCAAGATGAACTCGTATACAAAGAAATTGATTACCGGACGACTAGCCTAGTACACTAGTACAGGCTGCTTGTCCGGTTACCGGACATCTAGAAAAAATTCTAGGCGTCCGGTTACCGGACGAGCAGCCACTTCCAATTGTTTACACAGCTTCCAAAATATAAAGTGTGTTGACCTTTGACATCACAGGAATATGTGCACAAGAAATCATGGGTCTTCCAAAAAGTTGTATTGCAACAGAAGTGTCCCATATGATTTGTTCAAAATTATATTTTTATATCTTGTGAATCAATATCAGTTGATTATACAGTACAGGCCTGCTTGCCAGTAACCCTCCAGGCCTGTACTGTATAATCAACTGACAGTGATTTTTTTACTTTTTTTGGCAACAGCCCATGCCTTTCAAATTGGGAATTTTTAGCGCGATAAACTTTAAAATTGGGAACAATTAATAAAAAAATCGGTTTGAAAAGTTTTATTTTAAGGTAAATTTATGTCATTTAAATGTCCTTGCTTCTTTAATTTACAACTTCATCTTTCTATGTTTCATTTTTTTAAAGCTCACAGTCCACTAAACATTCGTTTCTCATTATTCAGTTCATTTTTTGGTGACATAAACGCATTGCAGCGTCCAAATTACGATGAGTAAGACGATTTAACTTTACAAAAAGATGTTCGAATGTCCGGAGTGCCGATGGCGTGTTTAAGTTTTATTTTCTTATTATAATATTTGGAAATATGCGACATTTTTCGATAATATGGGTAATTATCTAACAATTTTTTTACCGACACATTTTGACGCATGAAAAAGCGTTTAGTGACTGTGATGAAAGTCATACTAAATGCCGTACTATGCTGTGACCCATTTTATGTAAACAACGCGCGTTGAATTGGCAACAAAATTCTGCGAATAAACCATAATAAGAGTCAGAATTTCATGATTATTTGCATTGCTTTAGTTCAACTTTCACAAGAAATCAATGTAATTGGGAAAAATCTTCTCGTTTTGGGGAATTTTTAAGTCCTTTTTTGGGAATTTTGACAGTTTTTGTCAATTGGGAAGACGCCGAATTTCGGAGGCAAATCGGCGCAAAAAAATCACTGACTGATATTGATTCACAAGATATAAAAATATGATTTTAAACAGATTCTGAAATATCATATGGGACACTTCTGTTGCAATATAACTTTGTGTTTCTTCGAGTATTTTGGAGTGACTTCGCGTGAAAATATTTATTAATTAAAATATTGGTAAAACACACCTGTAAAAGCAAGCTGTTGAATTTAGATCCATTGAATCACAAAGGTCGAATCAGACATTGCCGCCGACGTTTTTTGTTGATAATTGCCGCTGCTGTTTGCAGTGTTATGTTGTTTTTGTTTGTTGATTCAAAAGAGTTCATTTTTTGTCAGAACCTAAAATATTTATCACCTTTATGTTAATTTAGAATATTTATTTCCGTTAAAGTTCCGATGTAATTGGTCTCTTAGCATTGTCACTCGCCGATGGTGTGCGATATTCTCCACACGCGAAGTCACTTCAGGGACTCCAAGCTCACTCGAAGTCACGTTATTTGTCTCTGTGTTACTCACGCCAAGTGTGGAGTGAAAAACTCAACACTTCGCGTTTTTTGCATAATCCTCCAGGCCTGTACTGTATATGAACAAACAGTCAACTATACAACACTGTAATACAAATGTAAAGTCATGCTTTGGGAGTACCTGAAGCAACACTTTAAGGTATAAGAACACCAAATTTTCGTGACGGACATCAACTGGAACATATTTACAGTTTGGTTTACTTCAGTGTTTTATTTAAATTTTAATGTGAGCAATGGGGACAGAAAAAAACTGTCTAAATACCACGAATTCTAGACCTACCACGAATACTGGGCCCAACACCAAACATGTAATATACAAGGGATAAAACTCGCTGATTCACAAGAACACATCTGCTATCAACTAACTTTTCTCTACGAATAAATGATATATCGGCTTAAACTTCGTCTTTTTAAAACATCAAAAAATTATTATACCCAATAAGTATAACCATAACCAGTGTCAGCATTACATTCATTAGCCATCTCTAAACTTCCTGAAAGTTGAAAGTTTCTGAAGGTAAGACACATGTTCATCCTGTCAAATGGACCGTGTTCACCCCCTGTTCTGTAAGTGTAACATTTAGCCTTTTGAAGCAAATAAAATCAACGATTTGATAAAACAATGTTTTGCATATTACTCACATGCATGAAAGTCTTTCCAGACACTACTGGGAACTTAGTACAGGCGAGTTCTCAACTGCATCATGCTCATTCATTTCAAAAATGCCATTTTTGGTATCATTTTCTAGATAGTTTGGCTGAAGTAGCTTGTTTTTCCTTTTGAAATACACATAATTAAATTTCAAACATGATAAAATATTGATCAGTTTCAACATGAAATGAATTTTGAAACATAACATTTAAGATCGTGTATTTTGCGCATGAATCACTGTAAAACCACATAATAAAATGAGTTAGTAACTGTATTGCAGAAATGGGTGGGGTTTAAAACACGATTTGCAGCAGCAATGATGTCGAAAACTCAGCTCAGACTGATTGGGTCGACCAAATTATTGAAGCTCTGGTTATGAATGCACTGAGTGAATAGAGTAGATATTTAAGTACTGGTAACTCTCCCAAGTTATTTTTCATACAGGAATGAGTGCACATTAGACAAGATAATGTTGAAGAAATCTTCATTGTGAACACCCACTGCTTCACTTCTCCCTAAATTAAGCTGAGGGAGAAGTCAATTCTCCTTTTAATTTTATCCTAGGATGAGACCTGTTTAAATGAATAAGATAAAAGAATTCAAATAAATAAATTTGTTCTGGCAGAAGAGTGCTGAGACATTACCTAAATTATCTTTTCTAGCCAGAAAATAGTAAAAATCCAGCTGTAATAGGTGTGTGTACAAAAGGTTAGAGGAAATTATAGCTTTTAACCCAATGCACCAAACTCTTCCCGCTACCAGTACGAAAAAATAACTTTCCAAATATTACTTTTCTTATTTTGACTGGGAGAGTCTTTTTAGAAGAAAAAAAAACAACTGCATGCAGGAGTTGCTTTCATTCCACTGCCGAAATCTCTACCAGCAACAACAATGGTCGATCACTGTGAAGAAAGGAACTGTTATTTTATCAGTTTTCATTTCTTAAACACCAACTTCAAATACTGATGTGGCATTATCATTAATTTAACACATTTAAATGCACAGCAACTGAAAATTGCTTTTATAAAACTGTCACCACAATTACAATATGTGCAGTAAGATGTGCATACATGTAATGTCACTTTAAATGCAATTGTTCACTTTAAGATGTCATTGGAAATTGATTGCAGCTGTTGTAAATAAATAAATGCATATGCTTAATATTGATTTAATGTCATTTTTGTGCAACTATTATATGCACAGACAGCATATTTACAAATGGGAGAACAAATTGTTACAGTTTTAAGAAAAACAGTAGAATTAATGTAATCAAATATTTACAATAAAAATCTGAAGTTATCATAAGTAATCAATTACAATTTTAAGGCATTGTAATTTAATCAATTACATTCAAAGTAATCATGCCAAGGTCAAGTGCACAAGGTCCTTAACTCTAGCTTGACTTTTTTTTAATTATCTCCCTTTATTGATATTGTCTGGGCCATACGTAGCTTCTTATTAGCTCGACTATTCGAAGAATAAGGAGACTATTGCACTCGCCCCAGCATCGGTGTCGGCGTCTGCGTTGGTTAAAGTTTTTCATAAAGTCAAATATCTTGAATACTATCAAAGGTATTGACTTGAAACTCAAACTATATGTTTACCATCAACATCTTCACCTGAGGAAACAATCCCCATAACTCTGTTTTGATTTTTGACAGATTTATGCCCCTTTTTAACTTAGAAATTTTGGTTAAAGTTTTTTATAAATTCAAATATCTTGAATACTATCAAAGGTATTGACTTGAAACTCAAAGTATGTGTCTACCATCAACATCTTCACCTGAGGAAACAATCCCCATAACTCTGTGATTTTTGACAGATTAATGCCCCTTTTTAACTTAGAATTTTTGGTTAAAGTTTTTTATAAATTCAAATATCTTGAATACTATCAAAGGTATTGACTTGAAATTCAAAGTATGTGTCTACCATCAACATCTACACCTGAGGAAACAATCCCCATAACTCTGTTTTGATTTTTGACAGATTGATGCCCCTTTTTAACTTAGAATTTTTGGTTAAAGTTTTTTTTAAAATTCAAATATCTTGAATACTATCAAAGGTTTTGGTATTTTTGAATGTTTTGTTAAAGATAGAATACTATCAAACGTATTTACTGTCAACATCTTCACCAATGTTTTTGATTTTTGACATATTTATGCCCTTTTTAACTTAGAATTTTGTCACAGTTTTTCCAGACTAAAATGGAAATACTCAAAATGGCTTTCTTTTGAAATGTCATAGAATAATTATGCAGCATGAAGCGGTCATGCTTTTTTAATTCTATACATATCAATTTTGAAAAGTTACAAAATTATTCATGATCAAATATACAAGGTCATGTATTTCTTTGAAATTATCCCCCCCCCATCCTCCCTCCAGTTGGCTTGCAGAATCCAGAGTAAGGCCTTGAATGCAATGTACATTTACAAAGGTCTTTGAACAAGTTTCATATCTTTGACCTTAATTCTTATAGACAATTACACAATACTCCTGTTCTTAGACAAAAACCCCATTTTACCAACAAGCTTTCGAATAGTCGAGCGTGCTGTCATGTGACAGCTCTTGTTTTACTTGATATTGCAATCATATTGTGATATTTTGCAAAACAAAAAAAGTCAGAAAAACAATCAAAAACTCTTGTATAAATTTAAATAGACTGAGTGTACTCTAAATATGTGCCAAACCCCCTTGCAGCATTTCAAGGTACAGATACAAAACTTAAATGAGCGAAATCAACTTGTTACCAGAATTATTTTGGTGATCTTTGATGATTTTTAACTGAACTTTACCCTGTTTTAAATATTTGAAATCATTGCCTAGAAAAATACTGCGATAACCATCCGTTATAATGTAATAAATAACCAACCCCGACAGTATACATTGTTTGTTTGATGGCAAATGTGCTTCACTAACCAGTGTTTTGTTTCAGATGTTGGTTGTAATCTAACTGAATGTTTTTCTTCTTTTGTTGTAGAAATACGGTGACCGAGATCGGTACAGGGATGATGATCATGACAGAGACCGGTACAGGAACAAAAGGAAAAGACACGATAGCGATCAGGGCGAAGAATCAGAGAAGTTCAGGAAACTATTCATCGGGGGTCTCAGTTACGACACCACAGACGAAGAATTAAAGGCGTATTTTGACAAATGGGGGGAAGTGGTAGATTGTATTGTGATGAAGGAAGCTGGTTCCCAAAGGTACAGTGTTCAAGTACAGTTAAACCCTCGTGAATGATGACATAAAGTCAAGTCCCCGATGTAATAAGCTACTACGATAGTTGCTGTCCAAACAGTGTTACTTTACATTATAAAAAAGGGACCATACTCACAGCAGTCTAATTAATTAAGTAGTTCTAGAAAAACCTATCAATGTATTAATTATGAAATGATTTATTAATAACTATGCATTCATTTATCAGTAGTCTTTGTTTTGTAGAAATTTACTTTTAAAGGTTTAAACATTTCTTTTAGTTACCAAAGCTCTGTTTCTAGGTCTCGAGGGTTTGGGTTTGTGACATACAGCGAGTCAAAAATGCTGGAAGACTGTCAAGCATGTCGACCACACGTCATAAACGGAAGACAGGTGGATACAAAAAGAGCAATGCCCCGCACAGTATGTATTTTTTAAACATAGTGGTCATTCTTCGCTAACAAACCCTTTCTTAAGTGTTTTTCTCCATTTTAATCCAATGAAAATGCTTGAAAATTCAAATGTTTGCTATTTTTGCTGTCAATTTAAAAGACTGAAATCTACAGAGGAAAATTAACATTAAGGATACACCAGGGGGTCCATATATCATTTGTGGTCATTTTTTTGGTTTTAACATAATCTAAATGCCTTTACTATTTTCTATCATCACGATAAAAACTATTTTTCTAAGTAATTTAGAAATATGTGTTTTATCTGCATTATTCTAGTGTAGCAGTAAATAAGTGCTCTGTTTGATTTAACATCTGCCTGGGAAGGTCATTAATTTTCTCAAGGGGATACATTGTAAGGGAAAGTTTCCAATTGAATTGGTTCCAGGTAATAACAATGATTTGACCTGTCTTAGTGAGGTCAGTTGGAAACTTGCAGGACTTATCAACATAATAAATAGTTATTAGTAACTTATACCTGCTATAAAAGATAACTGAATTTATGAAAATGTTGTGAGTGTTTCCAATTAGAACTTTGAATCTCTCACAAGCATGTTTTGTGTAATTTGCTAGATCAAGCTAATTAATATCCCATTGGTAACTTTCACTCTGCCCTTTCAAACATGTAGAATGTCATATATTGGCCCTTACATATGTAGAATCATAGTACATCACTCTCTCTACTAATTGATCTGGCACCAGAAGATAACTTTAAATTAGAAACAACTCTAAATGTATTATTATGTGATCACGATAAAAACATCCAAAAAAAGCCAGCAAGTATTATTTAAAGGGAGGCATTGATTGAAGCATACACATAGCTTGATACTAATATTTTCTATTAACATGTCATTGACAAACATTCTGTTCAATTTTTTTATCAGCTATTAATTTATGCCTGCACAGTCTGCACTTTAGTAGGCAGTACCACCTGGTATCACGTGTACCTGTATGTATCTCAGAAGGTGTTTTTTTCAGCAAGTATTGTCATATTGTAGCGATACAAACATTAAATTTTGACAATTTTCAACATCATTGATTTATTAGTTTATAATATTGCTAGATTTTTTTAACAAAACATAACATTGCTTGCCAATTATTAAGTTCTTATAAAATATTAAATATTTAATGTACAAAGCTTTATATTGTATCATTAAAAGGTTTGGTATTTATCCCATTACAGACATTTTCTCTTTTAGCTGTACTTCTAAATCCATGCTGATGTAATTTATTGCCACGATAATGGTAATGCCCCTCACAGAATAACCTCTACAACATAATGGCCATTTTATAGCTTGCCAGGTGATTGACTTTATTGCTACATTTAATGCTTATTAAGCTATTCAAACTTAGGTGTCCAGCATTGGTAGATTACCAAGAATTTTTGTTAAAATCTCATTAATATTCATAGAAATTAACTCGGTTTTAACAAAATGTAGTACCATAAGCTCTTTAGCTTGGTCAGTGTTAAGGAGAGGGCAGTACTTTTATATTTTATGGGTGTAAATGGGAGGTTTCATTCAGATTTCATTTTTCTTCATTTTCCAGAAGTTCAATCACAGATTTGTAGACAATGTTCTAATTGATTCAAATCCATCAATTCTGAATCAAATTGCACGAAACTTGACAGGGGGACTGTTTGATGTATGAACTTAAAAAGGGTATCTCAGAATTTTGATAAAAAGTTCCATTCAAACTTTATGGCCCTTTTGGTGTAGGTGGAACATAAAATGCCAGTACAAAACTTTGATTTTACTATAACTTTTTCCCTAGGGGAAATAAATTAAATCCAAGATACCCTTTTGTAAATTATACCGTGTAGATACCTGGCAGGAAAATTTGACCACCAAGGTTGAATAATGGAAGAGTTGAATCACATTTTAGAAAAACACAAAATCTGCATTTGCGTAAATATACAAAATAATAATAAAAAAGCCGTTACACAGTTGAAAAGGAAATTTCATAAGCTTTAAAATGATATGCAACTTGCCTATACTTCCTTTTATAAGGAAGGCACAATCGGTATAAGTTCAACACCCCCTGGTGTATCCTTAAAGACTGAAATTGAGAAAGTTTAGTGAAATTACAAGACCGATATAGAGAGAAAGCTTTAAAATAGAGAAAGTTTAGCAACATGATAGACTGAAATGGAGAAAGTTTAGCAAAATTACAAGATTGATATAGAGAGAAAGCTTTAAAATAGAGAAAGTTTAGCAACATGATAGACTGAAATAGAGAAAGTTTAGCAAAATTACAAGATTGATATAGAGAGAAAGCTTTAAAATAGAGAAAGTTTAGCAACATGATAGACTGAAATAGAGAAAGTTTAGCAAAATTACAAGATTGATATAGAGAGAAAGCTTTAAAATAGAGAAAGTTTAGCAACATGATAGACTGAAATAGAGAAAGTTTAGCAAAATTACAAGACTGAAATAGAGAGAAAGCTGTAAAATAGAGAAAGTTTAGCGACATGAGAGACTGATATAGAGAAAGTGTAGAGACATTAAAATCCCATCTTTTTAGTTTCTATATCCTTTCATTTACGTTTTGAACCAAATAAACATTCATGAATACTTTTCTATCTTAAAGATAACATTATTAATCATTTCTGCATCATTTACACATAAAAATTAAATTTTTAATTATTATGAACCAATTCACTTTTACATTTACAAATTTACAAAGAAAAAATTGCTTTTATGATTATCAAACCGTTTCACAGGAGTCAAATTTCGGGTCCACGTAAACAAGTACTTCAATAGAGAATTAAAAGTTTATTTGAAATTTATGGAAACTATTAAAATGCTGCCTTCACAAACACAGAAAGAAGTCATTCTAAATGCATGAAAAATGTTGATTTAACAAAAATGGATTTAATAACCGAGTGGCACCACAAACATGATTCTGACACTGATTGATTAATTTTGATATTAAGCCATTATGAAGTATTAACGGAATTTGAATAAAAGTTAAATTTCTCAAAAGATAAACATCAGTAAAATTTAAATAGGTAAATAAAAATGAATACATTTATAATAGAGGTCATTTGAGGTCTATAGAAAGAGATTGGATTACAAAAAATACGAATGTACTATAGCGAAGATGTGAAAAGTAGTCAAAAAATTGGTCAGTTCACATTTAAGTATGTCGGAACTGTCACAGAAACGTGTTGCTCTAAAGTTCTTAATGTCAAAGGTCTTTGTGACAACAAAGGGAGGTAATGCAATACTGTATGCGAAAAGTGTGCTTTTTTACCCTACAGTTGTCTGAACCTTTTTACAAAGCACTAAGAAAATCAGCAGAGAGGTAGACATTAGGCAGGCCTTTTTGTATTTATACATTCATTGCTTGGTCCAGTGTAATTCAGTTAAATTTGAAATACTATTCAAAGGTAAAGGTCGAATGATTTTTAATGTTTTTGACTTGTTCAACAAACATGGCTTAGTAAAAGCTAACTATGTATAAATGCATCCATTAATTTTCAGAGAATTTTAACCCAGTAAACATTTGGCAAATGACACCTTCTTTCAAAAAAACATATATTTCTTCCGTCAGAAAACATTCATTAATCATAAATAGTGGTGACCTCAAACCATTGGATCATTGTCAGAAGACTTGTAAAATTGCCTCCCTGTACACTTTTTTGTGTTTTTGGGTACAATGTTTTTGTGTCAAGGATGTGATGTTTTTGTGTCAAGGATGTGATGTCTTTGTGTTGTCAAGGATGTAATGTTTTTGTGTCAAGGATATGTGTTTTTGTGTCAAGGATGTGCTGTCTTCGTGTTGTCGAGGATGTGTGATGTTTTTGTGTCAAGGATATGATATAGAACGCATAACCTTCCAACAAAAGTTATGGGTCCTGTTCACTCACTGTTTTATAATCTTTGCATCCTTTAACAAAAAGTTTGCATCAAAATAAGTATAGCTGAAAGTTTCTGAGAACTTGTCTATAGTTCAAGTTTGCGGTACTGATATATATTTTCATACAACATACATAAGGAATTGTTTTTGATTTCAGTTAAACAGAGATGGCAGTTTGTTAAAAGTTAGTGGCTTTGATTATGTCCATTTCCAATATCTGATCTAACAAAAATAATTTTCAATATGAGTCTATCGCAGCTTTGAAAACAGAGTTTATGTTATATACAAAAATGTAAATAAAAATCATTTTAGGACTACAAATGCCAATTTCTGTCAGCCTGTGGTCTTTTGTACTTTAATAAAGTTGTGACCTGGTATCATTTTGTGATTAAATATGCATTTTCATGAATTTTGTTGCTAGAACTAGATTATCCATATGACGAAAACCCCCAGAAGAGGTTACTTAATTTAAGTTTTGGGGATCCTTCAATATACAGGAAATTGCACAGTTTTAGAGACATGCAAGGTATATTGCATCAGTACTTGGGTGCTCAGTTTATGATCTCTTCAGAAAATAAATTTTGGTTATGATAGTGTAGGAGCAGGGGATCGAACCTTCAACCTTTGGCTGTCAAGTCAGACCTATTTATAATTCCCTGTTACCTATAGATCATATGTCTGCATGTGTATGCAAATGTCATGTGTAATGCATCTTTAATCTTGGCTTAACCAGAGTTGTCACTCGTTTTTTTTTATATATAGTCTGGAAGCACTGTAAATGACTCGGCGAAAGAATCTGTGTACAAGTTGTTTGTCGGAGGTATTAGAGACATAACGACGACAGACTCGTTACGCGAAGAATTCTCGCAGTTTGGAACGGTGAAGCATGTGGAGCTGATGATGGACAAAGTAACAGGACGTCATCGTGGGTTTGCGTTTGTAACTTACGAGGACTTTGATTCTGTTGATAAAGCTGTCAGTAAGTATACATTTTTAGCTCGACTTTTCTATGAAAAGGGGAGCTATCCTACTCGCCCCGGCGTCGGCGTTGGCGTCACACCTTGGTTAAGTTTTTCGTACCACCCCACTTTATTTCAAAAGTATTAGAGGTATGGCTTTGAAACTTACCATACTTGTTTACCATCATAACCTCCATCTACAGACAAGAGTTCATAACTTTGTCAAGGTTTTTGACAGAATTATGGCACTTTTTTTGATTAGAAAGTGTATTGAGCTTAGTTAAGTTTTTCGTACCACCTCACTTTATTTCAAAACCATTGGAGGTATTGCTTTGAAACTAACCATACTTGTTTACCATCACAAACATCATCAACAGACAAGAGGACATAACTCTGTCAAGGTTTTTGACAGAATTATGCCCCTTTTTGACCTAGAAAATGCATTGAATATGGGTAAAATCCACTTATTGCCTTAACCCTTTGAGATATTGCTTTGAAACTTTTAATGCTATTTCACATCATTACCCCCATCTGTAGGCAAGAGAAGGTAACTCTGTCAGGGATTTGTTTTAAAAATTAAGGCCTTTTATCGACTTAGAATCTTGGTTAAGTTTTTCGTACCAGTCCACTTTTTGACTGAACTGTTTGAGTTATTAATTAGAAAGTTGGAATACTTGTTTACCATCATGATTCCCAAACATGGGCAGGAGAAGGTAATTCTGTGAAGGATTTTATTTGAATTATGGCCCTTTTTGACTTAGAAACTCAGTTAAAATTTTCATTCTTGTCCACTTGTTAACTTAACCATTTGAGATATTACTTTGAAAGTTGGAGTACTTATGTACCATCGTAAGACCTATCTGTAAGCAAAAGAAGATAACTCTGTGAAAAATTTTCTTGATTTGTACTTAGAAATTCCTAGTTAAAGTCTTGTGTGCCCTTAACTGTCAAAGTTTTGTTTTATTGGCAAGCACTGAAAAAGTCGAGCACGCTGTCCTACTGACAGCTCTTGTATAGTCTGTACTCTTGTTTCTTGAGATTTCTTCGTTTTCCCTCTACCATGTGTTACCAATTGCACTGAATCTAAGAATCCAGAAAGGCTATTTGTTAGTTTACCCTGTTCTTAAATTTGAATTTGCTTGATTGCATTACAAGATTACAACTGAGTCAGCTGGCTGTCATGTGGCATTAAGTGTGTTGTCCAAGGGTGTACTTCCTGTGGCTTGACCAGGGATTAAACCTATGTTATTTGGTTTACTAAGCCAATACCATGACCACTAAAGTTGTACATGAGTACACTTTGGGGGAAACTTTACATACACAATGTATAGTTAAAAATAAATTATGATACTGTAGAAGTAAATTTGCCAGTTGTTTATTTCGTAATTAACCTATTTATTTGTAAGTTTTAGAAATCTCAAGTGTGCACAATATTATATATAATCACTGTTCGTTTGCTATTTTAGGGAGTCTGATGAATTTGCAAAAATTAGAGAAAATAAAACATAGCAATACATGTACAGTTGCTATGTATTGCTATGTTTACATTGTAAACAATTGTTGCAGTATTTTATGACCAGATTTGCGTATAACAGTATAAAAAGTATTGCTTTCTTGCAGTAAAGAAACACTTGGAAATAGATGGCAAAGTGGTGGAAGTAAAAAAGGCGGAGTCTATTTCAAGCAGAAAAAGTAAGTAAATTAAAACAAAGAACTTTCGAAATTGTACAATTTGTAAGTTTAAACCCAGAGATCGTCAAATAATTCACTTGTTAAAGATAGACAGACCAGAACAGTAGGCGGACACTTCTTCCGGCAACCTACTTGTTGTGTCAAATCTATCGAGGTTCAGATCATCCGGTCTTCATATCTATTCAGTTAAGTCTTTGTTCGAAACTTTACAGAAAGTTGTGCGTGTAAACAACGCACTGCGCATGTGCAGTCTGGCTCTGCACGAGGTACGGTCACGGCCTTTAGCAATCAAACGATTTGACCAGTATGCAGACACCCTCTTGTTGGAAGAAAACGGAATGAAACGAATAGTCTAGATCCTTGAAAATATTTGTTAATGATTCTTTTTTAGCTCGACTTTTCTATGAAAAGGGGAGCTATCCTACTCGCCCCGGCGTCGGCGTTGGCGTCACACCTTGGTTAAGTTTTTCGTACCACCCCACTTTATTTCAAAAGTATTAGAGGTATGGCTTTGAAACTTACCATACTTGTTTACCATCATAACCTCCATCTACAGACAAGAGTACATAACTCTGTCAAGGTTTTTGACAGAATTATGGCCCTTTTTAGCTCGACTTTTCTATGAAAAGGGGAGCTATCCTACTCGCGTCGGCGTCGGCGTTGGCGTCACACCTTGGTTAAGTTTTTCGTACCACCCCACTTTATTTCAAAAGTATTAGAGGTATGGCTTTAAAACTTACCATACTTGTTTACCATCATAACCTCCATCTACAGACAAGAGTACATAACTCTGTCAAGGTTTTTGACAGAATTATGGCCCTTTTTTGACTTAGAAAGTGTATTGAGCTTGGTTAAGTTTTTCGTACCACCTCACTTTATTTCAAAACCATTGGAGGTATTGCTTTGAAACTAACCATACTTGTTTACCATCATGACCTTCATCAACAGACAAGAGGACATAACTCTGTCAAGGTTTTTGACAGAATTATGCCCCTTTTTGACTTAGAAAATACATTGAATATGGGTAAAATCCACTTATTGCCTTAACCCTTTGAGATATTGCTTTGAAACTTTTAATGCTATTTCACATCATTACCCCCTTCTGTACGCAAGAGAAGGTAACTCTGTCAGGGATTTGTTTTAAAAAATTATCGACTTAGAATCTTGGTTAAGTTTTTCGTACCAGTCCACTTTTTGACTGAACTGTTTGAGATATTAATTTGAAAGTTGGAATACTTGTTTACCATCATGATTCCCAAACATGGGCAGGAAAAGGTAATTCTGTCAAGGATTTTATTTGAATTATGGCCCTTTTTGACTTAGAAACTCAGTTAAAATTTTCATTCTTGTCCACTTGTTAACTTAACCATTTGAGATATTACTTTGATATTACCATTGTAAGACCTATCTGTAAGCAAAAGAAGATAACTCTGTGAAAAACTTTCTTGATTTGTACTTAGAAATTCCTAGTTAAAGTCTTGTGTGCCCTTAACTGTCAAAGTTTTGTTTTATTGGCAAGCACTAAAAAAGTCGAGCATGCTGTCCTACTGACAGCTCTTGTTTACTTAGAAAGTGTATTGAGCTTGGTTAAGTTTTTCGTACCACCTCACTTTATTTCAAAACCATTGGAGGTATTGCTTTGAAACTAACCATACTTGTTTACCATCATGACCTTCATCAACAGACAAGAGGACATAACTCTGTCAAGGTTTTTGACAGAATTATGCCCCTTTTTTACTTAGAAAATACATTGAATATGGGTAAAATCCACTTATTGCCTTAACCTTTTGAGATATTGCTTTGAAACTTTTAATGCTATTTCACTTCATTACCCCCATCTGTACGCAAGAAAAGGTAACTCTGTGAGGGATTTGTTTTAAAAATTAAGGCCTTTTATCGACTTAGAATCTTGGTTAAGTTTTTCATACCAGTCCACTTTTTGACTGAACTGTTTGAGATATTAATTTGAAAGTTGGAATACTTGTTTACCATCATGATTTCCAAACATGGGCAGGAGAAGGTAATTCTGTCAAGGATTTTATTTGAATTATGGCCCTTTTTGACTTAGAAACTCAGTCAAAATTTTCATTCTTGTCCACTTGCTAACTTAACCATTTGAGATATTACTTTGAAAGTTGGAGTACTTATGTACCATCGTAAGACCTATCTGTAAGCAAAAGAAGATAACTCTGTGAAAAATTTTCTTGTGTGCCCTTAACTGTCAAAGTTTTGTTTTATTGGCAAGCACTAAAAAAGTCGAGCACGCTGTCCTACTGACAGCTCTTGTTTAAGAATTCAAGTGTTTAATAACTGAAAAAAAAGATTTTGTCCATTTGATTTAAAAGTCACATGAGGTACGCCATGGACATAGAGTGCGTAGTTCGTAATCGTACGTGTGCATAATTAAAATGATCCATCACCCAATTTCCCATGAATTTTAATTTTACGTCCATCAAAGTAAAAAACTTGTCAATTTATGGATTATTGCTTTTTTCTAGAACTTGGAACTATGCATCCAACAAGTTAAAAGAAGAAGAAAAACTTTGTGTAACTGGTGCAGATGCACCTAAATGATCAGCATGCCGTTCTCAATTGACGCCACATTTTAGGCTTCGTGGTGAAATTTTTATACAATCTCTTTAAAAAAAGAGCTATCATCATTCAAAACTTCGAACTTTCTTACAAAAGGGTTATTTTTAACCCGATCGTTATTAATATTACTACTTTATTAGCGAAAAACATGATTTTTTTACATTTACCTTTTGGGTTCCTCTCTGTTTGTTTGATTGCCAGTTAAAAATCGGGAAATGTAAGAATACATTTATTATACCGGAAGAAGAACTGATACTCTACGACTAAAATTATGTAATTATTAAAATAATGCAAGAAAGATTCTTTGATTTAAAAACGCCGAAAACGGAAGTGTCCGCGTACTGGTAGCGTCCGCGTACTGGTCCGATCTGTCTATTTGCATGGAGGGCAAATTGTCTTCACTAGAGATTTGTAATAGCCCTCTTTTTGATTGGAAGCCGAAGACACAGAAAAAAAGTAATCACAATGAACATCTGTGCTGGATCTCTTAGTTGGGCTATCGTTCTTTTGTCAAATGTGCTACAATTGTAGCAAATGAAAAATTGCAAGTGGGTGTTTCTTACAAAAAGTATACAGGTTTTGGCAGTACTTACACGATTTTTTGGTAGCTCTTTGTACTATGTTATGATTTGTTTAAGGTTTAAATCAACACACAGAACACAGAATTCCACCTTTAAATGACCTTAACTATTTTTTTAACTAAATGAGTAAAATATTATAAATCGGCTTTCCTCCGATGTTTTAAATTTTATTCATTAAAAGTTGCTGTATAATTTATTGACAATTTTCAATATTTCATTTACAGATAAAAGCGGTCAAATGAACATGGGAATGAATAAAGGTAGGTAATTAAATATATACTAAACAAAAGTTCTACGGCATTTTTAGCTATCTGTGCACGAAGGCTATCATGTCTTGCATATATGAAGTCTTTGGGTAGACACTTCCATTACATGAATTTCAAAATGATTGTGTGGTACAAATCATTTGGCAGAGAATTTTAATTTAACATTTGAACCTCTGTAGACTCAACATGGGTTATTGCCTTGATGCGCTTCCTTAGGAAACCCACTCTTAAAATTCTCTTCTGTATGAAATTTATATCACTCGATCATTTTGAAATTCATGTACAATGTATCATAAGTTTTATTTATGATTTAAATATTGGATTATATAGGAGAAACGCCTATGGATTTATAGTATTATATTGGAATACATGAAGTTAACTGTTATTATTATTAGGAGATACATGTAGTAGAGACTTGAGGGAAATTTGTTCTATTCTTTAAATTATTTCTTTTTATAGGCAATATGGGAAATAGATCTGGAATGGGAATGAATAATAACAACAGCAGCAATATGGGTTATGGGATGAATAATATGGGAGGAAACATGGGGGGAATGGGTGGTGGAAACATGGGAAACTCAGGAATGGGAGGTAATATGGGCAACATGGGAAATATGGGAATGGGTGGTAACATGGGAAATATGGGAATGGGTGGCAATATGGGTATGGGCATGGGAATGCCAAATTATGGTATGGGCATGGGAAATATGGGTATGGGCATGGGAAACATGGGTATGGGAATGGGAGGTATGGGAATGGGTGGTAATATGGGAAACAGCAACATGCAAGGTAATGCAGGAGGTTCTCAACAAACAAGTAATTCTGCAGATGGGAAAGACAAGTCTGTATCTACATACAGTGGTCAGTCAGGTCAGTCCAACAACCAGCAGGGTCAAGGTCAAATGGGTCAAGGTCAGAATCCTATGATGGGAAATATGGGGATGATGGGATATCCTATGGGGATGATGGGAATGATGAATCCAATGATGGCGAACCAGATGGCTATGATGGGTATGGGTGGTTACGGATATGGGAATATGATGGGAAATATGGGTAACCAGATGCAAGGACAGATGGGAAGTCAGGGCATGCAAGGTCAAGGAAGTGGTCAGATGGGACAGATGCAAGGTCAGATGGGAAATCAGATGCAAGGACAGATGGGTGCTATAGCTGGTGGTTATGGGACACAACAAGGCAACACAGGCAGTGATGGGAGATCTAATACAGGATATGGCATGTCCCAGTCTGGATATGGTGCTCAGTCTGGTAAGGGATCATCTTGTTGTGTTACTTGTTTGTAGATGTATGCACTGCATGTTGATAGTGCTGTGAAAATCTAGACAACTAGAAACTTACTGTGTATGAATTTAGGAGTCCTAAATTCCTTCCTCTTTCACCCATTTTGGACAAAAATAACCCACAAATCTGCTGAAAGTCAAAATATGTGAACCACACCAAAACACGGTTTGTTCTAATAATTTAGGCATACAAATACAGTTTTGACACCAGTGTACTTGTTTTGTAGATCAAAGCTGGACAGGTATGGGTGATTATGGTGGGAGTGGAGCAATAAAAGCAGACAGTAAGTGTTGAAGAAAAAATTTGGATTAACATCATGTTTACTACCCGGACACTTTAAAAACCCATTGGAATGAGTCTGTTTAGTTTTTGGAACTTTCTTCTTAGCCGACTTCAGCACAAAATAGGCTTTAGAAACTGAGATTTTATATGCAGGTGTTAAGAACATTGTAAATCTCGGATTATTTATGCAAGATCATGATTTATGTAGGCTTCATTAAAGCAAAAATTGTTTCGTTCAATGTATTATCAGAATTCAGTCAAAAAGTCTCCAGATCCACACAGATACATGTACTTTCCAACTTAAATACTATGTTGGTTGCTCCAGGGCCACCATGGTCCTCTTGCTTGTCAATATATCGCTAGGGGTTTTCATTTTCAGTGCAGGGTTCTCATAAGACCTCAATAAATCGAGGTTCAACTGAACAGATTATTATCCTAAAATTGTTGAATTGTATTTTCCTTTTTTGTCGTTTTTTAATGTTACAGTAGATGAGCTGTTTCAGGGTAGATGTAGGGACCTGTAGCGGCATCAGCTTTCTGGTAAAAGGATGGCAGAAGGCCGCTATGGGATAACCAGTAGTGTAGGCTAGCAGAGACATCGGGCAGTGATAGAGGAGGAAGGAGAATTTTTACAGCAGGAAAAATTGAGAACAGGTTTTCTTCTGTAGTTTAGGAAATATTTTTGTGTTGCCATTATTTTACCGGCAGTGAGGCATTATGCAGTAGTCAGAATTAACAGATGGAATCTGCAGTATTATCTAAATTTCTTTTAAATCGGATGAAAACTTATGAATGAAGTAAACACGTCTGTAATAGTTTTGCATACATTATACCAAAAATTGTTTATACTAGTACATTTGTAAAAGATTTTAAGTAAGTGAAACTTAACAGGAGTAACCAATACCAAACCTTTTTGTGGATAGCGTTGGCATGATGCACTAGGGTTATTTTTAGTTATGGCCCTTTGATTTTTTCAGCAAATTTTGTATGCTCCATTTCCTATCAGCCATAGTCCGGAAATCAATAGAACTTCACAGGAGTGATCGATACCAAGCTAATTTGTGCATATAATTGGGATACTGCTCTCATATAAATTTTCACTAGTAACAGCCCTTTGATTATTTTCCCCAAATGATCAAATAAGGTTGGCAGTAAAAAGTGAAGGTTGGTCGGGACACTAGAAACACACATATTGAAGTCCTAAAAGATATCAAGACTGTTCCATTCATATCATATCCTTCTTTATTTTCAGATAGCCAGAGTCAGAGATGAAGATAATGAACGTAAGTCCCAGAAATACAAATCTTGTAATGTAGTCCGAGAATATCAAAATTTTGAAGAAGAAAAAGTTCATTGTGAGAGTAGTAAAACATCAGTGTACTTGTATTTACTGATGGATGTGTGAAGTAGATGTAAAAGGTGAATATAGCAGTATGACAGAGTATGCAGTTGTCTTGAAGTAAAATAAATTCTGTATAGGTGTTCGAAATGAGTTGGTGTCACTTTTTGGGGCTGACATTTTATTATGATTGCAGGAACTCAAAACTGTACCTTCTTAAATGTAGACAATTTTAGGCCAATGCTCCATAAAATGACAAGACTTAGAATCAGGAAAGAGAAATTAGGTTTTCTTTTATAAGGAAGGACGATGTTAGCCATTTTATATGGGAACAAATATATAACGTCTTGATAAGGCCAGACCTGCTTTCATTCTATAAGCTCATTACGCTATAAGGTGTTTTAAAGACATTTGTAGTTGCGGTAAAAGCACCCAGCACTTGTGATAAGTTAAGTATGCAATTGTGTATGATTGGAATGTTCAGCTAAAGGTTTTAATCCATGTTAGAGCACAAGTGATAATTTTTGTTTACCAGATTCATACTGTGGGTACAAAACATTACAACTGTTACTGCATTTTCATTCCATGTGAATTATGACTAAATGACAGGGAACCAACCATTTTGACTTAAATAAATAAATGAAAATTAGCCTAATGAGCCACGGGATTGAACTAAATATCTATGCAAAGATCGTCATGTTTTACTGTTGGTAATATGTAAGAAAGGGAGCTCTTTATCATTATAAGGTTATTTATAGTTCCGGTTGACTGTAGGATTTCACCTCAGGTGAACATGCCAAGGCGCCTTGAGCTCTTACTTACAAGCATTTCTTAACACCTATAAGTAAAGTTTAAGGGTGATGATAGGAACAGGTTTTGTTTGGAGTGTAGCAAAAAGGTTGATTGTAGCTCATCTTAAATATACTAAAGGCACAGATCATAAACAATCTTTGTTGAAAGGTGAATAAGTTGTGATTAAAGTGTAGAGATTATGGTAAGAATGTTCATAGTTGGATAAAAATTATACCAAATTAATATTAGGTTTGTTTGAATTTGAGAGATCTCTTTTAATTTATGTTTTTCGGATCAAAGGTTTACTGAAATATAATGTTGGAATAATAGCGAAATAATCAAAATCTTCTGCCCGAATTAACTTCAAAAGTATACCAAGTGAAGTGAATGCAGGAAACCATATGACAATACGAAGAAAATTAATTATGTCATGTGCACTATGCTTTCTGATGACATTTCCTGCAATTTCGACATTTTGTTTGTACAAACTCAACATAAATAGAGTTTTAAAAATAAAATAAACAGAAAAATTGTTAGTATATATGTTATATGTTAATTCCACTTATGAACACCAAAAGTAGTTACATGATTTTTCCTTCGTGAAAGTATCACTTTTGGTGCCCACTTGGTGAAATTATAACATGATATTACACGGAAACCAGCAGTTATCCTCTACATAGTATGAATTTACGTTTAGAGTGCCTACCTTGCTGAGAGTAACAAAATCATAAATAGTGTTATGTTAGGTACTGTGATATACTGTAGACATGTTATTTTACTCTTTGTATATTGTAGCTTTAACTAAACTGAACTTTATTTTATGTAGGCATCCAGTGGTGTAGTTGACTTACGATGGTGTAGTTTGACTTGCGATGGTTAATTGATTACGATGGTAGCTAAAACATTCAGTACAACTTAGTGTTTAATGTATATATGAACTTAACCCAGCTACGGAGAAGATGTAGTAACTAGGGGTACTTGACAACCGTGTATAGAAGAATTCAGTGGTAATTGCAAGGTGTACGATTTGGAAGGAGCACGGTAGTGTATGGATAGTGTTTGTAAATAGAGGAAATACGGCAACTAAAGTTTACATACAGGAAACAGTAGTAGATTCTAGTAATTTATCTAGTTAAATCATGTACTAGTTTTAAATTTCATCCAGCGGGTTTATCACATGTATTTTATTTTTATTGTGAGTACATGTATAAACACATGGATCTGGTAAATTTTTCTCTAACAATGGTATAATTGAGGTTTTAGCAAGGTAGTTTTCAAACTGTAGAAAACTTACTTTTCTAGTCAACGCTAATCATTGTTACTCTTGTTGATGTCATCACCATCTTTCATCAAAACCTGCAAACTTGAGCAATCAAAACTTAGCTGATTAGATATGACACATAGTTTAAATTGAGCGATTTTAAATTACATGTAAGCCTTAATCATTCATTTTTTTCTCACGGTCATCTTTAACAAAGCAGCATGTTTTAATATTCTAACAAACACACAGAAATAGAACTCTTTTTAATACTGTTTTTGTTACTGGTTCCAAATTTTTTTAATGCTGCAGTCATAATTTTGTAATCATCTTTTTAAAAAACAGGTTTAATAAGCCGAGTTCATACTTAATTTTATAGAAAATTTTAGGTTGAATGTTCGAGGGTTTATTTTCATTTATATCTCTGTTTGGACCATTAGTTCAGAATGATAGAATTTTACACTTCTCAATTTTTGTATTTACTCTTAACAGGTGTTTTAGTTCCATATATTGCATACATAATCATTGCGAAAAGATTTTCATGAATATTATTATTAATATTATCATAGGTGTAGAGAATGTTGAGGGAAATAATTGGTTTACGTGTTTGAATAATGTCATAAATCTTTGTTAAAAATTCGACCATCATCTTAATGCATTTTGTATTTGTGTTTTTCGGAGGTCATATCTTTTGAAGATAAGTATGTTCACGTTAGAAGCTTTTTAAGTGTTCTCTACTGTCAGATTCGTGCTTGTATATCTGCTTTTGTTAAAGTTACTTAAACCTGGCAAAGAAATGAATTGTGCTGTAATGTATTTAAGATACATTTGTGTATATATATACAGCAGTAGTTAAAGTAAGCACTGACTGAGTGGAGTTGTTTACCCTCAGTGCTTGGCTGTTGCCATATGGCCGAGCGTAAAAAAGTAAGCATTTGCATAGCTTCAGTTTTATTTGGGACATATAGTTTTTGGATGACTTCAGTTTGTATCATGTCTTTTAAGTACATTGTATTTGATTTGTAATATTGTTTTTGTAATAAAAAAGGTAGATAAAAATGTAGTAAAAGAGCTATTGATTGCTCCTTTGGGTAGTGAGGATTCCCCATGCAGAATTTTAATATCAATTGAATGGTCATATTATACAAAACTGTGCAATGTAAAAATAGTCATAAAAATAAAATTTGTTCTTTTAACGTGTTAAAAGGAAATGAACGTAGGTAGACATAAAAACATTTTATTTTTTCGAATTACTTCATTGAAGAAGTGTTCTGCATTCTGAAAAGTGGTTGATTCAGCTTGTGTCTGCTAGAGAGAAACCAGGAAAGGGAGATAAATATAATATGTAGGGTTACCAGAACTGCTGCAAAAATTTATTAATTTGTGTTGGCTACATGAAAAAAGAAGTAGTTAAAACTAGCAAAATGATCTATCTTGTTTGTTAAAAGGTGTGTAGACCTACTGAATGTATGGTAGTTAATTTTTCAGACCTGGAAGATGTAGTTCTTTTTTGGACATGTAACAGTAGCTTAGATTTATGCACTGTAATGAGATGTATTTTGTAAACTATTAATAATGTCTTGTGAAGATATATTTTGTTGTTTTTAATCAGTTCATGTTGTGTATTGTTGTCCGTGTACCATTATTACATTCTTATTGGGTGGTTTGAAAGCAACTGTAGAGACTTGAGAACCTAGGCTTCAGAAATACCAGGACATGTATTCATTCAGCCTACTAAGTAGAGTTAATTTAAATGCTATATGAATATGCTCCATGAGAGTATGCTACACATGTGTATGAAGGCTCCTCTGTAGCTGTAGTAAACCAAAGTTTGTTTCTCAAAAAGATGCTGCAGTTGGACTTGGGAGTATGCTAGAGACCATTCTGTCACTCCTATACAAGTTGTAATCCTCAATTAAACTTTTGTAAAAGAACGAAGGGTCTGTTCGGAATTGCCAAACTCATGAAAGGGGGTATTACTTGTGTGAATGTACATGCATGTAGTTTGAAATAGACAAGGAGTATCTGTTACTAGACAGTATTTAAAAAAAACAACAGATAGTTTTGAAATAAGGAGACTAATACTAACAGATTTGAAAAAAAAACAAAGTTAGATAGTAGTAAAAGACCTTTACTGTGTTTGACCGCTAACCTCCACCATTCCAGCTTTAAACAAGGTAAATATATTTAGTTTTAGTTACAGTTTCTTAGATTAGTTTATTTGTAATAATGGTAGAATATTTGAATTAGTGTATAAATTGATCGCTTTTTACTTAGGTTAACAGATCAGAAATACTTAAAGTTGTGATGGTAGATAAGTGCCGGTTATTTATTGTATGGTCAGCTAGGGCAAGTTGTGATTTATAACCTGCTTATATTATATAGGACAAAGACTGTAAGCTAGATTTTTCTGTCTTTATGTTAGTTATTTTAGAATGCCATTTTAAGGGGGCAGCAGGGGTGCCTTAATTGAGCGTATAATTTCAGTGCTGTTGACCTTTTGTTTCAGTCAAGTTTTAAATTCAGACAAGTTTTGCAAAGGAATAGTGGTGTGTTTTAAATTTCTTTAGGAAAATTCCAAGAATTGTTCAATTTATATCAAAATGAAAGATTTAAAGTAGTAAGTACTTTAGATACTGTAAGGGCTGTGCTTTTCAGTTAATTTGCATAACTTTGAATACTTCAGCACATTAGAAAACTGGAATATGGAAGGAAATGTTTCTGCCACAAGGAACAGAACGTCGCATATCCTGAATAGGACAGCAGAGCGATTTTAGAGGTTAGCCTTTTTAATATAAATTTAAAAAATTTGCAGAGGTTATGATAATATAAGGTAGTTCTTTAATTTATCCCCCCGCCGAAGGCGAAGGGGATATTAGAAACGGTCTTCGTCCGTCTGTCCGTCCTTCCGTGTGTCCGTCCCAATTTTGTCCGGAGCATAACTCCAAAAGTACTTGAGCGATTTTCTTCAAACTTCATACACTGACAGAGCACATTGGGAGGAAGTGCAGTGTGTAAGAACAATAACTCTACCTTGCCTACTTTTAGAGTTATTTCCCTTTTATCAGATTTACTTGAAAAACTTTGTCCGGAGCATAACTCCAAAAGTACTTGAGGGATTTACTTCAAACTTAATACACTGACATAGCACATTGGTAGGAAGTGCAGTATGCAAGAACAATAACTCTACCTTGCCTTCTTTTAGAGTTATTCCTCTTTATCAGATTTACTTGTCCGAAGCATAACTCCAAAAGTACTTGAGGGATTTTCTTAAAACTTAATACACTGACCTAGCACATTGGTAGGAAGTGCAGTGTGCAAGAACAATAACTCTACCTTGCCTACTTTTAGAGTTATTCCCCTTTATCAGATTTACTTTAAAAGTTTTGTCCAAAGCATAACTCCAAAAGTACTTGAGGGATTTACTTCAAACTTAATACACTGACATAGCACATTGGTAGGAAGTGCAGTGTACAAGAACAATAACTCTACCTTGTCTACTTTTAGAGTTATTCCCCTTTATCAGATTTACTTGTCCGAAGCATAACTCCAAAAGTACTTGAGGGATTTACTTCAAACTTAATACACTGACATAGCACATTGGTAGGAAGTGCAGTGTGCAAGAACAATAACTCTACCTTGCCTACTTTTAGAGTTATTCCCCTTTATCAGATTTACTTTAAAAGTTTTGTCCAGAGCATAACTCCAAAAGTACTTGAGGGATTTTCTTCAAACTTAATACACTGACATAGCACATTGGTAGGAAGTGCAGTGTGTAAGAACAATAACTCTACCTTGCCTACTTTTAGAGTTATTCCCCTTTATCAGATTTACTTGAAAAAAAAATTCCAGAGCATAACTCCAAAAGTACTTGAGGGATTTACTTCAAACTTAATACACTGACATAGCACATTGGTAGGAAGTGCAGTGTGCAAGAACAATAACTCTACCTTGCCTACTTTTAGTCAAATAGAAAAATATCATACCTATACTGATAATGAACATTAATATAATTTTGCAAACCTTCTCTTCATTGCCTTATTCTTTTTCCACTTACTTGAAAACTGTACTCAGCATGACCATAACTATACGGCTTTTTAAGGATTTCCTCTCACCAAGTAAAATGTATGAAAGTACAACCTTCAGGTAACTTCTTCCTGGCAGGGGGATTAACCATGTGTAACATGGCTCTTGTTACTTACTGACTAAAATTTACTTGTCTACAATTTATGGCCACAGCTTACAGCTATGGTAGCCAGGGTCTATACTTCATAAATGTATAAAAAAAGAAAATACCAAAGCATTTGATATATGGTTTAAGGGGTTTGTTGAATAGCCGTAGTACACATAAAAAGTATTTAATTAATTTTAAGACAGATGTCAAGAAAAATTTATTCGTAAAAACATGAGCTAAGCTTAATTTTATAGGTGTACATAGGCTTTATGGTTGTTTCATGTGATTGCTGTCTGTCTGTCAGAAATGAGAATTCATAACAGGTATACAAAACATGTGTTTGTGATCGTTGTAAATCTTCTGTAAAACAGTGTTGATAAAATGTTTTCATTGAAAAAGAGGACTGAAGAGTTAATAAAAATTCATATTTTCCCCCCAGCAAATTCAATACACAAACTGGCTGTTTTGGAAGTCCACCTCCAGGAAATTATATACATGAGCAGTGCTGCAGTGAGATTGGCAGACAGATTGACAGATGCTGATGTACCTGATGCTCTCAAGAAGAGGAAATAGGTCAAAGGTCTATAATATTATGAACTCAAGGTCCATAGTAAAGAAGGTATAAATCTGTAAGGCTTGTATGAATTTATGTTTCTTAGTATAGAAGTACTTGTTCCCTAATGCTCAAAAATGCAAGCAGTTGAAAATCAGTTCAAAGAAAACTTCGAAATTTTATTTAGAAATGACCAAGAAAATTCTGATCTGTCTGTATGGTGATTAGGAAGAATTTATTACTTACTTGTATATTAAATAACAAATTAACCTGCATGATGACAAATTTATTTTTGATAGAAATACTGCTGGTGCTACTGTCATACGGGTTATAGGTAATCAAGTGCCCTATCATCAGACATTGTAAGTGTGAATTAACTTTACATACATAATATTCAGTATATATTTATTTTTCAGTTATACAAGATCTGAAAATGTACGCTGCTCACAAAAAGTACAGGAGACAAAAAGGTTGAGATGGAAGAAAAAATTGTTCAACAGAAAAGAAGACTTCTGTCTCCCCAACGCTGATGTTAATTTAAGACATTTAGCTTATAGTTCAAGTAAAATCAAAAGGAGAACTGGAATAGTTGAAGTACAAATCAATACTAATGAGTTTAGCAAGTTGGATAACAAGTGAACAGACAGAAATACAAACACTAAATTACATTGTACAATAAATTCTTTACACATACAATTAGAACAGTGGAAATATGTAAAGCACAAGAGTTTCTGTGAAATTTCTATGATTTCTACTCTATCTTGAGTATTGTATTTAGATATTTTACTTGTACATTTATTGTTACTGGACTAAATTATGTTTAAACTCACCTGATATGTGAATAAATTATGTTTCAACACTCGTGCAGAAGTAAGAGACTTTAAAAATGCAACAGTCGAACTTTGGAAAATAAGCCAGTTTGAACGAAAATGGACAGCATTTTTATTTACACACAGGTATCAAGGCTTGGAAAAGCTCAGTGTTGTTTCTCTTGGGTTATTGATGGACTTAAATTCATTTTCATGTATACAAATCAACCGGTTAAAAGTTTGAGTGCTTAAACATATGACAATTTTAAGAATTTAAATGACCTTGTTTTCAGGACTACACCGGCTTCCTATAATATAAAAAAAGGTTTTCTTGTATTGCTGAAAACTGTAGATTAAACATGATATTAAATGTGAATTTAGATGGATAGGGAAGTCGCTGTTAGATTCATTCTCCCAGAATTGTCAGTATTTTCCAATGAAGTTCACAAAACTTGTTCATCTTATGTAGACATGTTCTACATGTGTTTAGATTGACGAAGGGGAACTCTCGTTTACTTCACAAAGTCAGAAATGTGTGTTTTTAAAGTCTCTCAGTGTATTTAATAAAGGCTGAAGGCTATACAAAAAGCCCATTAGTTCAAAATTGCACATATATTTACTACCCCCCTCGCCCTAAAAATGGACCATTCTGAAAGATGTTGACTTGCCAGGTTAGTACTTGGGGTCTTTATCATCATATCGCTCATTTTCCTGAAAAAAATGATGCATAAAATCAAATTGTACAGTACACATAGATCTACAAATAAGGGCTGCAGTGTTTTTTACCAATAGAACTATCAATTAAGTCTCAAATCTACCTGACTTTTACTTTTGAAGACCCAGGCAGCATTATTTTAGAGCTTACCATTTTTGATGAAGTCCAGGTCCACCACTCTGCTATTCAAGATGACCTGCAGGAGAGAATAAAAGATGTACACCTTCATATGCTGGTCAACATTATTGTAAATTTCATAAGCCTCATTTTAATATTTTTTATGTATTTATCTAGATAAAATTTAGATATTAATTAGAGCTGACAGTTGTGCACAATAACCAGTCAGTTAAGAGCCAGTAGAAAGAAAATGTACAATTTTACATGATGAAATGCTTTCCTGTAAAGCTTTCTTTACATGCATCTAGTTGGAATGTACATCTTATTATTTGGTATATCACCAACTTTCAGATCGACATGCAAAAAAGCCTCAAGGTTTTACTACAATTTCCCTTTGAAATAAAAATAGAAAAGGGATAAAAAAAATGGTGGTTGATATTAAGGGTAACACTATATCATTTTCAATAACTTCAATTATCTTGGTTACTCTTCAGTCTATATATTAGCTTTAAATTACTTTATTGCCTACAACACTCGTGTGATGATTCATTTTATTGTGTGTGCACTCAAGACCTTTCTTCACCCTTGTTGATCAGTTTCAGTTTGTTGCCATTGTTATCTAGTTATGTCAAGTATATTGTGAGGTAAGATATTGATTGCAGGGCTACGTGCTTGTGTACATGTACATGTAGCTAACATTATATCTTGATACAAGTAGGTTCAGTCTCTGTAGTCTTGACTTTGTCATTGAAAGTAATGGTACTCCGGTGAGCAGTATTTGGACACTATGGCACACTTGGTTTGAATTTCAGTCACTTGTTTGTGTTTAGAAAATCTTTCTACAGATGTCATAGAATAAATTTTGTGAAAACTTATTTTTATTGATTTTTGATGGGTATGAAAAACAATCCCCCCCACACACACGAAAAAAAGGCCCAGCCTAGGGGGTCCAAGACTCCTATCAATCCACATGGAGCACACAAATTACTTTGAAAGGCCTTGCCTTACCTAATACCTGAAAAAGAAGTATTTCTGTCTTGAAGGATCACAATCCATATGATCCCGATCTTACCCTACTTTAGACAAGTGATTTACCTTCACCAGTGCAGTCTGATCATGATCTACACTGTACGATTCTCAGTGAGCACACCTTTGAACAATTACTGTAACTGATCAAATTAAAACATTGACAAGTCCATTCTAGAAATTTATAATGATGCGGTTTAACAAATTCTTATACGTGCTTGGCAAGAACTTTATGCTCGATTTCCAAAAAATGTTTCAACATTTTACAAGAAATAAAGTTGGGAAGGAAACATGACTTTTACGACGGAAGATTTTAAAGTTGAGAAAAAACGAAAGCTCACCTGCTTGCGAGGTCTATGTTTTAGCCGAATATCGAAAATATTGAAGCCTAGTGGTAAAACAAAACAAAATAATCGGAAACTGTTAGTTTTACTTTTTGGGTCGATTGTTAAAATCGAACCAAAGTTAACAGAGTATATCGGCCCCTTACGGCCGAACGCACAACATACAAACAAGTAGTTCCATATAAACAGTTGTTAGGCATTATAGCGATTTCTGTTTTCAAAATTATATAGTAATAAATCTAAATAATTTAAAAACATTTCAGAATAGAATAATATTATTTCGTTGTTATTCTTTAAATGTGTAATTAATCGTAAATACTATTAATGCGCGAACGAACGACTTGGACATACAAATTTATAAGAACTCGTTTTTTACCTATAACTCTATAGTCGGCGAACATAGAGCGGTTGGTAGAGATGTTGGAAATTGAAATACGCTGACTTACGGCGGCGGACGCGAGTTCGAAACCCATCTAATGCAGTTTTTATTTACATTTTTTTTCTGTTTTACTTATAATTTTAAGACTTTAAACCATTTTTATTGTTTTACAGCAAATAATCATAGAAAACTTCATTCATGTCAAACTTATAAGGATAATGTTAATAAGACATACTGTATACATATTATTCGATAACAGTAAAGTTCAGTCAGTAGTCGTGTCAGGTTTTGCTTGTACAACCAGAATTGGTTTCCTTGGGTTCTTTTCGGGCCATGCCTCAACATCAATCATCACCAATTTCTAGAATATTTACATGTCAGTTTTGTTTGTGGGCCCGCTGTGATACTTTGTATCACTGTTTTTCTTGTTCTGCAGTTATTAATTTACTCTGTGTCTTCTTTGATCTTGCTCATTGTTCAGTTTTTGCCTACAATTTAGGATAGGAATTTATTTTGTATTATTGACACAATACACTCAACCCTATAGGCAAATCCCATAACTTTTGAATGGCATTAAAAGTTGTGCAAACTTTGAATTTTCAGTTCAGGTTTGTAAAATTCCACTTCTCAGTTACCATTCACAGCTATGATACTTTATAGGGTAGTTGAACAGTCGACCCTCCAGCACTTTCAGTCCTTTGATTCTAACTCTCGTTCCTTTTGAAACCTTATTCACAATGTTTCCTAAGATAAGACGTACCTTATGACATAGAAATGAAAACGGACTGGACCTTAAAATATGGCTGGAGACAAATGATTTATAAGCCTTACTAAGAATGATCTTTCAGGAATCGTCTGCTGCTGCAGTGGGATCCGCTGCAATCAAAGAAAAAACTGTCCTCTGTAAACCATATATGATTGTCCATTGAGAGTGTCGACTGCCGAGTCCACCGAATTTGATGACAAACAGATGTCCTTTTATTTTTAATGGCCGCATTTAAACAGCCCCGGGACATGTTACATAAAGTAGAATGTATGACCTAATTTTCCACATTAAGTAAGTTATTTTAGCTGTATGAATCTATAATTCCATCGAGTCAATTACGAGTTTCCGGCATCTGCCGGATCGTCTACTCTATACAAAATATAGAGGATCAGAGAGGTGCACAATACTCGTCCATTCATTGACAAAATTTCAGATGCCTGTGTTTCAGCCAAGATATTTTATAGAAAAGATTCAGAATAAATCTGCATTGTATCTATGGAAGAATGACATTTAGATGTGGACAGTACCTTAACTGTCGCCGCAATTTAGTCATTCAATATATAATATTACATGTTTATACCTAACAATGATCCGCAAAATCGCTGACAAATCCGCCATTAAGGATCAAGTACATGTAAAAATCAAATTCCGTATACCATACTACCAAATTGTTTGTTTGTTTGTAATTGTGCTTATTGGGTCCACCATCCTCTAAAGAGGCTATAATCGGTGCGACCCTTACCAAACTGTTCAAATCTTGATCTCTCTGTCAAAATTAACCCAATCCTTTGCCTCTCGTGTGATCCGGAACTATACAGCCAACTCAAAAGATACGACCCCGCAGATTTAGCGACTGTTATAATATTTCGTCTGTATTACCTACAGCTGGTACAGATCAACTGCAGCAAGACTAGAAGAATACAGGTATTCCTTAAAAGTACAGAAAAGTTCAAAAAGTACTGCAATGACCATGCATCAGTATTTATGTTTATGAGCACCTATAAAAGCACTCGTGAGTTAATTGAATAATCAAACTATTTTGAAAGTATTACAACGTTTATCACCTTTTCAACAACATTTGAAGTCTTTGATTAAAGGATCAATTACACCGAGCATCATTTACATCCTATAAATTAGACACACCTTTGGTTTAATACTAGAGACACCATTCGGTCATTGACTTAATTATCGGCGTTATTCTTTTGAAGTACATTATTACGATACTTGAGACAGCTTGTTAATTTCTAGAATTCATTTCTGTTCGCGGAATTTTGTCATTGTGTATGCACTGGCAAAGTGTTCTTACTTGAGTTCAATTTATAGTATTAGATATTATGAAGATGGATGTTGGAAGTTCTTTAGTTGCTATGGTTTTGTGTCTTTCTTTGATAGGACATATTGGAGGTTCGGGTATGTTAAAAATTATTGATTCCAGGGCCTCTCCCGGGTTTCAAGAGTCTGGTACGAGTTTTTTTTTTTTATCAAAACAGTAGTTTCTGGGTACCATTCTTTTTACTAGGGCTTCTGTTGCCAATCAGCAGCCTGTAAAATTTGGCGGACAGCTTGAGAGGCCCTGGATTTTAATACTCTCTGTTTTCTGTGATCTGCACAAATCGCGAAGGCAGAATCTCTGGCAGCTAACAGGGAATGGGATAAATGACGCTCGAATAAATATTTCTATATTACTGATATGCTTGGAAGCTAATCCATTGATTGTCTCCTAGTTTGTCTTGTGTGCATCAGGAAACCATCTGCCACCATGCAGTTCGTTCACAACGTTTATATAGTATGAATGCATTAAAACATATGAATATTTCAATATAGTATTGTGCGTTTCAACGCCTTAACGGAACATTGAAGTTAATGTTTTATTAGAGCTATATGCCCACTCGTGATGCATTTTGGAGTTTCATTTTATGTTTTCTCACATGGCCTAGTGCCTCCGCCTCGATAGCGGAAGGTCGAATTTGAATACCAACATGAGTTCGTTCCGATATGGCCGGTTGGTGGGTCGCCAGTACAGAAAATTGTTAACGTCTAACACCTGACTGGTGTCTGGAATAAAAGGATGGCTAAGATTATAGAAATAAATGTTCTCAGAAAGTGTCTCACAAGAGTTAAAAATAGCCGACCCGATCAAAAGAGGAGACACGGTATTATTAGTTAAATATAGATTAACACTACTTGTTTTTACGTTTTATGTCATACAATTCTTTATCTGACGTGTAGGTGCTACAGAACTCAAGCTTTATCCCGCCTACATCCAAGCCGAGCTTCGGGGTTCTGTCACTATTCCGTTGTCATGGAGACGGACATCATCTGCAACCATGACAATTTCACAAGACATAAGTGGAGCACGAACTGACGTACTTAAAGTAAACGGAACGGAGTACGTAGTTATGAATAACTGGAGAACCAAGGCCAGTGTTGAAGTTTCAAATGGTACAGACATATCCTGGGCGAATGTGACACTGGTGAACGTAGCTTTGGAAGATGAGGGTCTCTATACCATCAAGGTCAGAGACGAAGGCCAAGACAAGGAGACTCTGTTCAACACAGGCCGCATTCAGATCGACACCTATGGTTGGTAGCATTGTTTCAAGTCTTCATTTTTCATCTTTTAAGTGCGTCTATAACCGACATACAATGTATGTGTATCTCCGGTGTTGATGAACATTGACATTGTTTTAACTGAAATTCTGTAGTGTGGTGTATCTTTCATATGACAACGCAACTGAAGCAAGGCAGATTAGTGAACAAATTTCATAGAATGAATAAATTCGCACTCCACGAATAGATTCATGATAAACAACATCAGGAAAAGCTGATCCCAATAACAAGTATATCTCTCGTTTTACCAAGAAAGATGTCTTACCGACAGAATTAACCTTTATGTGTACCAAAAACATCCCTAACTTTGCTTTTTAAATCGATGTACATGCTAGAAATATAGTGCAGTATTTTTTCAATTGCAAAAAAATACGAAAAACTTTCTGGTAGCGCTTTTTCGTGAACAAACGACTCTGAGTATCAAAGAAAGGCATAATGCCAATATTGTTTTAGGTGAATAGAACATGATTCTATCATTATCCTATGTGTTAATTCATTTTGCTCTATCGGTACATTCAAAGGGATCCGGCTTGGACTTCAATACCACAGTAAAGTTCAATAGTAAATCTTTTATAGAATGTGTCTTCTGAATATATAACGTTCTGTTCTGTTCTGTCATGTTCTAGATTAATAATATGGAATTTTCACATAGTCGATTTTGTCAGGTGATTCTGAGGCATTACTTCATTGCTTTCTTGTTATTTATTTTCAGCCTTGCCTATTTATACTAACATTGCCGTTAACAATGAACAGGTAAATGAAGGGTCAGAAGTTAAGTTCACATGCACTGGAAACATAGGACGCCCCCCTGGAATATTAGCTCTTGTTCAGTCGTTCTCGTCAAACTACTCTTATCCGGTTATCACCATCTCTGCTCTAGACCTTCCGGATTCTAGCAGAGAAATGCTGGCGAACGGAACGTATAGACTTCAGCACGATTTTCATGTGAATTTGACACGTTCGGATAATGGGACGACTTTCAAATGCCGTAATATTCACCACATGCCAAATCATGGTATACTTGAGAGCGAGGATACAGCGGTCATTCTAGTGAACTGTAAGTTACATGTAGTGCTATTTAGTGAATAAAATTAGCAAGAGTGGTGGTGTAGCAAGTCAAAGACCTATAAACTACATAACATATGTTATTATAGATCTTTGAGAAAGTTCAGCTTATTAAGTTTGAATCCTTTAATTCATATCATTTTGTTCTGTTTAACTTAATTTGTTTCATTTCTTTTTCTGTTAAATTTCGTTAGTTTGTCGGCCTGTCAGTCACAAAGTAATTTGCTTCCAGGACCTGAAAATAGTACTGTATATATATTATAAAGATAACCAGAGACTTTTTTTGCTGGGTAGATCTACTAATATAATATATTAGGACCCAGTTCTACATTTCTGTGATAACTAAGCATCAAATAGGAGTATCAAAACATACAATAACAATAACGAAATATAGAATAACAATGACGACTTTAAATAGCAACGTCCGCTCTGTAATAATCTGATTCGGATGAGACATAAAATGAACCAGGGCTGTAGGCCGTTAAATTTTGTCGTTATGCTATGGATTCATGTACTGTATAGCATATTTAACTGTGCAATCATAATAATCTTCGGTTAGAACTGTACAATTGTTGACCTGGGGCACTGGCACCAGAGTACTAAAATGCCAAAAATATACCTAAATAACACACTATCATGAAAAAAATCACAAATAATGGTAAACAGTCATTTACTGACAAACCCCCGTATACTGTAGAACAGTGTATACGGGGGTTTGAGAGTTTGTATGGGGGTTTGTCAGAAAATAACTTATTTACCATTTTTGTGATTTTTTTTTTCATGATAGTTTGTTATTTAGGTATACTTTTTGTTAACATTACAGGGCAGTTCAGTACTCTGGTGCCAGTGACCTGGGGTTGGTCAGAGGCCATGGCGAGAACCAGTGCATGGTCCGCGACGTGCATGCCACGAGGGACGTAGAGTAGATACGTGGTCTCATAGTTCGCGTAACATAGTCCTGCATCATGACGAGTCAATACACAGAAGATTACTCTAAGTCAAACTATTTTAAGAATGTGAATTCAAATATGAAAAAGTAGTTCTAGTCTTTATTTCTTTATAATGTTGTAGAAATGTATTTTAAAAAGCTACACATTTGATATTCTACTTTAAATTTGACAACGTAATCATCAAAAGATACGATAAATCAGCATTTAGAACTTTTACACGCTTTTAACATAGGAACTATATTTTTCGCTTTGACAATCTTACCTGGCGGAATAATACATGTCATCTTTCTATGTCAAGGTTGTTGTCCCAATCAGCGTACCGCCATACTTGTTTTCAAATGTTCGAAACAGGAAACGACAGAAAATGAACGGATTTATAAAAATAATCGGCGTATATGCCGTACTTTTAACTACGCCAGGTAATATATGCATTTGTTATTGTTTAATTTCTAAACTAAACTAAATCAGAATTTACCTGTAAAATACACATCACCTGTAAGAAAATTTGTGACTAGCCATCTCGAGTGTATCTATCGAATGATTGAAAAAATTAAATTCGTAGAAATAGCATTTAGCATTGACTGAATGGGTGTAGTCTAACTATTTCGACTTCGAAGGCAAACCGAATTTATAGGCTGATATTTTATAGTTGTTCACCTTCTACTGACAGTCAGCCATGAAGTAAGGTTACTTTCTAACTCACGACACACGAAATCTGGGTCTAATAGCACGCACATAAGAAACTATGCTCCAGAAAAAAAAATCAACTTGCTTCGTTTTTTCATTTTTTTAAACTGCAAGGTTCAAGAGGTTTCTTGAAGAAAAATATTAAAATTCTTGCGATAAGACATAACGTGGCATGCGTGGGGATGTTTTCTGCAACAGTATCTACAAAATTTGTGAACAGAAACGCACCAAATAAGTAAATGGGATGTAAAAACAAGCTCCTACGTTTTACCGTCCTCTCCGTCCGTCATCTTTGATGTCCCTCCCGTACCACAGAAAATCCCACCTGTGTCACATACATCATTACATGTATACGACGGACAGTTTTAATGTCATTAAATTCTTTTTAAAATCTTGATGTTTCTAATTAAAGATGTTATTGAATAATTTGTATTTCTCCTACTTAGAAACACAAACACAAAATTCAGTAAGGAGAGTTAATTATCTAATTTTCTGAGAGGTAAAATGACCAGGAGTGAAACAACTAGGGGTTGAAACAGCTGGTATTCTTTCAAAAGACATGAAAACCATACATCAAAATTAAATAGTTTCTGAAAGAACTTATCATATAGAAAAAGCTTCATTCGCACAAGTACCACTCGAGTCCGCTTCCTGGAAAAACAAGTACTAGTGTCATATGAGGAAGTAGGATCCTGGTGGAGCTCGAAACCACAACCTCCAGGAACTCTTTTTTTTGTTAAAGACTATATAACTTATAGTTTAAATGAAGAAATTTGTATATTATATATCATATTACAAATAAAGTAAAAAGATCGAAAAAGAAATATTGCAGACTGAAACTTTGTGAATTAGCACTTAAGATTTTGTAATGGATGCGACACTGGAACTTGTCAAAACAGACAAAAATGTTCACTAAATACAAATTCCTTCTGCCATTTTTTTAGCTCACCTGGCACATTTAGTGCCAGAGTGAGCTATTAGGATCGCATTCCATCCGTCGTACTTAGTACGTCGTACGTCCGTCCACCATTTCCTTCAAACGACATCTCCTCTGAAACCACTGGGCCAATGTTGATGAAACTTTGCAGGGATGTACTTTGCCTGCTCTATCAAAATTATTCAAAGAATTCCATTCCATGCAGAACTCTTGTTGCTATGGCAACAAATAGGAAAAACTTTAAAAATCTTCTTCCCTGAAACCACAATGTCTACAGCTTAGATATTTGGCATGTAGCATTGGCTAGTAGACCAAGATTGTTCAAATTATGACCTCCAGATCAAAATTGACACCACACAGGTGTCACTTAGTTTTGCATAGGCTTATATAGGAAAAACTTTAAAAATATTCTTCTCTGAAAGCACAAGGCCTAGAGCTTAGATATTTGGCATGTAGCATTGTCTAGTGGACCTCTACCAAGATTGTTCAAATTATGACCCCCGGGTCAAAATTGACCCTGCGGGGGGTGGTCACTTAGTTTTGCATAGGAATATATAGGAAAAACTTTAAAAATCTTCTTCTCTGAAACCACAAGGCCTAGAGCTTAGATATTTGGCAGGTAGCATTGGCTAGTGGACCTCTACCAAGATTGTTCAAATTATGATCCACGGGTCAAAACTGACCCCGCCCCGGGAGTCACTTAGTTTTACATAGGCTTATATAGGGAAAACTTTAAAAATCTTTTTCTCTGAAACCACAAGGCCTAGAGCTTAGATATTTGGCATGTAGCATTGCCTAGTAGACCTCTTCAAAGTTTGTTCAAATTATGCCCCTGGGGTCAAAATTGACCTTGCCCGGGGGGGGGGAATCATTTGTTTTACAAAGGCTAGATACGAAAACTTTTTTGGTATATAACATTATCTAGTGATCTTCCACCAGGCAAGTGGACTTGTACCAAGGTGAGCGATATAGGGCCATCTTGGCCCTCTTGTTTATTTGACTGGGAGAGTCAATTTAAGAAAAGAACAACTGCATGCAGGAGTTGCTTCCTTTCCACTGCCGAAATCTCGCCCAACATCAACAACAACACAATCAACTATCATTTTTTCAGTTTGATTTTTTTATATCTAAAGCACCAACTGCGGCATAATAATTAATTTAACATATGAACAGCTTTTATAAAACTGTCACCAAAAATACACTATGTGCAGTAAGATGCGCATAATGTCACTTTAAGAGGAAGTGCAGTGCACATGAACCATAACTCTATCTTGAGTAATTACAGAGTAATTGCCCTTTGTTACTTTTCCTTGTCCAGAGCATAACTTGAAAAGTACTGGTTGTCAAGTTCATTGAGAGGAAGTGCAGCGCACAGGAACCACAACTCTTTCTTGGATCATTTCAGAGTTATTGCCCTTTGTTAGTTTTCCTTGTCCAGAGCATTACTTGAAAACTACTGGTTGGAATTCAATACAACTTCAAACAATGGTCAAGCACAATGAGACGAAGTGCAGCGCACAAGGACCATAACTCTTTCTTGACTCGTTACAGAGTTATTGCCCTTTGTTACTTTTCCTTGTCCGGAGCATTACTAGAAAACTACTGGTTGGAATTCAATACAACTTCATACAGTGGTCAAGTATATTGAAAGGAAGTGCAGTGCACATTAACCATAACTCTATCTTGACTCATTACAGAGTTATTGCTCATTTTTAGCTCGACTTTTCTATGAAAAGGGGAGCTATCCTACTCGCCCCGGCGTCGGCGTTGGCGTCACACCTTGGTTAAGTTTTTCTTACCACCCCACTTTATTTCAGAAGTATTACAGGTATGGCTTTGAAACTTACCATACTTCTTTACCATCATAACCTCCATCTACAGACAAGAGTACATAACTCTGTCAAGGTTTTTAACAGAATTATGGCCCTTTTTTAGCTCGACTTTTCTATGAAAAGGGGAGCTATCCTACTCGCCCCGGCGTCGGCGTTGGCGTCACACCTTGGTTAAGTTTTTCGTACCACCCCACTTTATTTCAAAAGTATTAGAGGTATGTATGGCTTTGAAACTTACCATACTTGTTTCCCATCATAACCTCCATCTACAGACAAGAGTACATAACTCTGTCAAGGTTTTTGACAGAATTATGACCCTTTTTTCACTTAGAAAGTGTATTGAGCTTGGTTAAGTTTTTCGTACCACCTCACTTTATTTCAAAACCATTGGAGGTATTGCTTTGAAACTAACCATACTTGTTTACCATCACGACCTTCATCAACAGACAAGAGGACATAACTCTGTCAAGGTTTTTGACAGAATAATGCCCCTTTTTTTACTTAGAAAATACATTGAATATGGGTAAAATCCACTTATTGCCTTAACCCTTTGAGATATTGCTTTGAAACTTTTAATGCTATTTCACATCATTACTTCCATCTGTACGCAAGAGAAGGTAACTCTGTCAGGGATTTGTTTTAAAAATTAAGGCCTTTTATCGACTTAGAATCTTGGTTAAGTTTTTCGTACCAGTCCACTTTTTGACTGAACTGTTTGAGATATTACTTTGAAAGTTGGAATACTTGTTTACCATCATGATTCCAAAACATGGGCAGGAGAAGGTAATTCTGTCAAGGATTTTATTTGAATTATGGCCCTTTTTGACTTAGAAACTCAGTTAAAATTTTCATTCTTGTCCACTTGTTAACTTAACCATTTGAGATATTACTTTGAAAGTTGGAGTACTTATGTACCATCGTAAGACCTATCTGTAAGCAAAAGAAGATAACTCTGTGAAAAATTTTCTTCATTTGTACTTAGAAATTCCTAGTTAAAGTCTTGTGTGCCCTTAACTGTCAAAGTTTTGTTTTATTGGCAAGCACTAAAAAAGTCGAGCACGCTGTCCTACTGACAGCTCTTGTTACTTTTCCTTGTTCGGAGCATAACTTGTAAACTACTGGTTGGGATGCAATACAACTTCATACAATGGTTCAGCACAATGAGAGGAAGTGCAGTGTACAATAACCATAACTCTATCTTGAGTAATTACAGAGTTATTGCCCAGAACAATATCAGTTTATAAAGCCGTCACTCGGGGGGGGTATATTTATCATATTTTTACCCTAGTGCAAAACTCAATAAGTGCTATTGAAAACATTTGCACTTATTGAGTTTTTGCACTTAAATGTAGGTGACAATTCAGTGATAGACCTGTCTAGTTTAGTTATTTTTTTTGCAAGGTATTCTGTTACTTCGAAACTTCCTCAGAGACACATACAATTATAAAGAAAACAAAAATCTACTCCACCTGTTCAAGGCTAAAAATATGCCCTCTGAATTCATAGCCGTAGGATCATCTGTGATTACTCTTTGTTCTATGATCGATTCTTTAACATGACCATACAGGCTGAACTTCTGTGGATTTTGCAAAAATAATCAATTTTCAACCATTTAATATCACATGCTGTGTATGCATGTATCTTTAAGATATTTAAACGTGTTCTTAAAACAAATATTAAAACTTATTAATTACATATTCAACATTAATTTCCATGAAGTATTCCTGCAAAGTAACTCTAGTAGCAACTGTTTCCACTACACAATGTAAGGTCAAATTTAATGCCACATAAGACTGGCTATCTAATTTCCAAAACCAGTGTCATTTTGAGTTGAACACATGCCACAATTGTGACTTAAAACATATTGTTCACCTATCCGGAAAGTTGGTGAACAGGACTAACAAGAAAATTATAACTTAACAGTTATATGAGACGATTACTGAACGATTACTTATGTGTTTTTAATCATTTCTAAAGCGAAATAAATCGGCACCATTCTTGGGCTGATTTAGCGCTTCATAAATATTCATTAGATTCATTCAAGGGACGCAACTCTAATTGATTTTGCATTGCTAATGTAGGTCATCACCGTGGTCGCTATTATAAAGCCCAAAAATCGTTAATACAAACAGGCTATACTCTGTAGCCACAACGCTATCAATATATCAATAATATAGTTTCTTCGGCCATTCATAAAAATACAACAACTCACCTAAGAAGATCGATAGAACGAATTCTAGTGGAACTCCGGTTCCAATATGGCGACTGTTCCGCAGCAAAATAATAACAAAAGCGCGAGACTGACGTCATACTCCATACGTGCTATAACATTGTAGCGACTAACTATTGGCTTGGCAGATAACACTTCATTGCATCGATCAAATAAAATAGAAACACGCATGCGCTACACTGACGTCATATATATCAGTGCTACAGCATTGTAACTGCTTCTATTACCTTATCCACATAACGCTTTGTTGCATCGTACTAAAGTTTAAAGGTCATTTTGTCCGTTTTAGTAATACAAAAGACGTATATCCATAGTAATTAATGTTAATAAATATCCAAAAATAACTTTCTTCTCGAAAAATAGACCAAATTATTACATAACATTATTGGCCTTTGCTTCTAATGCATCTGTAGAACTTTCTGTTGCTAAACAATGAATGAAAGAAAAAATATTTAATATAAAGGGGGCGTTTGCTGCCTTGTTAGAAGTTTTGTTAAGTGTTCTTGATGTTTCTTTCTTTTTTTCAGTTACTGGTGCAGATTTCAACATATCACCAAACAAAATTGTGAATGGTGACACAGGGAGATTAACAATGAGTTGTTCTATCACTGAAGCTAATAGCCAGGTGTATAACATAAAGATCATGCGAGAAACATATGCAGGTTCCAATAAGTTTGAAGGTTTAGCATCTTTTCCTCCAAGTGGAGTAGCAGAGTTGAACAGTACCATTACAAATGATAGGGGTTTTGCAGTCAAAGGAGATAAAACAGGTTCCCCACCTTCCATTGAACTGAGTATGGATATATTGGAGATGGACTGTAGTGATGCCAAGATGTATATGTGTGAATATGCTTATGAAGCTGGCACAATAATAAAAGGACAGAAAAATGCAACTCTGGATGTTTATGGTTAGTTTACCAATTCAAAAGTCTTTGGACATTTTTAGCTCGACTTTTCTATGAAAAGGGGAGCTATCCTACTTGCCCCGGCGTCGGCGTTGGTGTCACACCTTGGTTAAGTTTTTCGTACCACCCCACTTTATTTCAAAAGTATTAGAGGTATGGCTTTGAAACTTACCATACTTGTTTACCATCATAACCTCCATCTACAGACAAGAGTACATAACTCTGTCAAGGTTTTTGACAGAATTATGGCCCTTTTTAGCTCGACTTTTCTATGAAAAGGGGAGCTATCCTACTCGCCCCAGGCGTCGGCGTTAGCGTCACACCTTGGTTAAGTTTTTCGTACCACCCCACTTTATTTCAAAAGTATTAGTACCATCACGACCTTCATCAACAGACAAGAGGACATAACTCTGTCAAGGTTTTTGACAGAATAATGCCCCTTTTTTACTTAGAAAATACATTGAATATGGGTAAAATCCACTTATTGCCTTAACCCTTTGAGATATTGCTTTGAAACTTTGAATGCTTGTTTACATCATTACCCCCATCTGTAGGCAAGAGAAGGTAACTCTGTCAGGGATTTGTTTTAAAAATTAAGGCCCTTTATCGACTTAGAATCTTGGTTAAGTTTTTCGTACCAGTCCACTTTTTGACTAAACTGTTCGAGATATTAATTTGAAAGTTGGAATACTTGTTTACCATCATGATCCCAAAACATGGGCAGGAGAACGTAATTCTGTGAAGGATTTTATATGGATTATGGCCCTTTTTGACTTAGAAACTCAGTTAAAATTTTCATTCTTGTCCACTTGTTGACTTAACCATTTGAGATATTACTTTGAAAGTTGGAGTACTTATGTACCATCATGAGACCTATCTGTAAGCAAGAGAAGATAACTCTGTGAAAATGTTTCTTGATTTGAACTTAGAAATTCCTAGTTAAAGTATTGTGTGCCCTTAACTGTCAAAGTTTTGTTTTATTGGCAAGCACTAAAAAAGTCGAGCGCACTGTCCTACTGACAGCTCTTGTTTGTATTAATTACCACCTACAGACGGAGGATAGCTTAATGTTTCTCCCCCCAGCTTTGTCTAACTCTAGAGCATTACTTTAAAACTATTTAAAGGGAATTACTTCAAAGGTTATTGAGTGATAGATTAAAGCACAATCAGACAGAGAGGAAGTGCAATGTACTAGAATCATAACCTTGCCTAAATTTTTAATTCTCCAAAATCTTAACATTTTGCCAAAAATTTGATGACTGGCTTGATTTTACCAATTTTACCTTAAACATGTTAAATTTTATGCATTGTAGAATGATGTAGAAATGTATTTAGTATCTATGAATACTTAAAACGCTTTTCTGTAGAGTGGTGGTTGGTTCTAGAAATTTACCAAATTGCTATATAGATGCTATGATTAATCTTAAGCCACTCACGGTGATCATTAATTTAACTTTTAGAAATAGCCAGATTTTGATAAAGACCCACCATTATTCTGTATGGTTTTACTTGCAGGTGTCAGTCCATTGCTCAGAATGACAGAGTAGCCATCACATAATTTTGTTACTTATGATTACAGTGTGTCCGGTAGGCTTTGAAACTCAAGGGTCATTGACTCTTCAGCCTAAATTTTCAAGGGTCAAAATTAAATTTTCAAGAGTCAATGTGAGATTTTTAAACGTCGAATCATGGACCTTGTACTCTAGGTTTGCACATCAAATTCCCGTTTGTCACATATTTTCGTGAACTCATGTCCACGATTTTCTGAAAGTGAGTAGATTAAAATACAAGCTCCGCCTCCGTTTCTCACTTTCTGACGCGTCAACGGTTGATGCGGCCTGAGTGTTTGGAGTTAACAAGTTGATTGACACGTATGCTAAGGAATTGATGCATGAATGAAAATTCCTGCGGGTCAAATATGACTCGTCAGGCTTTTTTATTGCAGGTCAAACACAGGTATTTCAAAATTTTCACGTGTCAAAACCCGGGAGTCGGGTCTACTGAACACCCTGTAATTGTTGAAAAAAATAACAATAACTGTTACACATTTTTCTACAGTGTTGCCTATTATGAATACACTGATGGGCAGCAAGAATGGAATTCCAGTAGATGGAGATAGTACATCAAACAAAGCTGAGTTCAATGTTGGCGATCTGTTAAAACTTACTTGTAAAGCGGCCATAGGCAGTAGAGATACAACCCAAATAAGGTGGGAAAGATCATCAGAAACGGGATCAGGATATATAGCTGCAAATGGTGCTGCTTATAACATCAGTGCTGACACTGCTCTCAGCGATAGCAAGTGTGGTTACACCCGGACAGCAACGTTAACATACAACATAACTGCCTATGATTCTACTTTTCCCCTTTCGTTTCGGTGTTACGTTACTGTTAGTGGATATCCTTCATCTCCATTAGCACCAGGAGGAAGTTACACAACTCCAAACCGGTTAGAGTATCATATAGATATAGGTACGTTCATTGTACTGAGTTTATTTTATTATCAGACCATCCTGTAAAAAATGTTTGTTTGGAGAGGCCTTGTCCAGACTACATGTATTTCAATAAATCAATAGAGATATTTCAGCTGAAAGAAGTATTTTCTTCTTACTTAAAGTATATAATTTTTATGTATTATCCTTCAAAATTGTCACATTGGTTTATAGTTAAGAATGATGCTCAAAACACAGTGGATGCTTTAAAACATGTAAGAAATAAAATTTTGGTCACTTTGAATGGTAATAACACTTTCAGTAACAAAACCTTTCTGCTAAATTGAAAGAACAATACTGTGAATAGGGATTTTTTTTCAGTGTTGATTAGTCACTGCAAACAAACAATTATTACAAAATTAATGGTCTTAGGCCAAAGCTTTGTCATGTATAGCTTAATTGACTTGAACCATACAAAAAGTTCAGAGAAGGTAAATTATTTAAAAAAGGCAAAAGCCATGAAAGCAAAGCAAAATTTAGTGAAAAGGGGTCTATAATATAGGAAAACATAACTTTATGAAAGACCCCCAATGGGAAATTTTATGCACTGGAGGTTTTTGTTAAGACTTTGGATACATTTTTGTATATGTGACATAAATTATGTTTAAGAATTATACAGAACAAGTACACTAAAATTGTGTTCCTGTAAACCATTGAAATAAGTAATACGCATTCCATGTATGGCATCTATGTTTGTCAAAGAACTATAATTAGAATATATAATGTACTGTAATGTTTCATAACCTGTATATTTCAGCTTCAAGTACAACAAAAGCACCTGGTGCAGCAACAGCAGGTAATGCAATTTATTAATTCAGTTAGCATAACTGTGTTGAACATTCAACGTATACAAAACGGACAGTTTGCTACCTTCTCAAGGTATTGCAGAAAAACATAATCAAAACATGTGACTCTTGCTCAGATATTTCTTGAGTTGCGTCCCTTCACAAAACCTTTACATCTCCTAGTCAGTCCTGCGCTTCTTTTTTGGGGGGCTGATTTCCAGCTGTCTGTCTGTCTCTCACAAAGTTTCTCTGGACAACTTCTCCTATAGCCTGAATAGATTTTACTGAAACTTGATAAAAAAAAGTTCAGCAACATCAGGATTTTCCGCTTCATAGATTTTTGTAGACATTTGGTGTACTTAAGGGGGGTCACTGCTGAAATTCAAACTAACAAGAAATTTTATTGACCCTGTTTTTAATGGAGACTAACATATTGCTAGTTAATTTCTGGAAAAATAATGATGGGTCAATGACTTAACTTTTTGGCAATATTAATCTTTAGTGACACACTATCAGATAAGGTGCTTAATGCAGAATTAGCTAGAATTTTCGTATTGTAAACTATTATGTATGTGGTTTATGTTTCAGAATGGGTATCAATTTTTAATCTCTTCTGATGTAGTATGTCATACTTGAGGATGAAAAATTAGATATAGTGGTATTTCTATCATCATCTGAATAAATATTACACTCCTTATTATTACCCCACCCACTTTACTAAAATTCATTTTTTCAATTTTTGATAAATGAATATTTCATGATAAAGGAATAACAAGGTTTTTCAGATATTTTGTCTACAGTTTGATTAAAACCTTTGTTTTAGAATGCAAAAATAAAAAATGGGGGTCAATGTGCATAAAATTATAAGAAAGAAATTCAATAAAAACTGACAAAAAATGTGTTTTTTAGATTTCGACGAGCTTTGAGATATGACGCCATTGACGGCATAGGTCTGTAACAAAAAACTGTAAAAGGAACTAAGTTATTAATGCATTTTAGCTCGACTTTTCTATGAAAAGGGGAGCTATCCTACTCGCGTCGGCGTTGGTGTCACACCTCGGTTAAGTTTTTCGTACCACCCCACTTTATTTCAAAAGTATTAGAGGTATGGCTTTGAAACTTACCATACTTGTTTACCATCATAACCTCCATCTACAGACAAGAGTACATAACTCTGTCAAGGTTTTTGACAGAATTATGGCCCGTTTTTACTTAGAAAGTGTATTGAGCTTGGTTAAGTTTTTCGTACCACCTCACTTTATTTCAAAACCATTGGAGGTATTGCTTTGAAACTAACCATACTTGTTTACCACCATGACCTACATCAACAGACAAGAGGACATAACTCTGTCAAGGTTTTGAACAGAATTATGCCCCTTTTTGACTTACAAAATACATTGAATATGGGTAAAATCCACTTATTGCCTTAACCCTTTGAGATATTGCTTTGAAACTTTGAATGCTTGTTTACATCATTACCCCCATCTGTAGACAAGAGAAGGTAACTCTGTCAGGGATTTGTTTTAAAAATTAAGGCCCTTTATCGACTTAGAATCTTGGTTAAGTTTTTCGTACCAGTCCACTTTTTGACTAAACTGTTTGAGAGATAACTTTGAAAGTTGGAATACTTGTAAACCATCATGATCCCAAAACATGGGCAGGAGAAGGTAATTCTGTGAAGGATTTTATATGAATTATGGCCCATTTTGACTTAGAAACTCAGTTAAAATTTTCATTCTTGTCCACTTGTTGACTTAACCATTTGAGATATTACTTTGAAAGTTTGAGTACCATCATGAGACCTATCTGTAAGCAAGAGAAGATAACTCTGTGAAAATGTTTCTTGATTTGTACTTAGAAATTCCTAGTTAAAGTCTTGTGTGCCCTTAACTGTCAAAGTTTTGTTTTATTGGCAAGCACTAAAAAAGTCGAGCGCGCTGTCCTACTGACAGCTCTTGTTTATATCCTAACAATTCTTCTTGTAGTTTGAATTAAGTAAATATCTTAAATGGTTTTTGAGAAATGACTATTTTTGTACCCCTACCCCCATTTTGGCATATGACAAAATTTGTCAGTTTAGGCACAAAATGTGAGGTCAAAATATTTTTTCTCAAAAATGTTCAATTTTTTTACACTAAAATATTCCTACTGTACCTAAGTTTACTACTACATAATTGTTTTTTCCAGTTAACACATCATTTTTAAAATATAACAAATGTAAATTTCCGGAAGTGCAAAAATCCAAAACCTCACCAGTGACATCCTGATATTCAGTAAAATATGTTCTGCACTTCTTCTCCAATAACCTGTGCTGGATGTTCATAAAACTTTGCAGGAAGCATCAGTTTGAAGTCTAGTTGAGCATATTATAATTTGGGGTCACTAGCTCTAAAGGTCAAGGTCATAGGGACCTAAAACAGAAATTATTGTCCCCGCCTCTCAAAAACTCCTTGCTTGATTTTCATAAAACTTTGCTGGAAGTAACAGTATGAAGTATAGTTGTGCATATTATAATTTGAGGTCATTAGGTCAAAGGTCATGGAGGTTGAAGTCACTGGAAGACATACGTTTTTTGTGAAAGACTATCTCTAGTTCTGGTTTGTTTTTGTACTTACACAAATGATGAAAATGCTATGCCTCTTGAATTGGTAGCTTTATTTGTCATCCATAACAAAATGATATAATATTGTCTGTTCCGTTGGATGATTAAAAACATGCACTGTGCTAAAATCTATTCATAGTACATGTATGTCACTATATAAGTAGAAGAGCATGCAATGATCTGTGTACATGTATGCAATTTACTATTTGGAGAATAAGGAGGGCTATTCCCGTCACCTTTGCATCAGCGTCACCATGGCTCTTTTGGTTAAAGTTTACAATGCAAGCCATTACACTTTCAGGGACATGTCTCAGTTACTACTTTGAATAGGATTGATTTGACAAACAAGTTAGATAACTCTTGATTTAGTTTGATGTTAATTATGGTCTGCATTTGTAATTCATCTACTGGTAACTACAAACCCAAAGTGTCACAAAACACTCAAAACACTTTATTTAACTGTGTGTTCTATGTGGCTGTGCCTCACACTGGCTGACAAACAACTTCGCAATTATCGACTTTCACATTTATATAAGTTTGAAGCTGTTTTATTGTATTTTGATATTTATCTGAGGGATAACCTTACTTGTCCATGTATTCCTGAAAACTCTTTAAAAAATTGTATATGCGAATATTATTTGTATTCATCAACCTTTATTCTTGATATGTATCATGGTATTTGCCACCTAGTGTGACAAAATGCATAATGTAAATTGTACATGTGTTCTAGGTAGTGGAAATGTTGGTGCTATTGCCGGCGGTGTTATCGGCGGTTTGGTACTCATCGTGCTTGTTGTATTACTTGTATACTTCCTCTGGTATAGACGGCGATCGTCTGGAGAAGACTGTAAGTGAAAAGAGCATGTATATCCAAGTATTTACAAGATAATTTATGGAGAACTTGATGGTTACTGGGAATCTAACGGCAAAAGTCACTTGGACAGATAAAAAATTCAGTCTTTATCAAATGCTCAATCATGTATGTGTATGTTTAACTAAAAGATTCTGTTGAAATTGTTTTTGGAAGACCATTTTAAATTGTACTTCTCAGAAATTTTAGGGACAGTTAATTATAAATAAATGTCCATTCCAATTTTGTGAAATGAGAGAACAGACATCCCAAGTGAGTGGTTAGATTAACAGAAGCATCAAGTTCTTGTGTAATATGGCGACTAATATTTAGGAACATATATTAATTAATATGTGTTTGAAACGGAACATTTTCAGGAGCAGGTGGTAATGTAGGGGCCATTATTGGCGGAGTTCTTGGAGGTCTGGCTGCCATTGTTATAATTGTTGTTGTTGTCTGGTTCCTATGGTTCCGTCGGACAGATGGAGAAAGTTGTAAGTTGTCACGCAAGCAGCTGAATCGTGTAGTAGTGGACAAGTTCTTTCTTTCTCTTATTTTGCTGAAATCTATTCAATTTACACATATTTATTATTTTATATAAGAAATTATTGCAGTTCTCATACACAATGTATGGACTAGAAATGTTACATTTCCAAGAAACTTTGATATGTCTGTTATGTAATAATGTTCTACAGCAAAAAGTTATGCAAACATGAAACGCTTTAGTACTAATTTCTTCTTTGTTTGCTGTAACAGTTGAATTCAAATCTGCAAAGGTAAATTTAGATAAAATCAATTGGAAAACAACTTGAATAAAGTGTGCTCCCTGGCTTACACCAGGATGTGGTTTAAAAAGTATAGAACTGTTTGTCCATTACTACATGTTATAGAAGGTGTGACGAAGTTAGTAACTTTGTTTTCAACTAACTGCTTATGTAAGGTGTAACCTTTCTAGTGCTTTACCTGATCTTATTTTACATTAAAACAGTTCACCCTTTCTCAGTCTTTTGATAGTCATCTGAAAAAATCACTCATGTTACATTTCCTTCTGATAACATAAGTATTTTCTTCAGACTACTAGTAGAGGTACCTGTATACAGTTCTTAAAAGCATGTACAAAATGTAGGTAGCATGGTTCCTGGAGCAAAGGGTAGCATGGTTGGGCTGTGTGTTGACAGATAAATGGCAGGACCATACATTTCTCAATATGTACATGCAGAACATGTAATTCAGTGTGTTAAACTATCTTGTCATGTAGTCGCAGATTTTGACTTCATCTAACTGAACGTAATACCTGAATGTTCATTGTCCATTTATCATAAGTCAATTTCAAAAACTTAATCTTATCTATCGACACTCAACATGTAACTTTACATCATGTCCACGCAGGATTTTTCATACAGGATTTTGTATAATGTAGAGTTACAATTGTCTTAGACCATTGACTTGTAATAGACCAATCAGGCAATTAAAATTTCTGTTGGTAGCAATGAGTGTAAGTTGACTCCTTGCTTGCAACATACATGTATTAGCTAACATTTAAATGCTGATATTCAGAAAACCAAGAGAAATGTCTTCCAGGATATTGACACAATGACATCATTTCTGTAGAGATGCACATGTAGGAAATAGAGAATAAGGGTGAACTGTTTTAATCTTTACAGTGATTCCAGTTGGAATCAGCAGCAGTAACCGATTGTCTTTTTTGTTTGGTTTTATATAGTAACAAGCACATTTAGTAGCTAGTTCCAGCCCAGTGATCCTTATTTATTTTCTCAGTTTTACTATTGACTGGAAAAAACCTATACTAAAATGTTTGAAGGTAAAATTTGATTGAATTTGTAATTTTATGGAGAAAAATTTCTCTACATAAAAATATGTATTTTAGTACAGGTAAAAATTGTTTGACTTTGTGTAGATTAATGGCTGGTGTTATTCACTGCCACCAGCTGTTTCTGTCATACATATAGTGTAAGATGATAGTATAACATGATAGATAGATCTTGTCATTCAAAACATATCTGATTTCAAGCTGAAACAGCAATATCGATAAATAAGTATCAAGACTGGTATTCATTTAAGCTGATCTGGAACATAGTGCCAGGGTTGGTTATCAGACCTGCTCATCGTCTGTATGTCCAAAATTTTCTTCAAACGAAATCTGCTCTGAAACCACTTTACCAATGTTAATGAAAATTTTAAGGCATGTTCCTTGCATGTTCAAAGCTCTACCAAATGTGTTCAAAGAATTTTATGCAGAACTCTTGTTGCTAAAGTAACATATAAAAAACAATTTAAAACCTAGCTCAAAACCACATTGTCAAGAGCTTTAGATATTTGGTTAGTATAGACGTTTTACTGTACCTCTGTGAAGATTGTTTAAATTATGCCCTTGGGCCCAACAATAGGGTCATGGTAAACAGAGTGAAAGGACACATGGCTCACTTGTTAATAATCATTGTTTCACTTGTTAGTAGCATTGTTTGGTGGCCTCCAGCACATAATGTCAAAATGTCCTGGGTTAAAATAGCCCCTGTCCCAGGATTCATTTGTTCTATTTAGACTTTTGTAAGGAAACAGTTGACTCTTGGTATATCAAACTCGCTTACCTTGAAATTCCGTTTAAGTCAAAGAATTTCATAAGTCCCGTCAAATTTCCTTCTTTATATATGTACAGTTGACTCTCAGTATCTCAAACTCGCTTACCTCGAAATTCCGTTTAAGTCGAAGAATTTCATAAGTCCCGTCAAATTTCCTTCTTTATATATGTACAGTTGACTCTCAGTATCTCAAACTCGCTTACCTCGAAATTCCGTTTAAGTCGAAGAATTTCATAAGTCCGGTCAAATTTTCTTCTTCATATATGTACTTAAACTCCTTTTAAGACAAAATTTGACATACCGAGACCCTGGATGTGTCAAAGGGATTTTTTTGTCCGTCAATCAAATTCTATTTGCGATTGTCAAATTGCGAAAGTTGCCGACGGATCAAAGGTGTTACGTGTTACGATCAAAGCAAAGGTAAGATGTTGTTATTCCAATTAACACGTGTCATAATGATTGTATTTCGTGGATTTACTTAATTGCCGGTGACTTTGTGTAATTAACACATGATGAAAAATGCTGTTATTGCTTTAAATTGCTTTAAAGACTTAATTTGTTTGAGTTGCTAAATTATAATAGTGATAGGGCTGTATAAAAAAGATGATTTCTAAACAAATGTATCAATCTGTAAAAATGTCAGAATTGAATGGTATGACTCCTTCGGGAAAAAAACGTGGTACAAAAAGGGAACTTGAAGCTAAAACTTTTGAAGTAAGTTCCACCCTATTCAATTCTAGATCGCATTTTCATTAGAGCATTATTTCGGAAGTTATCAAAGATATGAAGAAATGTCGGTATTTCTATGTTCAAAGATTGTACATGCATGAAACTTAATAAATTTTCGTTTGTTCTTTTGGTGTCTGAAAAAGGAATATCAGTTTGAATATAACCTGCAAACAACATGTGTAAATCAAACGATGGAAGATAAATTGTAAAATAAAATCTATTTCTACGAGAGAATCTTATTAACCAATGTTTTATCCAAAATTTTAAACTGTGACTACTTCATTTCAGACCAAGTACATGATGAGGCTGTACTGTAAGTGTATTAATATTAGCGGAGTACTAATTTTCGCGCTATTAGTGGGATCGTGTGCGCTAATTCATGTCCAGCGCTAATATGATGATAAAATATCATTCACGGTATATTGAAAATACCATAATTACTATTCGACAGAACATAGATAAATACATTTTATTGTGACTATGACAATTATTGAATCTATTCACTAATATTTCAGAAAGTTTTGAATAGAGACATCAAATATGTTATAAACTTTAATGCAAAAGTCAAATGTTTGTGTAAATTAATATGCATTTCTTCATCTTCACCATTGTCCGTTAAACATCGTATATAACACCTTCGGAGTAGATCGCCAGTTTGTCTGGTCGCGCTAATTACAATGTCATCATAACAAAGGCATTCTACTGCTGTCAAAACAAACAATTAACACCATCTGTAGATTCTACTGTATATACAATAATTATACAGATGAATGTGAATGTACAAATTTAGATTGTATGTCCCATCTTAAACCAAGATCTGTTTATTTGTGTGTCTGGTCGATTTCATTACGAAAGACCAGTCAGTCGCCAGCCATTTTTATTGTAGAGTTTTTCACGCTGTCATAGGCGATAGTAAGCCAATTAACATGAAGAGGCTTCACTCTCAAAAGTTTCAAGTCAACTGTGACGTCTTTCACATTAATCTTCGAGTCTTTCCGTATTTCGTCGGAAATTGGTGGCTTAAAATCGCCAATTGCTTATTTTAGTGCTGCTAATTCAGGTACACGCTAATAAGTCGAAACCACTCAATTCATGGCGTGCAGCATGAAATTTAGCTGCGCTAATATAAGTACACTTACAGTAATGGAAGTGGAACGAGGCACAAAATCAAAGAAAGGTATCACCATGCAGTTCAATAATCCACCATCAGCCCTGTCAATAGGGACGAGAAACATGCTTAGATAAAACAGAAGTACCTTTCAGGTAATATTGGACCACAACAAAAGAAAGACAAAAAAGCTAAGTACTCCAAAGTCTAAGAAACGCTTCTACGCTGGTTTACAAGTGCTAGAAGTCAGAATGTGCCTATTAGTGGTGAAATAATGCGGGAGAAGGCTCAGCAGTTTGCTACAGACTTGGGTGTGTCTCAGTCAGATTTTGATTGTTCCTCAGGCTAGAACGGTTTAAGTAACGTCATGGGATTGTGTTTAAACGTGTCTGTGGTAAATCTAACAGTGTAAATCATTCAACAGAAGGTATGGAAGACTGGAAATCATGTCTCTCTTCCATATTGAAGGATTACCATCCAAACTATATCTTCAATAAGGATGAAACCGGATTAATCTATCGTCTTTAGCCGGATAAAACTCTGGAATTTAAAGCTAAGGATTGTCATGGGGGTAAACGAAGTAAAGAACGATTGACTGCTATGGTATGGGACTGAAAAACTGCCATTACTTGTGATTGGGAAATCTGCGCAACCACGTTGTTTAGAAAACGTCAAATCACACTCAGCAGCGTACAAATCAAATAAAAAGGCATGGATGACCTCAGAACTTTTCATTGAATGGGTTCGTAAGCTAGACCTTGATATGCCACCTAAGCAAAGATCTATCGTGTTGATAGTGGATAACTGTCCTGCACATCCTCACATCAGTGGCTTGAAATCAGTAAAACTTGTGTTCCTCCCACCCAATGCAACGAGTGTCAGAAAACCTACGGACCAAGGTGTTGTTCGAAACTTGAAAGTTCATTACAGAAAACAGGTTGATACGAGAAAGATACGAGCTGTAGACAATGGAACTGAAATGTGAATCACTATCTTGGATGCGTTGAGGATGGTACACCAAGTATGGGGGTGTGTGACCCAGGCAACTAATACTTACTGTTATGGGCATGCTGGATTCAAAGCTGGAGCTGATCTAGAGCCCGCGCCATTACCAGAGTCGGAGTCCGACGAAATTGATGACGATATGGCTCTAGCACAGTTGTTGCGTCTTATTGGGGGTGCTACCATGGAACAGTATGTCAGTGTAGATAACCAGGTACCAACATGTGAAGAAGTTAGTGACAATATGATTGCAAATAACATTATTTCTTCGCACAGCGGTGAAGAACTGAATGACGACAAAGAGGAAATCGTCGAGGCTCCTCAGCCTCGCCCTACAATTGAGTCCGCCTTGAAAGCGTGTGACATTCTTTCAAAGTTTCTAGAAACATGTGATAATGCTGAGAGTCTTATTGCTGACGTTGCTTGGGTCAATTACTTTGTATTAAACGCTCAATTACACAAACAGTTCACGATGCAGCCTAACCTTACGCACTTTTTTAAGAAATTAGACACTAGCCAGTCCGAGAGAAGTTATATGATAATGATTTTCAGTAGTTCATGATGCCATTGTTGAGCGTGTTATTATGTTTTTATGAGCGTGTAATTATGTTCTTATTTATTTAACCCAAAACGAAAGTACGCATCGGGCGAAAGTGAAAGTAGCATACATGTAGTCAGAACATTCATTTATTCTCCTGTGCTTGTTTACATGTATTCATTATAAAATGTGGATTGTGTATATGTAAAAATAAGTGTTATTAAAACTGAATTTGTGCGCCCATGTTTACAGGAAATCTTTCATCAAAATAGATCATAAATACAAATTATTTTCTGTATTGAAAATAAGCTCTTTCGAGCACTATTCGTCCATATACGTCCACATTCATAAAAAAACAACAATATAAAAGTCCATCCTCTTATCTCTAACTTCGTTTATCTCGAAGTAAAAAGCATGGTCCCTTGAAATTCGAGATAACGAGAGTCAACTGTACTTAAAAAATCTTGTACTTTCACTTTGTTATCTGGTACTCTGATGTTGCATTGTATTGTGGCCAATGGTACCCAGGTGAGCAATAAAGGGCCGTCTTCACCATGTTGTATTTTCCTTGTTTCAGCTTTCAATATAAACGTTTTCCAAAAATCATATCTCTACATATAACAATTACAGGATGTACAATTTCAGATAGCAATTGTTACAAAATGTACTTACTGTAGTTGACAGTTATAATTGAACCTGGGTGTGAATAACCAGCATTGTGGGCCATTCTGTGCAGAAACTACATGCTTGTGCATTTGCGTTTGTTGTAAACATGTAATCAGGAATCAAGCAGTCTTGTATTGCAACATAGGAACTTGACATGTTTTTTATTAAGATTTCTTAATACAGGTCAGGTCATATCATAGCAAAACTTAAAGCTCAATTTTGTAGGCATAATTCAAATAAGATCGAAACGTTGACATCTCCATTTTAGAATTCAATAATTAATGTATTCATCATTCTAACAAAATGAGATGCTATGAATTTCTTGCATTATGAATCTTGTAATACGATCATTTAACATAGGGTCCTATAGGAATTGTGTTCTTTCATGAATAAATGATAAAGCAAATGAGGTCTGACAAAGTAAACTGTTCAAAGTGTGTATAGAAATAAATGTAGACAAGAAAGTTTTATCCATCAGACCTTGATATAAAAGACTTAATACTGGTTCAATCTATGAATTGGTTGCTTTAAATTATCTTACACAGTAGTCAAGCACATTGTTTCATCCAAGAGAAATCTTTCCAAGAAAATATGCTGGTGAAACTTAATATAATTCTAGAATTTCAGCACTAAAACTGGTTTTAAATTCAGTAGCAGGGAAATCATCATTTATATGAGAGAATAAACTATTAAACATAATCTTGTGGCGTCATGACAAATCATTTTATCAGATAGTAGTTTTAATGTTTTATCTTAAAAGTCTCAGGGGCACTTTAAATACAAATTTAGAATCAAGAATATAATGATAGATTAGTGATAGAACTGTGTTCGATTAATAATTTCATCCTAAAACAACTTTGACATATACATGTACCTTTCTGTTATACTTCTGTAGACTTCTCACTATAAACATTGTCATCTGTAGGTAAATAAGAAAATTGCTTTTGCTCTTACACAAGATCAGTTGGAACATTGTTGGTGTCTCAACATTGATTAAGATTTGTAAAGTAGATTTGTTAAGCAGTGGTGGTAATCAGCTAAAAATGCACAGACTGCTTGCTTGTATATTGTCAAACGCTCTATTATGTTTTCAAGCTTACTCAGAATATACAGCAAATGTTATGATTGTGCACCCCTATACATGTATATCTTGCAACCAATCTGTATTGTTACTACAAATCCTTTCTCAGTAAAGTGATCAAATTTTCGCTTATAATAATATGACAGTAGTACTTTGTAGGCCAGGGTTGCTCAATTGCAAAAAAGTCACTGTAAGCCCATGTGGACGAATATATGGGGATGGGGGAATGTGTTTGCACTTGTATATGTTTTTATGTGCACATTATAGACAGTCACGATATTGTGATTTGGACACGCCTTATTTCAACAATTAACAGATAACAGTGTCGCTGTCCATGCTGAATCACCGATAATAGTGTGGCCTCTCTATGAGAAAAAATACTACCCTGAATATATCATGTTAATAATTTATATATCAAATCAACGCAAGTGTAAATCGTTATGCAAAAATACCAATATTATGTTTTCTGCTTCATTAATCATGCATGACTCGTACATAAATAATTCATTTTTGGGTTACTGTCAGGCTCATAAATATAAGTATGTAAGTGAATCAAAATTACTTAAGATCACATTAAGGTAAAACAGGTTAATGCATCTTTTATATTGGATAATTACTTACAGATAGATTAAAAACACTTTTTCGAATCAAGAAAATGGTAAATTAGCTAATCATTGGTGGCTGTTTAATAAATCCACACTTGGCATTCCCTTCTTGTTTGCAGAAGTACAGTTTGTATGGTGCATGTTCATATGAAACAGCAATACAATTATTTTGAAAAACAATAATCGTATCAACAAAGAGAGTCAGGACAAAGAAATTTAAATCTTTAGATATTTCGCATGCCTAGGTCCTGTATTCTACACTGTTAAATTTTAGGTTTTAAAGAAAGGTTATGATGTCAATTTAAAGTTATTTATTTAAAGAAGAATTCTTTCACACTTGGTCTATAAAAGAAAAATCCTTCTGTCAACATATTATATACAAAACAGTTGAGGTTTTTTATGAAGTTTAAAATATTGAAGTTTAAGGCTATTCAACCGATGTGAACTTGATACGACAGATAGTTTCTACTTTAACTTGCCTCTTAAAGCAAGAGATTATTGCTTGATGGTGACCCCCTTTGCTTTAAAAATAAGAAAAAGATAAGATACTGAACACTGAATTTGATGTTAAAACACAGCAAGGTTTAGGTATATTTTGTTAAGCGTTATTTTATGTGAACTTGTGCGTCACTAAGTGGTAACGCTAATATTTTTCCTTGTATTGCAGCGAAATGGGACACATACATGATATTACCCTCATGTACCATAAAGATGTTTGTCTATTTATTTTAGTTTATTGTGTTATTTATTTCAGTGTATTGACTTTTTGCCAATAGTTCAATAGATAAAGTTAACTTATTTACAAACATTGGTATGGTTTTCCCATGTTTATTTTGAATGTCATTGAATCACCTGTAATCTGAACTGCATTTTGTAGTGTTTGAGTAATGAATCACTTCAAAAACATAACTAAATGGTTACAATGACCTGTCTGGGTGGAGTTTACTTCCAGACTAAGTATAAGAATGCCTTAGTCTTGTCTTAAAAAGACCAGTTTCTTTCTTCCCTACTTCAGCAGCAAGTTAGATGTCAGTAAGACAAGGAAGGGCATGTAGTTAAGTTATATTGCGTGTAAGTGGTATTAAAGTCAAGGAGCTTGCTACTCAACTTGGAGATTTATGGTTTTGGAACCGGAATTTGGGGTTAAAATCACACCTTAGAAAAAACTGTCCCGTTTTGTTCCCAGATAAGCTTTGAAATGACTTAACAGTAACAGATATGTGTAAATGAATCCGGTTGAAACAAAGTCGGATATCTTTCTCCTACATCCACCCAGTTTATTAGTCTTCCTTTTTCAATCTTGTGGTTTTGTTTCAGTGTTAGACAGTAGACATTATGTTTTGTTTGTTGTTTAAATGTTTCTTTTTTATCATTAAACCATAATTAGTACCCGGTATTATATTTCTGTTTATTAATGATATATAGTCATTGTATCAATACAATATAAAAAAATAGAAACAATAATTATTATTATAATAATAATGACAACCTTAAAAGTATGAAGAATAAAAGTTATTTTATGCATATACACAGTCATAGTATTGATAGTTTATCTAACAAGGAAAAAATTTAGTTTGTTTTGCATTATCAAGAATAGAATTAATTGGAAATATAAAAAATTATATGTTATGGTTAAGTCAAGTACTCTTGAAGTTTTAGTTTTAATTTTGTGTCATCTCTCTTTCAGATACAACCAAAGAAGAATATGGGTATGTACTATCTAATTATTAGCCCCGTACCAGTCATATGACAGTTTGTGTTGCTCTGTCCGTCTGTCTGTCGGCAGTTTTTTTTTCCAGTCTGTATCTTCCACATTGCATGGAATGATTTTGATATAACTTCACACAAGGCTGTGTCATGTACAACAACCTGCCACCTCACAAGGTCAAGGTCACACAACAAAGAAATGCTTTTTGTTCGACAATTTTTTTTTATGAAGTAGAAACCAAAATTTGAAAGAATTGTATTTACCAGTAAACTAAACAGAGCACGGTCCTATCATTATTCTATTAGCTAGTTCATTCTTCCACACACCAGTATTTAAAGATTTTAATGCTTTTAGGAGTTTAACGATCACCCTTTTGAATTTCTGTTTACGTTAATTCATAGTCTACACAATTAAGCCCCTTCAACAGATGATTCTGCCTAGTTTGATACATCTGTAGGGTTATGGGTATATATTAGTTCATGTTGTATTTTGTCTTACAGATCTGAAAATCCAAACATGGCTCCTCCACTTGACACGTATGCTTCTGTAGACAAAAGCCGAGTAAGTACTTGTTGTTTGTGTATCACTCTCTTTGGTGTCAGATATGTAGAATTTCCTTGCACAAGGAAACAAGCATCCAGAGTTTGTAAAAATTTTATGTAAGATGTGAGTGAGAAATAAGATACTAAGTAATGTTTTAAAGTATAGATTTACAGGAGAATTAATTCATGGAAGTAAATGTACAATTTTTGTTTGAATTAAAAATATTTTCATAGGCTCAACAAGTTGAAGGTAGAATTTGTTCGAGTGAATTCACCATTACACATTGATTGAACATAGACAGAACATATCAAAATAAATTCAGATCTTGCTATAGTAGATTTGAAATTGACCTTGTAGTTTGGGGGTCATTTGAATATTGCCCATCATGTACATATAATAAAGGATACACACAGACCTATTTACAGGTGGAGTGGCTATAAAACAGTAACATAAATGAAATACCCATAATTCCTTAGGCTTGCTCGGCAATTATCAGAATTTTACTCTTGTCGTGTTCTCGTATTATGAAAATTATGTGTACAGTTGTATATTAAAGTGACTGAGTGATAAATATTGGTGAAAACCCTGAATGAAAATGATTTATTTAAAGAAATATTCTTCTATTCAATTAACATGGCTGATCATTCATAATATGGGAGTTCTTGCTGCTCTTTGTAACTCTTGCTGACTAAAGATAAAAAATTTATTGCTAAAACTATGTTTTGTAGAGGAAAATAAGAGAGTTTCTAGTCCATGTGTATTTAGGTCCTTGCTACACATACCTTAAGCATGGCAGTTCTAGAGTGATATTTTTCACTTAATGTGATGCATACAACCGCTAACGAAATTGATTAGAGTCAGGAGGTTTACCGGTAACATCTAAAGCAATGCACTAATGTTTGTAGATTGCCGACTCGCTTGTCAAAGTAGCTGTGAAGCACCGCCCAATATTGGTTTCCTAAACTCGGCCTTTTATCATTTTTTTGTGGTGGTGTAGAGGTTGTGGTGTCTGTCACTCATTATGGAGGCCGTTTCGGATTCGAGCCCAACTGGGTTTCACGACCGTACCTCCTCATTTGATACCAGTACTATTTCTCCAGGAAGCGGACTCGCGAGTGGCTTGATAAGCTACCAGCTTCCTTCACAGTCGAGCTAAAATCGAGCTAAAATAATTAGTATGAACTAAATACCGAGTTCGTGGAGAGACATTTAATATAATTATATAGTTTACGTGTAATGTAGTTAATTGTACACATATGGTACTGATAAACATGGCATGTGTATCTTACTTATACTTCAAATGAAAATAAACAATACAAATTCTCATGCGTAGCTATCTTTCAAATTCCGTGGAGTTGCATTAATAAACATTTCTGCAGGGAATCACCCATTTGCGTGAAGGGTATTTGTTCACGCCATGTTAAAGATACATTTAAATCTATTCTTTATACATTGACACTATATATGAAATGTACTCTGCCTCTAACACCAGTATGTAAACAAAAATATTTGTTCATAAAGCTCAAATTGTATTCAGCGATTGATACCTGGCTATTGAGGTATTGTACACCCCTATTTCTAGTGGTGATTTAATAATAGAATCTTCTGCTTTATGTATGTTCAACTCAAAACGGGTATTAGGCTCTGATTATGAAAAATATATCATATGATAATTTGAACAGTAGAACAACCGTCGCGTGCATGTGAAGAAGTCTTGATGATAGTTTTTCCCGTGCAGTGCTAAAATTGTAGATGGCGTCAAATCGATGGTATTTAATTATAGAGTTAAGTAAAGATATAAATGAGGTATAGTTAGATTTTATGCATTGTGTTGTGACTGCACTTTTATACTTTTATATTCTATGAATAGGTCATAGCTCACAAGTCCAAATCCTACTATAATACCGTCGCCGACAAAGATATAACTTTAATGGCCATGGATTCATTTCACAATTCCCTATAACAAGACATGTTGAAACTCTGACCTACGTAGCGGTTTCCACACTTACGACATATTTTATCACGTTATCAGTAAATATTGATTGACAGCATACCTGGATAAAATTGCGTCGCTCTGATTGGAGCGGCGTAATAAAGCATCGCGCTTTCTTTGAAGATGTGATCAGCTGTCGCCGAAATGAACTCTGACTGTTACATTTTGATTTGTGCTGAATTCACGCCCCTCTAATCAATTTCGTTAGCGGTTGTATTTTGTCAAATGTGTAGGATCATTTATGCACAGGTGCATTTAAAAATTAATTTTGTCTTTTATAGAAAGTGAGTGAGAACTGTTAACATGTTTTGTGTTTTTGTGTATTCATGTAAAACAGTATGTTGTTTTAGTTTTTTTATCACCTGTCCTTTGCATGATCTCATTCTTCATGTTTCTTAATTAGAAATGTCTGCAACTTGCACATGTGTTTTTTATTTCACCATCTTGTTTTCTGCACATCTTTAGATGTTGTCTGTGGTCTCTTTTAGTTTGTTGTTAGACGTAATTCGGTGGCTTTATTTCTTATTTTATTATTTTTAACTTTTGAGACACGCAAAAATTCACAGATACAATAAATATTTTAGTTTTGACAAAGGACAGGTACATACTCGATGAAATATTTATTGCATAATAAATTTTAATGCAGTGTTTATTCATATATTTATAGCATTTTTTATAGCATTTTTTATAGTTAGAGATAATATGATCTGATCTTGTTAACTATGTATTGGTTGCTTATAATGTGAATGAAAAGAAATTGCTAAATGGCAGCTTGCAGACATTTCTATTGCTTCATTTCTTTTGAGCCTTTCCTCAAATTAAAAATATTTTGGCTTCCTAAAAGCTGTCTTGGCTTCCTTTACCAAAATTAAACATTTCTGAAAAAAAGCTTTAATTGGTTCAGGTATTTTAAGTCCTACCTTGCAAGCTGCTTTTACCAGTTTTATATTTCTTTTCATTTCCATTAGAAAACTAAATCCTCGAAACAAGGGAATGGTGCTGAGGAACCCCTAAAACCTAAGCCCAAACCACGAGGCAGGCCACAAGAACTTCACTATGCAGAATTGGATTTGACCAAAAATCCTCCAGTTGCGCCAAGAAAGAAACCCAACGAGCCCGTTGAATATGCAGAGGTTCAGTTCCATAAATAGATGATATTCGGTGATTGTGATTTTATTGCTGATCAAATACTATGACTGTGTTCAATACATTATATGCACAGATTATTTCTGATATTCGTTGAATGTTCTGGCAGTGGATTTATTAGTGGAGCAGAGATTGGCAATGACAAAACATGTTCAGGCAGTTGGTTTGGTAGAGATGGAAATAGAAAGCAAGTTATAAGATATTCTGCACCATATTGATATTGACCATTGTGAGAGCAAATGTTTTACACTTCATTTTCTTCCTGATATTTGCAGACTGATGTTCAAGAATATAGTATAGTCAAGGTTTTTACAGTATTTTTGGCCAAGTTAGCAACAAATGTAAGAGCAATGTCTTAGAAGAATGAAGCTCAGATCTGCAGTAAAAGATCAGTTCTTTTTTTTTTTTACATTTCTGTACATTCCATAATCAGAATCACAAATCCTTTTAGGGTATGTGCCAAACTGTTTGTTTTCCTATGTTACCATAGTTTTGCACCCAGCCCACAATTTATATGATGCAATCTTTTATTCAGAATCAAACAGACCACTAACAATTTTTCACAAGTTCATTTTCACATGCATTAAGTCTCAGAAAAAAGTGTACTATTTTTATGTTAATATATCATTCTTTTAAAACATTTAACATTTATTAAGTGTGGTAAGGCAAGGGTCAGGGTTGGGTCAGCATTTCTTTTTGCAATTAGTGACTGTTACACTTACATGGATTTTCTTCCATCATTTTTATGCAATACTGTGTTATAGAAGTATGTTTATAAAGTTAACCAAGTTGTGAATTGAAAGTTTTAAGCAATCTGAAAAGGGGAAAAACAAGATGTTTTCAACAGGCATTAACAAAGTTGTTTCACTGAAAGTAACATTGTTCAGTTTAATGTATAATGGGTATACTAAAGCAAAACATGGTGTGAAGAAAGGCATATATTCTATATAAATGATTGAAGGTTGTGTCTTTTACATTATTACACCATTTTCTGAAATGTTAACCAGATAATATACCTTATTTGCATTTACTTTGATAGTCACAAGGTAAAAATGAAGTTCTTTGATATACTGGCATATAAGAAGCACATGTATTTTCTAACTAAAAGATTCAGAGGAGGAGATGTACATATTAGATGATTTCTTCTACCTGGTCAATTTTTTGTCAGACTGCTAACCTTTACACTGCTAAATTTCTGAAATGGACTTGTCCATTTTTCAATTTGGGCAGTACCATTAACTTTTGTAAGGGGTGTTCAGTGACAATTTATTGACTGAAAAGGGAACAAGGGAGATCATGATCAGACTGCATGGATGTGCAAGCTGATCATGATCTACACTGGTAACAACGGTAGAATCGTTTGCTGGTAATAGGGTGAGGGTTAAAAAGCGTTCAAACTGAAAATGTAATATAAAATTTAAGTCACTTGCCATATTGTGGTGCTATCTGGCTGAAATGCTCATTTCAATTTAAGTCTTGTAACAATGAAAGGAAAGTAACCTTATGGTTAATTTAAATAAATTTATGATTATTAATTGCTTGTTTGATTCTGTTTTGCCGTATGAGTGTGCTAATTTTAATGTCTGGGTGAAATTAAGATGTACATAGGACAGTTCTACATCTGAATGTTGATTGTGAGAATTATTTCAAGTGCTAATCGGATACCAAATAAACTTCCTGTTGTATAGTCTCTGTATATATAGGAGCCTGGCTGTGTACAAACAAACATGAGACAAAAAGTAACAATTCAGATCTAAGGTCAGGTCTGGATCCATGCTATTTGGCTTACTCATCGGAAAAAAAAGGCCCTAATCAACAATATAACACTTGAAGTTATAAAACCCTTTGATCTCCACAATCCCTACTTTTGACAAAACTACTGGTCATAACATTACATTGGATGTTAGCAAATAGGTTTAAACTCAATTAAGTTACACTTCCTTTGGCTTTTGTGTGTTGTATTTTTCACAGCCAGGCTTCATTTGTATGATATTGATGTTGTTATCTACATATGTTAAAGGTCAAGTGTCATTTATCAGATGATAATATTTGTTATTTGCCCTCAAAGCATTTTGACGGTTTTATGCAGTACAGCCATATCTTACATGAGTCAGTTATTGCACATGACATAAAGTACATATGACAGGCCTGTGTTTAACCCTCAAGTTGTAAAACTAATAACTATATGCTTAGTTGATTACGTTTGTATTATACATCCTAGATGGTGAAGATATTTTTTACCTTATACATGTTATAGGCAAAGTTGTTAATGAGAAATTGTTTAATACTGTGATATTATGTACAAAAGTATTGGTGTATCCAGAGGTGTTTACATTACCATATTACGCATACTGAGCTTCATTGGAAAGCACTTCTTAATATTTCACGATATTGGCGGTTACCAGCTTCTTCTGTTGGCTTGTAGCTGCAAAAATTTTTACAATGTATTTCTCAGGACATGTAGGGTCTTATGATGGCCAAATCTGCACGACAATTGAAAATGTCCGGTAATAATGACAAAATATAAATATCAGCCTTTTAGAAAGTAAATGTTAAATAGGACATTTAGTGGCACAATACATATCCTTCAGTTCATGCTACAATTCCTTTATTTAAATAGATATAGATATTTTAACATTCCAAGAATTACATTGATATGTATGCATTGCCAACATGCAGCTAAATCATGTGTAATTCAATATTTGTATCGCCCATCCTTCATGATTCATAAAATACTGACAGGCATGACTTTTGTATGTACAATGTACTTTAAACGTCAAGAATTTTGGGGAAGTTTATTAATTTTATTTATCATATTTGCACTTAGTAAACTAGGCTTTGGGCTTTTCTTTAGTGTGTACATGTAAACACTGTACAGCTTTGTTCTTAATTAGCCACAAAGTGTTCATTTTCAAGTAGATCTTTACAGCTCAAAATCTGTTTATTTTCTGGGTATCAAGAACACCAAAAAAATGTGAGAATTTGAAACCAGTATAATTCAGTATACAGATGTATTTCCTTTCAAATAACTACATATAATTCAGCAAAGTCATCAAAAACTTAAGTGGTAATAGATTAAGTATTTAGAGATTTTATCTTAAAGATTTGCATGGTCTCTGTTAATGTGATACACATTTTATGGACTTTCTTATTGACAAAAGAAATTGAATTATTGTCAGTGCATGGTATGTATGAGACAATGATCATAATTGCATGTATTATGTTTGACCTTGTTGTTAATTGCATTTGTCAACTTTTATATGTCATTGTTAGACAATGTAAGGGTAATAAAATGTTTGTTTCTGGTCCTGAAATTCTTACCCATTTGTCACATGAAGTATGTTTCTTAAAGATTAATATTGTGGACAAGTGAGGACATTAAAAACTTGATACTTGAATAAGATTGTTTATCTAAGGCTATGAAGAAAATGTGTAGGTCATAATTCACGTAGTCCTCTCATGAAATAGAATGCAATTATTATTGTGTTTAATATATACTGTAGTATTTCAGGTCAGAAACAAATATTTAATTGCCATTTTTGAAATACAAACATTCCAACCAACTACTTTCAGATCATTTGTAATCAGGATTTTTTACAAATATTTTGTACAAAGTAGATTGTTTTAATTAGTGGCCAATTATTTTTCTACAAAGTTTTTTTTTAAAGTTTAGACAGAGGTGGATCCAGGTTAGTAAAATAAAGAAAAATGGTTTGCTATCAATTAATTGATGGGGCCTGCATACATGTATTTCTAATTAAGGACAATATAGGATTGTTTTACTGGTGTGATTCAGCGCATTTTTGCAGTCATTTGAGTTCTGTAGGTGCACATTTTGCATGTATTGCGGTCAGTTGAGTAGGTGCATATTGGAAAATTATATGAGCAATAAAGTCTTTGCTTCCCAAAATTATGGGAAGGGGACCGTATCCTGGTCAACAAGTATACCCACCTGGATCTTTCTCTGTTACGTATGAAAGGTCTGGATGTATGTTGATTCATACAGAGAGCAAGCAACTGTACTGGTATTAGATTAGCACCAGTCTAAATAACAAAAGAACACTGAGTGCTGTGACATGGCATGTCTAGAAAAGCTTACTGAAATGAAACAAGTATACCATTTTCTGAAATTTCCACCTTATTTTGAAGTTATAATATTGTCAGACCCAATAGTCACATTGATGGATAGATAGTTTATAATTATTGAACATAAAGGTTACAAGCCCATGAGTGCCTACATGGTAAACATTACAAATAGGCACATGACAAGTGAATGGTGGTTAATATATTCCATACATATATCAGAGTTCTTAAATTATCACAGTAGTGTCAAGGAGACAGGTAAAAAGTCAGTTAATTGTTGAAAGCATGAAATATTCTTTTACCTGTGCATGAAAATATTTATTTGCGAACATTGCCAAGAGATGGTCAAAAATAATGTTGTATGTATACATTATATAAGTACTTAACCATTTGAGGAGAAAACTGTTAACTATCATAAATTGTTTGCCCTTAGTTCAGAAGCCTTGAATACAAAAGGAGACAGTTTCCATAATATTTGAAGGTTTTTGGATGTTAGTAACTGAACAAACTTTGGAATAGTTTGATGTTTCTGGTAATATCTTTTAAATGTCCTGTCTCCTGAGGTCTTTGTAAACTTGACATTCCAATATAAAGTGAAATTCGTCTTCAACAGTGTTGTACATAAGACATTTCTGTTTATTTCTAGGGATTTTGTTTGGTTTAGTGTCAGTGTTAGTCAGTCAGAGTTGTCAAGCCATAGTTGTATCTACAGTAACTTTTGTATTCATAAAATAATGAATGCTGTGATTGTTGAACATTCCTTAATGCTTTATATATTTTTATACCAGATAAATTGTACATTTGTATTTATAACATGTATATAAAATTATGTAGTCATATTGATTTTCAATATTAAATGATTTTTTGTTTGATAAATGGAATTGTTGACTTTATGCAATAAAGACATTGCCAGTGTCATAATTCTTCATACTGTAGTATTATGTTCCGTAGTAGTGATTTCTCCTTGATTTAAAATTATAGTTAAAGTGACATTATGCACATTTTTTTAAAGTAAAATTCCAGCTGAAATAGGTGTGTGTGAAAAGGGTAGAGGAAATAATAACTTTTGACCCAATACAACAAACTTTTCCCGCTACCAGTACGAAATAATAACTTTCCAAATATTACTTTTCCTATTTTGACTGGGAGAGTCAATTTAAGAAATAAACAATGCACGCCCGGAGCTGCTTCCCTTCCACTGCCGAGCAACACTAAAACACAAGGGAGATCTGCCAAAGAAGGAATTATTATTTTATAGTCCATTTCTTTATTTCTAAAGCCCACCAACTTGAATATTAATGCGGCATTATCATTAGTTTAACACTTTAAATGCTTAGCTACCGAAACATTGCTTTTAAAAACTGTCACCAAATCCTATGGCGCGCTTTAAGAAATAATAAGTTCCTTACTGTGAATAAATGTGTATTAAATCACTGTTAGGAGTTCAAATGCATAGTAATTAATAGATATGAATGAATAACCATGTTTTAATACATGTTAAATCATGGTAAGGAATTTGTTATTTTGAAAAATACCCCAAAATATTTTCAAAGCATAGCAACATTTTATTGTAACTTATAAACATGGAGTGCAATTGGATGATGTGCATCACTTATCGCACATATTGGCCATGGAAAACATCAATTATTTTGTCAGGGATTGTTTACCTCTATATGTATATAGGAAAAGTTGCGGATCATTTAAGAATAGTGTTTCAAGTTACCATCAAAATTTGGAGGACATGGGTCATTTATTCCTAAGAATAAGAATTTTCTTAAAGTTGCAACTAAGATATAAATATCTGAAATAGAGGTTTTATTCCTTATTGAGTAAAATCATGCAAATCTTTAGTGACTATCCCTGTCAAAATCATTGAATGTTTCAGGGATAGTAATGATAACCTGCTAAATTTGGGGTAACTGTTAAAAGAATCATTATATTGATGTTTGACCAGGATGCGGTTTTTGCAGTTAGATGTGAACTTGGTTTACATAGGCAGAAAGGTTCAGAATAAGGAGTTGTCAGTAACGTTCCTTGTTTCCTTACCTGTAATTGTGTGAACAAAGTGAAGATATATTTTATTCCAGTGCTGTTTCCTGCAAGGGAGTGTCGGTAACTTTGTGGGATTCTGTAATACATAAGTAGTGGTTTAGCAGCATTTCTGTACATAGAACTATTGGAAAAACCAGAATGTTTTGATGGTTGCTATGGTACTGACTGCCCTTCCAATGGTTTATCATCTTCATCATCTTGGCAAGTACCCATGTCGAAATTGAATATCTCTATCTGGGCCGGTTGTTCAAATTTACCTTCTTTTTTTTTTTCAGAGAGGTGGCCATGAGAACAGGGGTCTGGACGAGCCCCATGAGCCACGAAAACATTATGAGAACTATGGACGTGGTAAACCCAATTATGGCATGGATCGGGATGCTGATGATTATGATAATCGAGACTATGATAGAGATGGCTCGCCAACAATCAACCATATGGGAATGGACCCAATGGATGGTCGAATGGGAACTGGAGTCTAAAAAACTGCTTATAGTTGCAGATGTAAGAAAAAAAAAACGGGATATAAACATTCTGTTTCCTGCGTGACTTGATTATTTCGTAACCAGTTAGTGTAAGATACAGATACATGTATTATGAACAAGTGAATTTCATTGAGCCGTGGTTTTATGAAAGCTGGATTTATTTCCCCAGACCATGGGAGGAAAAATAGAAATGATTTACATGAAAGTTGTGCGTCCTAGCTAGACTATAGTTTGTGAAAAGTGCTGTATACATTTGCACGACAAGGTGAAAATTTTAACATCAGTAGAAAGTCAACCTCGGTTAATTACAACAAAAAAGTGTTGTGTAATTTTTTATATTTTACATATCAAAAAAGTTTTAAGGACAATTAGATGTACATGTACTTTTATGCATGTGTAGTCAATTTACTTACAGTAAATGTGATGGTGACGTTGTTAGTGAACTTGGGTTTATATTTTTGTGTTCTTTTTTCACATTATTCACCCGTTAAGAAAAACTATTTTTGTATATGTTACATGATGTTTTATGTTTCCATATATACGTGTATTGCATTTTATTGTCCTGCCATTTCCTGTTAACCTACAAGGTCATATTGTATTTCGGTACGTGTTAAGGAAGAGGGCGGATTTATTCAGGAAAAGGGCGGAGTCATTCACAGACTGTTTATCACTACCAAAGACTAACATGCAAGTTTTAGACATCTTAAATACAAGAGGGGAGTTAAAATTCAAGATAAAAGTGCTATGATTTTGTTAACATACTACCTTACATGCAGAGTTTCTGTTGTTGTTGTAATTTCTTGGAAGCCTGAAATCTGAAGAGATGTGGACTGTTCTCCAAAAATTGTTATGGGCACAAGGATTAAGGATTTACATGTATAACACAGTCCTGTTTCACAGTTAATCCCAACAAGATCTCGGCGCTTTAAATGAATTGCATTGTAACACTAGTGGACAGTTGTCACTCGGTTGGAACAGTTTACTGGTCCACTTACAACAGAAGTTCTTTCATTAGTTTTGTTAAAACAAGAAATCCAAAATTTTTAAAATTAAAGGCATGGATGTTTGGGGGATTTCTAAATATCAAGTCTAGGATGTAGGATTTAAACTGTGTAGGCTGTTCTCAGGGGAAATGGAAGTGACCTAAGGTGTCTGTTGCTCCAGTTGAGGGTCCTGGGTTCAAACCTCTATGCAATTTCCCATAAGACACTGGAAGTCACTTGTCCAGTGGAGACAGATTCCAATATGACTATTAACTTAAAAACTTTTGCACAATCAAACCATTTATAAATAGCATAAACTTATTAAAATACTTGACTAAACTAATTTACACATTTTGGTATTTGAAATGAATCTCATGCAGAACCAGGATGAACAAATTAAAGATGCAATGTAGTGAAAATGGTAAAAACTAGTTACAGTACAAAAGAACCTTTAAAGAAACAACCCAGTATACATTGTATAAGTTTCTTGAAATAAAAAATTGTTACAGGAGAAACAGCAAATTTTACCTACTGTACCGGTATTTGTATAAAAGAGATACGGTAACTTGTAAGGCATGTTTTAAGAATTATTTTCATATAAACCACTGTCTCCGTTAATCAGCAGCATGTATCATTGCTTACTATTAACATGTTCATAATTATATGTAATCTTATATATACATCATTCTGTTCACATGATTTTTTTTAAATTTTTAAAACAATTTTATCTGTTATTTTGTGGCATATGATGATTTAAGTTATGTTATATATGTTATTATAATGACAAAGGGTGATAAAATTGTACAGAATTTTTAAAAGTTAGTAACAGTTGCTTAGCAACAGAGATGACACCGACCTTGACCAATAGCTGACTACAATTTTTTTTTACCGTTTCTTATTTCCAAAAATAGCATAATAAATGATGAATGACAGGAACACGTTTGCAAGATTTTTATGAAATAGACCATTATATATCATATGTAACAGATTCCAGGTGTCAAACAATCGTAATGAACATAGCAACTCAAGATTAGAGACAAACCTAGGCAGGTGTTGGTTATGACTGAATTTTATTAGTTGGCATAGATTATAGCAGTAGAAAAATTTTTGGTAAAAAAGTTATTTTTAGAAGTACATGTAACAAGAAATATCTTTAAAAAAGGATGAATCGCATTGAAAAGAGGTACATTTCTGTATATTCTTAAACATAGTTCCTCAGAAAGTTATCCATGGAGGACACTGAAGATGGATTCTATCTTTAGATCGGCTTTTACATCATTTATAAATGCAGCAGTCATATGAACAAGAGGAACGTATACAAATTCCATTCACCACATTTCCATTTGTAATATTTGATGGGTGCAAAAAGTAGGTCAAAACCCAGCTTATAAAGCTTACGCCGAAAAAAAGACGAGTCTAGAGTTCAAGACTTTGGTCTGAAGTGGAAAACAAAATCCTTGACGTTTTATTTGCCCTTTGTCGTTATGTACATTTTAAGATAGCAAATGTTTTATTACTACATGGTTGTGCTTATTGTGATACTATAAATATTTTATGTAAATTGATAGAATGAAATATGGTAGATGTATATATACTGTGATTTGACACAAAATATTTCTTACGTATATTTCGTATTATGTGCTCAACTTTGACGGGGGAGGGGACTCTTGGGTGTAAGGTGGTTTTATGGTAGCTTGTTAAATAAGAACATATGGACTAGAAGCAGTTTCTGAACAGAATCGGGACTGAGTGTATATGTAGGAAAAGATAAAAGTTGTTTTAAGGCAATGTATGTTAAATACATGTGTTTTAAGTACATTTTAGTGCAATAATAAATGTTTCTCAGCAACTTTGTCTAAGTTAATGTAAAAGTAACGCAAGTAATTTTTCGAAATGTCTGTTCTGGTCTTTTTAAAATGTAAAATTTGCATTGTTTTTATGTCCTCTGTATAACAGTTGTCTCAATGGCTCTCAATTTTAAAAGATTCAGGTATTATTGTCGGATGTTTGACGCATAACCATTTCTGGCTCTCCATTAAAGCTCTTCCATTAAGAGATGTCAAATATGTCTGAAACAACCTTGGCTGCCTTGATAAGTTACATGTATAAAAGGATCTGTTATCCTGAAAGGCTTTGTTCAAATACACAAATGTAAACAGAACATCATGCATTGTACATGAATGATTTGTTTAACTGCCTATTTAGTGCCTGGTTTGATGTAATTTGTAAACAAATTATTTGTTAACCTCTTTAGAATTTATGTAACCATTTGTTTAATGTTTATCTAATTATGAGATTAAGTATTGAAATTAATATTTGATCAAGAGTTGTGACCATATGGATGAATATCATATCACTTACCGGTTATCAGTTACCAATATTTAGTCAAATTATCTAAATAAACTAACTGGGGTTACATTGTATACTCATAAAGCATTTAAGTAATATTTTGTATCACATCAACTAAACTTCAAGAAAAAAAAAAACTGCTGAGTAAAAATATTTTGATGTACGTGTATGTTTTATGAATGTGGCTCAGGGTTATTTGGATTGGTATTTCAGAAATGTGCAAAGTTACGAGTGTTTGTTTATTTTCAGCAGTAAAGGGTTGACTTTAAACAAACAATAGATGCAGGGAGTGTTGTGCTTGCATTTGAATGGTTAATTCTGAAAAGCATACCATTGGTTTGATTGAATTAAATTTTTAAAAAGAATATGTTCTTCAGTTTGAAAACTGGAAGTTCATGTGAAAGAAAATAGTTCCCAAGCAAAATTTTGAATGTTATTGCATTTCATACATAACTCTTATTTAACAAGCTACATTAGCCATCTCTGTCATGTGTGCAGAACGTACTACATTCCACTGAAAACTCAAATAGAAATCCACAAAGAAATAGTCATTATCACCCTCGTGATTTGGATTAAATGCTGTCGATGCAACAGGAACCTTTCAACCAATCATTTTGTATATTTTCGCTGCCACTGTATATTCTAGATTGATTGCGTGATTTTTGTTTGAATGAGCAGACGTCAAATTACCTTTCATTTCAAAGCATTTTTGATATATTCGAAAAAGGAGTTTTCTCCCTTTTACCCAGTGAGACAAAATTGTGATAAGGGGTTGGTTATATCATGTGTGATGACTCTAAAGCATTGATATAAGTTGGAAGACCAACTTGTTTTACAACTGAGCGAAAACTTAATGGCATATTTTAAAAAAGCAAGTCGTTCAGAAGGGTTCATTGTTTTAGTAAAAAAAATCTACATTTTGCTTTTGACACTTCATTTTGACAGCTATGGGCAAAGCACTACTAAATCTGTATATACATGAAATAAATTAGATTTCAGATGTCAGAAAATGACATAACTGCCAGTATAGTGAAAATAAAACCACCGTTAATATTTCCATGTATACAGTATGTAATCAGAGGTTTCGGTTATAGTGTAGCGTAGCTCTTTCCTGTTGTGGGTTTTCTTTTATCAAGAGAACTTCAGCATTTTGTGAAAAAGTCCTATTTTGATTTATGATATACAGGTTGATTTTTTGGTGTGTTCATCAAAATTGTCCACATCTATCTTAAATTTTGGTTATTGCAAGCGTGAACACCAAATGCATCAATATTTGGTATAGATTAATCTTTTATGTACAAAATCTAACCTCAAAGGGATAGATGGAATAGATTTATATGTATGCCATAGCCATTTCCGCCCGTGTACATACTACCATTTTTTACACAATTCATATTTGTATATTTTGTATACACTTCATTGTAAATATATTCTGTACACATTGTATCTAAAATATATATCAAAATATATATTCACATATTGCATATTTTTCACAGCAAGAGGTTGAAGCATTATGTTATGTTGTAAAAAAAGGGGGCTCTTTGCATTAGGGAACAAGGTGAAAGCATTCCCAGTACATATGTACTTGCTTTAGAGCTAAACTAACTAAGCACAACTATTTAACCGGATTCAACATGGCTTTTTAAGACAACTATTCAACTGGATTTAACTTTACTTGTCAAGTTAGAAACACTGTTGTGCAACATGATACATAATCAGTTTAACCTGCTATTATTATCAATTGCTTAGGCTGAAATATTCAGGATAACAGAGCGTTATTCAAAGTTCAGTTCATCTCAGGACAAGAAAATCAAACGTACCTCTTGAAATGGCAAGTTTTAAAAAAAAATAAGCCCTTTTTCACTTCCAAGAGAAAGAAAAATAAATTTATGTTTTGGCTTGCTTACCTGTTGCCAAACATGAAGAGGTATAACACGGCAATGTGACAAAATGCACGTGTTGCCGGTAAGTTTTAGATTTTAATTGCATAAATACACTGAAGTGTATGAGTTTTGTAAATAAAACATAATTTTATTGGAGGCATTTCATAATTGCATAGCTGATTTTAGATGATTGAAAATCATTCTTTTATAATTTTAAAAATCATTTTGATCAAATCACGAATGAGAAAATGTGATGTATATACTTTAAAAAAATAGAAATAAATCTATTTTAGCGCATTTCTGTATTTTGTTGTTTCCTTTTATCTTTCTGTTTACCATATTAAGTATTGAAAGGTGTTCCCACATACATAATATTTTTGTCGTCCAACGGGTGATCCAGCATATGTCATTAATATTCTGATTCATGAGTGATCAGAAAGAAGAGAGTTATAACATACAAAATTGGATTAAACACTTTTCAGCAAATTTTCATTTATTGACAGTTTGAGGTCGGAAGTTTTGTCATTATTTTGGCCACTACCTCGCAGATGTGATCTATATTGCTTTTGTTTAACTCTTACTTCTCCGTATGTGCCTGCTTACACATTACTAGTACGTGTATTACTGCTATTTACCTGTCATGTGAAAGATCAAAGCATGTGCTCCAGTGATTCTCTCCAAACAAAGGGCAATCCGATGTTTTTGTGAATGTTTGCTGAAGTTTATTGGAGGCATATCCCGATCAAAGGAGAAACTGAGTTTATGTTCCTCTCTGTACTCCTGCCTTGACCGTGACCCTTGCTGTCAAAGCACTTCCGTCATGTCAGCTCCTTACTTTAGTCTGCAATGCATATTGGTATGTATGGTACCTATGTGCAAGACCACCTTCCTTTAAAGACCAGCCGAGAGAAACCACGAATTGTCATCTGTAGTAGAAACGCCTGTGAATAAAGAAAGCTAGCTAGCTTCCTCATGGCTTTGTTCACAAGTTTGACTGTGTTGTTAGTCCATAAACCTGTGTTCGTTTGCTGGATGTCCTTGGTCCAATGATCTCTCTTTCTCTAGTCCCATGGTCATTTTCATACCTATGACAGAATCGATGACACATATCGTATGTCCAGGTCACACTGCCCTTATGAAATTTTAACGATTATGTCAACGATGCCTTAATTCGTCTGATGTAAGTTCTGATGAGGCATTTAATGTTGATGTATAAGATAATGGCAGAGAACCTCCTCTTTAGACATAATACTAGTAGCACAATACAACGAAATGCTTCTCGGGCTTCCTAATGACGATTTTAGTAACGGACCTTTTTTTTTACTATGCTGTTCAGCAAATTTTATCAAGAAACAGTTCTTGTCAAAACTTGTGGGTTTACTTCATTGTTTCACCAGAGACGTATGTCATGGATCTGTCTGTCGGTTTTATCACATGAGATTCCCTTTTTAGCTCGACTATTCAGGGAATATGGAGAGCTATTACAGTCACTTGTGCGTCGGCGTCGGCGTTGCTTCTTTGGTTAAAGTTTTGCCTGCTAAGTACTATCATGCACATATCTCAGTAACCACTTATGATATTGACTTGAAACTTTGTTCATGTCTTTAGGGGTGTCATACAATCAAGGCAGATAACTCTTGAAAAAATTTAGTACAAATTATGGCCCTTGTTTGACTTCGAAAATTTGGTTAAAGTTTTGCCTGCAAGGTACTATCATGCACATATCTCAGTAACCACTTATGATATTGACTTGAAACTTTGTTCATGTCTTTAGGGGTGTCATACAATCTAGGCAGATAACTCTTGAAAAGATTTAGTACAAATTATGGCCCTTGTTTGACTTTGAAAATTTGGTTAAAGTTTTGCCTGCAAGGTACTATCATGCACATATCTCAGTAACCACTTATGATATTGACTTGAAACTTTGTTCATGTCTTTAGGGGTGTCATACAATCAAGGCAGATAACTCTTGAAAAAATTTAGTACAAATTATGGCCCTTGTTTGACTTCGAAAATTTGGTTAAAGTTTTGCCTGCTAGGTACTATCATGCACATATCTCAGTAACCACTTATAATATTGACTTGAAACTTTGTTCATGTCTTAAGGGGTGTCATGCAATCAAGGCAGATAACTCTTGTTTAAATTTAGTACAAATTATGGCCCTTGTTTGACTTTGAATATTTGGTTAAAGTTTTGCCTGCAAGGTACTATCATGCACATATCTCAGTAACCACTTATGATATTGACTTGAAACTTCGTTAATGTCTCTAGGGGTGTCACACAGTCAAGTCAGATAACTCTTGTATAAATTTAGTACAAATTATGGCCCTTGTTTGACTTTAAAAATTTGGTTAAAGTTTTGCCTGCTTGGTACTATCATGCACATATCTCAGTAACAACTTATGATATTGACTTGAAACTTTTTTAATGTCTTAAGAGGTGTCACACAGTCAAGACAGATAACTCTTGTTTAAATTTAGTACAAATTATGGCCCTTGTTTGACTGAAAATTTGGTTAAAGTTTTGCATGCAAGGTACTATCATGCACATATCTCAGTAACCACTTATGGTAGTTATATCAAACCTTGCAATAGTGTTCAGGGTAAATTTTGTATCAAACAATTAATTTACCAAAAATTAAATCTTTAGTTATAGATTTTGTCTTTTTTTATGATTTAACTTTCCTAGTTTATACTTAATAGTTAGCAGAATTTTGTTTGCTATTATACTGATAAAAGTTTTGTTTTATTAGCAAACACCCACAATAGTCGAGCGCGCTGTCTTATGGACAGCTCTTGTTGTGATTCGCCATCTTTTGACGTCTGTGTCAGTCCGTATGTCATGCATTGACTGTATAGGATTACAGGGACCGAGATGCAACTTTGAACCCAGATACAGACGGCAGTTAAAAGAAGTGCGACACGAACATGTGAACAAAATTCTGGCTTCCGTGTAATTTTAGTATATTTCTTTTTCAAGTCGATATCTCGATCAATCGGACCAATTAAAGTTTTATTTGAAAAAAAAAACCAGTTAATGATAATACGGACCTAATACGTCCGTGATTATAATAAAAAGAGACCAATTAAGCAATTTATGAAATATTCGAGTCATTCTCCAAAACATATCACGAACAATTTACTGTATAGATATGTCTCTTGACCGCTCCACTCCTTCAAATGTGGGTACAGAACGCGAATAGTGGGCCTGATGCATTCAAAGCAAATGAATTGATTCAGGGGAAGTAACCGCTGCGGGGACTTTGTGATCATAGCTCGAGTTGTGTTTCCGTTTTTGAAAGTTATTCTTTTTATATGATAAAATGTATCGTTTAGAACTAACTGATACAAGTCTTAGATTATAAAATTATTTGAATAATTTAATGAAATCACGTGATGAAATATGTAAAAATACTGACATTTCATTGTATAAGTCACAGTGGTCATGAGAATACCCGTTGCTTTCTCACCGAGACTTTCTGTATAATATGATACGGTTAAAAAGAGGACTAATTCTTTAAATTACTAGCCGCGCACGCGCACCTGTCATGCATGTTTTACGATAATTATCCACGCTAGTCCTTTGACAGACGACTTAGTTAGAATCCCTTGGCGCGCGATATCTAATGACTTATGCCAAACCGCCAATTACTGTATGACTTTTTTCATTACAAAGTGAAAGATCAATATTCTATGAAAATGTTTCTGTCCTTTCAAAATAATTCGTAAAATCCGCGAGCTAATTCTTCTCCATGGTAATGGGCGATCTTTTCAACGTGATGTATCATTTTGATTCTCACCTGGTTGTTGATGATCTGAAAACCATATGGTGCAAATTTGTCGTCTGCGACACCTGATTGTATTCGCGAATACATGTAAAATTCGCATAATTACAGACGAGAAATGATGCCTGTCTTAGATTATTGTAATAAACATCTTTGATTGACGGAAAAAGTCGTCAGTTGGCGATTACAGCGTTTTTTCTCGATATTTCCTATTTAATCTCTTTGTCTTTTATAGTACAGGATGTATATAATGTCTCATGCTCTGTACATTGTACGACCTATAAAATATTGCAATTAGAACGATGTCCGTTCTACAAGTACGTAATCGAACTTCAGACTTTTTAGGGTGTTTTTGCATGTACTATATAGAGTGTAGCAAATCCTGCCAGCTTTAGAACGTAATTTATATAACCATACTTTACACAATTCTGCATTTAGATTGTTTATATTCCCGGCTGACCCTCAGATTTCACCCCGTGTGAACTTGCCAAGACCCCTGGCAGGCGCAGGTTGAAGAGAGACAGATGCAGATACAAGGGAACCCGAGTACCGGACCCTAGCTCTTTTACGAATAGACCCCTTGGTTCTTTTTACGTGCCAAGTGTATAGCACCGATACACATAAGACTACCTCTGGGTTTTTAAACAGTTCATCTCTAGACGGGTGGGGAAAAATTGGAAATCCAGTGCCCCGGCCGGGATAAGAACTTAGGAACTTATATTGACATGTCCTATGTCTTTCACCGAATACCATTGTTAATAATAGTGATGGGAAGGAAGATCGAACCTGCGACCCCTGTATTAATAGTTTTGCATGACAGGTTACAATTAAGCCAATTTTCCACTCGTATGATAGTTGGCATGATGGTATTGTAGACATGAAGAGATATATCAGAGAGAAGCTGCTGTGACCGTGACTTCACCCCACCCCACCCCACCATCTTTGTCCCCATCTAAATAATTTGACGACTCCAAAGTAGATCGTTACTAAGTCGTGTTTGAGGTTCGTATAGTAATATTAGCATAGATTAGTCCAGTTGGACGCCTGTTCAAAGACCTATGTTATTATAGATCTTGAATCAGTTTAACAAATCCATGTATTGCTATATTACACAGCATAGTTCTGTAAACAAATGTTGAAAAACTAAGTTAATTTGTTTTCTCGTTTCATGTTTAGCGCACTATGTATATTATCGGGTGACGAATCTTTAGCGTTGTAAGGGGAGACAATCGCGCCCGCGTAAAATGATTTCAACGCGCCACATTGCTTTTGGTAGTGTACTGTAACTTAGTATTCGGACTAGTGTTAGAGTAATTCTTATTGATAATAACACAGGAATGTAAATGACATATAATAAAGTCTCTTTAAGGCTTTGCGTATTGCAAAACTATCACTTTCACCAATAGTTTTTTTTTCTTTTTACAATCATCTTAAAGTAGTAGTGTAACGAGGAAATTAGCAGGGGAAAAAAAACAACAGTTTATTCTACAAAAAGTTGAAGAAAATGGAATTACAAGTTTTTCAAATTCTGGTGATAGTGCTAACCTGCGCATGCTTCGTGTTTGGTATGTATTCACTGAATATTTTACTTTTATGTTTTCATTTACATTTTGTTCTTAAAATTTAATATTTTTGTTTTTATCTTTAATAGTACGTGTATTCATAAATTTCAGCTATTTAGTATTGAGAACAGTATTGTTGGAGAGACAGAGAAATGGTGAACGGAGAAAAAGAGAAAAAGTATACAATGTACTAAGAGGAACAAATTTAAGTGACATGCAACTGAAATATAATGTTTGACAAATTGTAAAACATGCACGCGCGGTCTCTATTTCGCGTGACTTTTTGTGCCTTTTGAAAACCATTGTTATGTTACAATACGGTTAACGATTTCTTAACAATATTTCTGCGTTTGAAGAAACATTGTCAAGTTGCGTTTTGAAAATGTCTTTTTAACTCTTGCCTAATTGTGAAACAGGGACTTAAAATTAGCTTGTATTAGAGTCAAAGTAAATGTACAATATAATATCCTATCAAACATTGTAAGATAACGGAGTGTTCGGACAGACCATGTAAGATAACAGAATGGACTGTCGACAAATTTTACTCAATTTTACGATTGTTTACCTAATATTAAATGCTTATGACGCTGTGTCATAAATCAGAAGTTGTTTATTTTATGATATATCATGATATTTTATCATCAGCAAGGCATACTAAGGAAATGAGATCATATTTGTCATACATGCACCATTCTGATAGGATGGGAACCTCTTGTGTGTCAACCATTGGGAACCTCTGTGTGTCGACCATTACTTTTTTCGAAATGGCTGAACCATGAAATTGTCCATCAATGAGATGAGGGCAGGGTCGGTCGGGCAGACAGGGAATTGTTGTGGTAGAGAAAGTAGTGGACTGGGAACGATCACTGGAAAGTGGGTTGGGTGCGGTCATTTGCATACTGGTCTTGAATGTATATCAAAGGTGCCCATCAACTGTTTGTTTCATACATGTATCATGTAAGATGTAAGATGAATAGTCCTTGACCTTTGGATAGATATTATTGCTTTTTTAGTATGCCGGTGGAGAGTCATCTAATACATATTGTACATCATTGTGATTCAACAAAAACGAACATATTCTTTTTTCATCCCTTTATGATTGTTCATATTTTATATCAGATTCGATTTATCCAAGGGGTTTAGAGAAAGATATGAAAAAGGCATGAAAAAGCATTTGATAGTCTTTTGACTATAGAACTGGAGTATAAACTTAACGACCCGGCTGACATTAAAGACTTCAGAATTGGATGTACATGAAAGGCCTATTTTTCAAACGCTATGCTGGATAATTTCTTTGTGAAATAAAAATCTCATAAAATGGACGCTAGTTAACTTCTGGTTATCATTGTATAGCTAGTTTGACTTCCATTAAAGTCAATTAGGAATAAACATAGGTTAAACGACTTCACAACTGCATGACAAATATTTTGATATGTTTTCATTAAAAAATTCGACTCTGCAGTTATCAAATGTAAAATTCATTCGTTAGTCTAACCAACCGGAGTGACTTTAGTTTGCTTGATTGATTTGAAATCAATTCGCTTTTCATTCATTCAATGATTTCGCCATTCACCTGCTGTCTAATTATTTGTACGTTTACTGTGTCGTCTGCACTGACTTTCCAAATGACTGACTGACTGACTGACTGACTGACTGACTGACTGACTTACTGATGACTGACTGATTAATTGATTGAGCAATTTAGTGTGTGGTTATCTTAACTGACAGAGGCTGTCCAACTATGTTGCTGGACCGGAAGAGAGACCTGCTAGGCTACCGTCGATCGTGTGACTGACTGACTGACTGGCGCTCACTCGCTCTGTTATTCACTCAGTCTCTCTCACTCATTCATTTACTGATTCACACACGATTTTATTCCATAATGAGCCCGGTTACATGAAATTTGACTATCCGAACCTTTATCTGTGATCTTATCTCCGCATACCAAACACAAAAACTAATGTCAAAGCAAATTTTCCACAAAACATTTCTTTTTGTCTCATTTTTGTTTGCTGAAGATACGGAATTATACGAACAATACAGTTTCAAAAATCTGATACCATGTTTAAATTGGTATGACACTATGAGATTAAAACCAAATATTTAAACAATAGGTGCCTATGCTTGTTTCAGTTGAAAAGATAAAAAAAATCAGCAAGACAAACTTTCTCAAATTTCATTTTTCTACGCGCGTTTATTACTAAATCGATGAGAAATTTCTAAAGTGAAAATCAACTAGAAAATCGAAACAAAAAATTTGAAGACCGTGATGACTCGAAACCACTTTCTATTTCATAAAATGTATACAGGTGCAAAAACTTTAGTGCATACTCCACTGAATATTATGACCGTTTCGTTTTTCAATCTTTGATACTTTTGGCAATAAAATTGCTCGCAAATATCTTATAACACAAATATTGCTACCATGGGAAAAGTGCGTTGCATGTCACTGAGTAGTAATTACTTGTTCCAGCGCAATAGCCTGCGTTATTTTTACTTATAATCTAAGAAACCCTTTTTATTATTTTTTGCTTACTTGTCGTACAATTATATATCAGCTGGAGAAACGAAACTCAAAACTACCAAGAAAATATGAATTTCTGCCATACTACCCAGATGCTGACTCGGCTATTCGAGTACAAGTAATTTATCAAACCCATCCGAAATTGAAGTTTAACATTTTGACTGACGAGTGAAAAATTTCCGACAGCCTTTTCTGTTCGCTCTGTGAGCAGATAAGCACATATTAATTGAGACAAAAAGCTGATTGGCGCGTAAGATCTTTCGTGGTTTCCGTCGGCAAGCTGACATGTGGCATGGGCTAGTTGATGGCAATGATAAGCCACTATCCATGACACATTGTTTTCTTTTATCACATTTCTGACCGGTCCTCTTCAAAACTGTTGCTCTGTAGCACTCGTTTGTTGAACACGTTTTCTCTTGTAAATCTTCGTTTCCAGGTGTTATTGGAAGCGCAGACAAAAAATACAAAGGCAGGCATTATGTGAACTTGTAATGCGAAAGTAAGAAAAGAAACGCCCATCATATTTTCTCGCAGCATTCTACGAGTATATAATTATAAATCTGTTGCACATGCTGTAGAGGCAAATTAAGAGTACTGTATCATCGATAAATATCTTAATCATTATCATCATCACCAAGATCATAATCATCATCAACAACATAATCATCATCATCATTTTCATCAGCGCAATGTGATCATTGCAAAGGGACATAACATGACTTCTCATGAATCCACCTCCTTTTATACCCCACACCTGTCCCTGTATAAGTATTCAGCTGCAAGATAAGTGGTTGTCAGACTGCTAGGGCCTCGACAGCGTAGTTGTTAGGGTATTCGCCACCGGTACGGTGGGGTATCGGGTTCGAATCTTAGCAAGGACACGAGTGTTTTGGCAAAGACACTGAAGCCACACGTATCTCGGTCCATCCAGCTGAAAATGGGTACCAGCGATTCAATCGCAAGCGTGGTAATATCTTGAATGAGTGTTCGAGAGCGATTCAATAAAAAGGGTAGCTTTTCTTGCAATGGGACTAATATAAATAAATTAAACTAAACGATGATTAGGTAATTCTTGTAGCACTTTTCTTCAGAAGGCAAAAGTTTATTCGAAGACTCGTTTTCTTATACTGTTTATCCCGAACGCTGATATTACTTGCTTACAACCAACAACTTCCAATTCCATTCATTTTCTCGCAAGTTGTTACACATTTCCCACACCTCTCCACACACGATTCTTAAAGTTTACATTTCTTCCAGAAAACTGTTTTTCGCATATATTTGACAGAATTTCTATGTTATCAGGGTGGTCCAGCATACACTGTAACAATAAACTACAATAAACATGTAACTAAGGCGTGCCTGATGTGAAAGATTTTCACGCCTATTGTAATGTTGTGCCACTAGCGCCATATCTTCAAAGTGGCCATTCACCATTTCCCAATGTATTTCCTAATGTATATTGCATTTCCAGGATATAAATCTTGCTACCATACGAGCTTCCCCATAAAGAGATAATCTAGTGTAATGTTTTCTCCGCTAAATGCTTTTTTGATGTCTGTTTTCTGTGTGTGCACATAGTGAACTGTTATCCTAACCCTCACCATTCATTACAATTTGGTGAAATTTTCGACTAGTGTAAAAATCAGAAACACGAGTTCATTCTAGATCAATACAGTGTATAATGCATGTACCATTTCAATTTAAAAAGTCCTAGGACAACAGTCGAACTAAAAAAAATCTTCCAAGCGCACGTGAGCAATTTCCTTTTCGTTGCTGAAAATTCTTTCGTTCAATTACATATTTACGTTACACACGAGAGTACGGATAAATGCTGCAAATCCATGCACCACATGTAGAATTCATGCCTGCACATTCTTCCAAACAAGATACACGCGTTAGGTCGGGTGTCAGTTTAATTGATTCAGAGGGGTGTAGACAAGGTCCTGTGCCTCAAATGTTAGAAAGCATTAACATAATTGAATGTGATGCAGTGTAACAAATGTCTTACAGATTGTTGGGTTCTGATTACTGACGCTAGTTCCTTTGTACTTTCATTCATTCATAACATACTTTCCACATTTGTTTCCCAGACGTTGAAGGATGAAGTTATAAGGAGAAAAGAAATATTCAAGGAGTTGGGACTGTTATTCAGTATCGAAAAAAATGTACCCAGAGGCCCCTCTAATACCACACCTCATCTCTCTGAATGTTTACAGCAGATTATTGCCCCGGGGTCCAAAAAGACCATGATTTAATATCCCATAATGTTGCCTTTCAAAGAGATAGTGCTGTATTGTAACGTAGTATGTAATTTTGATGCAATACGTACAAGTCACAGATGACGTTGAAGATTTATAGCGTCGCAATATCCACGTCCTGCTAATCAAGATATTTACCTAAAGTATGACCAAATGACTATAAAATCTCATTAGTGCGGATTATTGCACTGTGTAAATACTATTAAAGATTATTACAAATTAATGCCATATTAATTACGACATAATGCGCTTAGCTAACATAGAGCATGGTATTATTGTTGTAAAATTATTAGATTATTGACATAAGAAGTGTAGACGTTAATTAACTAGAAAATATGGTACAATCAAATATTTGCAAGTTCGTTTTAGAAGGTGCAATGTCCCGTTGATATATCTGCTGTGCAGCTTTGAAAAAGGCGCAATGTTTTCTTTTTCGTCATCGAAAAAATTGACCGCCATGACGTAATGGCATCGATTGAACAGGTGCCTTTGTATTGGGTGTGACACCTGTAAAGCATCTGAATCTTTAACTAAATACATGTGTATTTCAAAGAAACCAGAGAATTCGTCCTTCTTTGAACGATGTCTGCGCACACAGTCAGTCACCTTCCATCTGTCCGTCCGTTTGATTTGTTTCCAAACCAGTTGTTCAGATGGAGTACTGCCATTCTTCCTATTTAATGCCACGATCACGAGTATAGCCGCGGATCTCGCGCTGGAGATACCACCCATTATGGAACCGATTGCTTATCAGAGAGAAAGTCAGTAGTTATTGGTAGGTGACACGTGTGTTATCACGTGTCATATCAGAGGGCAAACTTGGAATCGAACATGAATCCTTGTTACCAAAAGAACGCCGTAATCACAACAATACTGAAGCCCACACAGCAATGCATATCTCTTTCTGGCGCTGATTTTGCCGTGGTTCCTTATTAGCAGGTATAGGCCAGTATTTGTCTGGAGTCTCATGTTGTGCTAAATATTTATAGACCTCTACTGTGCTTTTTTCAAAGGGGCGATTATTTAAAAGTTACTGACAGAGTAAAGGGAACTGTGCAGATCATGATCCGACATATGTGTAGCCTGATTATGACTCTACTAGTATATTAGTCACAAAGGCGGAAATACTAGATGCCAGCAGTGTTAAACTTGAGAGACCAGCCATGACATTTTCTTTTTGATATAATTATGATCCATTGTTTGTTCATAACATCAATTAATAACATACATTTGTACGTTAACTTAAGTCATGCGAAAAGAAATCCGCCTTGAAAAGATTATTCTGGCAGCGTTATAGAATAAAAATGCATTGTTTCCCTAATAACTGTAAAAATGTTCTTGTATAAGACAACTTCATATTAATAGCATTTCCGTGGCATTCACAGTAAGTGTGCAAATGTAATTAACAACAATTCCTCTGTCAGTAATCAATACTCAAGATGCACGACATAAACACAAATATTTCTTACATAGCATTTTTTCTTGCCAAAACTAGCGCAAGTTTCCCGATGTTTCATGTACTTGTATGTATGCTATTTTTGATACAGCAAAGAAAGAAAAGAAAAATGGGTTTTATTGCGACATGTTTTGCAAAAAAAATCTTCAAATTCCAAGCTGCATGTAGGGTGATGTTGCACGTTTTATGGAACACACATATTTGCAATATTTACACGTTTTTATATCTTTTTCGTTAGGCATTCTTTCAACGCAATCAAAATTCTGCATGTACCAGATGCACGTGTTTAGCAGACGAGATGTTAGTCTGTTACAGAAACAGTTTAATCTTAATTACTTTACATCGACTGTAGACCAAGTTCTTGCAACTCATGTTAATCAATCCCTCTCGATAACAGCTGAACTTTGAATTCTGACCAGCACTCACGCCGAAACGGACGGGTTTGTGCAGGTCGCGATCAAATACCGCTGTCGAGATTCGAATCCACGACCTGTTAGGAGTTCTACGCTCTACCCGTACACCACGGCGTCTACAATAACACAAACATTTCAGAATGTATCCAGGTGCCGAAAACTTCAAATCTGCTTTGTATATTGCGAATACCCATTACAACATAACCCTGCCCCTAGACCTATAAAAGTCTGTTGAGATTGAGAGGCCTTTTTTTCTTGAAGCCTTTTTCTCTTATAAGAAAATATCTCTATCAAAAATTTGTCTGAATCAAAGCTCATCTCAACAGAGTCAAGGAAAGGAGAAATTGTGGAGATGTTGTAAAATGTTCAGAAAAGACATGAGGACTCTAACGACTGATGCCAGTCTACCCTGCTCACGGATACCCACAATACTGCTATTATATAGGGCTAATCAAAGTACCTAAAGCACTTAGTGAAGATGTGAACTTGCTAAATTTGAGTAAAACTTTCTAGACTTGCGGTGCCAAACAACTATTTCGTTGCTTATTAGACGATAATTTTATTATCATCAACAAATTATGAACAAATGTTTTGGGCACGCTTTATATTTAATTAAAATTTCCTTTTCGGAAGTTGTTTGTTTCCGTAAATAATACCACAGTTTCTGCGCGTGTTTGTCAATTTAAAATTGAAATCTGATACCTGTATCGAACAAAATCTACTGGCACTAGATAATTAAGTATCGGGTTTTGATATTTCAACAAAAGAGTTACCATGTGCCGGGTATTAGTAACGATTCTGAAAAATTGTTAACGACGCCAAGAGTATTTCTAAGAACGTGGTTTTCCGTGGAATGTCTAAACACACTAATGACTAAACATGTATCATCTTTTCTTCTGTCTACTAATTTAGCCTTATTACAGTTATATTTGATTCCTTGTTGTGGAGAATAAAATAGTTCCGGCACTCCGAGAAATAAAATAGTTCCAACAAACAGCGCATATTTTTGTTACTACTGAGAAAATACAAGCTCTAAAACATATGTTTTGTAGACATTTCTGAGTTTAGCGTGTATAATTTGCTTCGCACTGCTTGATGTGTCGCTGGTATAAGAGTTTTCAATTATATTTCAAAGGAAGACAAAGGTAAAACAGGCTCATTCAGTTTATGATATAAACGTTATATAAGCATAGTCTGAGAGGTGTTAACTCATCACGTGAACTGAATGGCTTATATTTTATAGCCCGTTCTGTTTGTTTCTGTCTTATGATAATAATAAACGTAATTATTAACAAAGATAGAAAATATAAGGAAAATGTATTATTCAAGGCAAAGTTCGGTGAATCACTGAATAAATTGTAGGTGTTGGCAATTGCATACTTTACATTTTTGTAGACTGCCATTCAGCCCTTTCATTTTTTACCCTGTCTGTCTTCTATTTTATGATTATCTGCCCACATATTTTTGACAAAATTCCCTCTCTTTCCTGTCGTCATAAGTTAGGACAAGACTATCAAGACAATCTGGCACTGGCATCTCAGAATAGGGGAAATCAGGGAACTAGTAGGTAGAGATCTTTTCTAAGACACTGTTTCCTAAGGCCCGTCACTACGAAGGTTCGGTAGCCATAAACTCGTAGAGGACATTATTTAATCTGGTCAAAAACTTTAAAAGAATGTTCACCACGCTACATGTCTTCTTAGCATCTCGGCTGTTGCATCACTTTGAATTAAGTCACTGTATCCCAGTATACTGCGCTTGAACAACAACAACAACAAAAGATGTTTGTGTACAAAAAATGACACTTGTTTTCACACAGAACGCCTACATAAAAATACAAGTAGCAAAAAAACAGAGGAGTAAAACAAACCAGAGCCTATTCGAGAGGGGATGATATTTCACCCGGGTTTATCAGATAGCACGAGCTTTTGAGTGACAGTTGTATGAGCCTAGGGTGGTATGAGATATGAGCATATAATTGCATTGTTTCTGATAATCATGGTTTGGAATGGGAATAGATTATAACAGCTGGTCTTTGCATTGTTAAGGCTGTCAAACTATTTATTATGCACGTCTTAACTTATAAGATAATAACGTTTGTAATAGGATTTATTAGAGGGGAAACAATAGTGGTAGATTATGACCTATTGTATGAATCAGTGTCCATGAATATGTAAGCTTTTGCAGGATATGAAATGTAATTATTTGGTTATTAGAGAGGGCAGCTGGGGTAATGAAAATAAATTAATGGAAATCATTAAAATCTGTTCTTCTTTATTGATTATCGATTGATTTTTTAGAAAGTCAGTATGTTCCATTTAAAGGAAATCGAAGAAGTACTAATTTGTGATTATAATAACTTGCAACAAATCTATTGGATTTTATATTTGCACGTTTTCTTGAAAAAGGTGTGAAATATAGAGTCTATCTTGAAAGGACGTCTCCTAAAAACCCATGTCTTCAAGCTTCTATTAACATAAACACTGCTTTTACTGCGTATGACTTAGACAGATAGATTGAAATGCCAGTTAAACTTGGGTCAAGATGCATAAAAAATATAGTCCTAATTGGGTATGTTTTCGTCTGACACTAAGTGACGCTACCCTGTAGCGCTGTAAAGTTACGACAAATTTCACGACCTTGTGTCGTAACCTAACTCACACTTGGGTCAAGATTCGCCAAAAACAAATTTGACAGCAATGTGTTATAAACCATTATCGCATGGGAAAAATGAAGGATTTCATTGTAAACTTAAAAGGTTAATATAATTTACTTTGAACAGTTAAACAAATACGCTTTAAGAGGATTTAAAGGTTTATATAAACAAGACAAAGCCTTGTTTCAACTTTTAATACATATTGAATTAAATCGCATTAAAATATTATGGAATTTGACTGATACATTATCAAGGGAATGACTCTCGCGCACGACAGGGATGTTCAATTTGACATTTTGTTTAAGTCACCCGTTGTCTTTCTTTACTAAATAATGCGGCGTTTATTTTATCAGTGATTTGGAATGACAAGTATCTTCAGACACGAAAATGTCAAAGCTAATAAATAATACTGTAATTGTACATGAGATAAAATGGTTTTAGGGTACAATAACACGAGCATTACTATTTGGGCTTATGACTTATTTGTGTTTGTTATGTTAGCGCTAGTTGTCCCCCTCAGAATTCGTTAAATCAGGGTAGTAAGGAACTTACATTTCAACGTGGCTCTCCTGGTAGATCTACAGGCAAAGAAACGAAATTTCAACATGGCCGAAGACGTCACTAAAATTGTTCTATCTCATCACCTTTCCCATATCCCATTAGCATGGCTCTTATCTTTATTCGGTTATATATGCGGCAATCTTCGGATAAAGTCTAATGATTTTCTACGAAAATCGTCAAGTTGTTCCGATTGAAGCGTTCTTTCAGCGCAACCTGCTTACACTATATAGTCAGCCAAGAGTTTAGCAAGCATACTAATTTGAGAAACAGAGAGAAATCATATTTTGTACACCTTGAACATAAAACATTGATGTAATTACCTCAGTTATTACAACTCTAAAATAATAAATTCTTCTTTTTTGTAAAGGTAATGAGTTTTGTCATATTTTCTAGGGAATAAAATGACGAACGCGCCAGTGTTTATGAAATTCAGTAAAATTCGCCGCTGCCTGAGCCAAACATAATGTGGTTTGCCATATAATCTTCATATTATATACCGACAATAAAAGGGGTAACCTCGCTAATAAAGAGGCAACAAACGCTCCTCGACGCTTGAGTAATAAAACTTTTATATGTGAATTTGAAGCTACATGTATATTTCATTACACGCTGGGAGTATAGAAGGGATCCAATGTCCATTTTATGAATGAAGTCATAAAATACTCGTGAACGAGAAATATTTTATTCATAACTATATTGAAAGCATAAAAGCTATAAAGCCCTGCTCAAATGAAAAACATGAAACTTGGAAATAAATCGCTTAAAAGTTGTGCACACGAGTATGTTAACAGCATCGCATACACGTGCTTGCACGTAATTCGTCGGTGCGGACAGCATGTCTCATTAAAATAACAAGAAGCTAATTAGAAGCTAGGGATATGCAGCAAATAGCAGATTACACGCATATCTTTTAGTTAAATTCTGCGAGATATAGAATTGCTTTCACAGGTTCTGACTGCATGCATGTAAAGTTAAACCTGTCTATAACAGCCAAAGGATGCATAAAAAATGGCCACTCAACGTGGGTGATTTCCGGTCAAAAATCCCGACCGGACACTGGACATTTCAGAAACGTTTTTCAATGATGACTATGGATGAGCTGGTTGGAACCCAGAGGTTCGGTGATATGTACCGGACACGTTAAAGAACCAATGCGTCTATCCGTAAAATAGCTAGGGTCTGGTACCCGGACTCCCTTGTATCTGCATCTGTCACTTAAACTTATCAGGAATCTTGGCAGTTTCACCTTAGGAGAAATCTTAGGGTCGGTCGAGACTATAAACAATCTAACACATCAAAAACGGCCAAATCGGACACATCAGTTAAACTTGCTAAAGACAGGTGGCTGCTATTTTAGACCAGTGCCAACTTTGAAAACGATATTACATCCAGAACGTATATAGCCTAAAGTTCACAATGCCATGCAACTGTGACTAACATAAATACAGTTAAACATGTGTTAAGCGTCCAACCAGTGAATAAGCTAACGAAGCTGTTTCAACTCGGTGGCCTTACCAGTACAGACTATCGCGGTCAAACTGTATTTATGTAACAAGTATTGGCTCCTAGATGCAAGTGACAGGCCAGTATGAACTCTTGTTGACTGCTCAGTTTATTACAAAACAATTTCAAGGCTGTTCGAAGCAAATGGCTGCTCAACACAGCTCAGTTTTAAATCTACTTCTTGGTGATAAACAGTAGTTGCTAAACAGGATGGTGTGCTTAATTTTTCACACAGTTTCGTATGATGTACTTTTAAGTTGCTGACTTGCAATCACTTTGACCTCTCATAGATTAAGGGTCACGGGTTCGAATCCTGCTACCGACCATGTCTCTTTATGTGAGAAAGTTGGTAGTTTCTTATGGAGGACAGGACTCTAGTACTGGTTCTACCCAGGAATGATGGTTAGGTAAACTGCCCACCTGTTAAAATTGCCAAAAATACGGTGGGAATGGGCGTTACACTCCTATACAACAACAACAGTATGTACATAGCAGAGAATTATTTCTCACACGCCCAGATGCTGACATTCGCATTTGCACATTTTGATGCATTTCTAGCATAATATCTAGTGTGTTAGTTATTCGCACAACCAGATAATAGTTGTCATAAAAAACTATCAGGCATTCTAAAACACTTCCAGCAACAATGTTCAGTGACACGTATTAATTTCTTCTTACTTTCTATCTTATATTTTTTCTGCTCCTGTGCTATTTTTGTTTAGTTCTGAAATACCAGAAAGCATATTTATGTGGGACTATACGGCACATTAATTGTTATGCTATAGTTCGCCTGACACAATTTGCTAATGGTAAGCCTTTAAAAATCTTAATCGTGCTTCTTCAGTCGCTTTTGTTGGGTATGTCTGTCTTTGCCCTTGACCTTGACCTTAAGGCAATGGAACTCATGTGAGAGGTTTTATACCACGGCTCTGGATCGATCACAAATCTCAGCATTTGCACACTGCTGTACTAATATTAAAAACTTAAATCCTTCTTTCAATTGATTTTACATTTTAATTTATTTTATCAATATTTCCTTTTATGATAACATTGCATAATTAATGTTTTAATGCAGACAGATATCAGATCTCATCTTATAAATAACAAATGATATACCTGGTAAAGAATTAAATGAATATCTGTCAAATACACGAACAGAAAAAAAACTATTAAGTTATGATAAATATGGCATGCTCTTCCATTGATGGCAAAAAAAAGCAACAACAAGTTTATGCATATCTAAAATTTAAATGATTGTTATACATTATGAAACTGTAGTTTAGATTTTTCTTCCTATACAGACGTAGCTGTACGGAAAGCAATGTCTCTATCTTTGCAGTCATGGTAAGCTTAAATATGCTATTGTCAGATGCTCTCAGTCAATTGTCTAGACTGTCCTTTGCACTATTAAGGTTGTTTATAGTCCCAGCCGACCCTGAGATTTCTCCACAGGTGGACTTGTCAAGACTTCTGACATGTATAGATACACGCGAGAGTACCTCTGGGTTTCTAACCAGTTCATCTCTAGATGGGAGGGAAACACTGAAAAGTGTTTTTGAAATGTCCAGTGCCCCGGCCGGGATTCGAACCGGGAACCTCTGGATTGGTAGTCCATTCGACTACCACGCCACCCCAATTTGTCCAGATTATCACCTCTGACTTCCCTCTTGAAGTAGCGATGCTAAAACACTTCGCGACAATAAAATCTTGACACGGTTCATTTATGACCTATCCTCTAAATGATTCGACCCGTTTACAATTTCACTATCGTAGTTTTATTACATTTAATGGTCAATTTAGATTCCGGATCTTCTTGTTTTTCTGGCCATAAACTATGTATCCAAATGACACACCTGGGTATGTATGACATAGCACCATGTTGTTGACAAGTTAAGTATGTGCTGTACTTACATGTTTAACAAAGGTGTACTTTTTTGCTTCGTTGAAGAATAGAAAAAAAAATGTGTGCTACTCGTTTCCTAGTCTGTACATTATACATGTATGAGTGACCATGCGGGGATATACTATTATAGTACTTATTTTGTGTGCGCAATGTTGCTCGAAACCCGCAAATTTACTATTCCCCTTGCGCGGAATTGTCCACAGCCTGCAACTGCAAACAAGCAGATACCCGTGTGCGCAATATTGCCCGCAACATTTGCTAGTCCCCGTTTGTATGACGGTATGCAAGGCTTTCTGGGATTTTTCATTTGAGTAAAAGTAACCTCGGAAGGCAGATGTTTTAGGGAAAATGTCAATATTTGCGAACTGGCACTTTGACGATATAATTTGAAACGAGTCTAGACCGTACAACTATCACCTATTGTGAAATACATGTGTTCCGTATATGACAAGTGTTTTTATCACCCTATTCCTGAAGGCGAGGAGTTTCTGATGGCTTGGCAGTCTTTATTTCGAATTCACCGAGTTTCAAGTACAGAGCTAGTTTTAGTGCTTCTTTGCCTTTTTTTTAATACATAATAGACACAGGCTCCTTATCTCATTTTTTGCGGTGTTTCCGTTATGAAAACAGTACTTACAATACACAGTACAATATTTCTTATTCGAAGATGTAGCCGTAGATGTTATATTTAGGAGTAAGATATTTTATAATGACCGCCACACGGTCCAACTAACCGTACACAAGGACTCTTGAATACATGGCCATAAGAAAAGCAACTTCGTGTCCGTGCAATGGAAAGACTACAGCCTGCACTGCTGTAAATGGGTACCAGTAATGAACGTTCCCGGTTCTCTCTATCATGAAGACTTTGTTCGAATATCAGTGGTGTCGCAATATAGTAAGAGACAACAGTTTCGAGAACAGCCAATGCTTATAAACTTACAGTCTCCTTTTGGATAAGTGAATTGACTTGCCTTGTCAGATGATAATGGTCAGTCAGAAATGAAAAAAAAAAATACAATAGAAGAATGCAACAATAAAAACTGCCAGCCCAGCACGCATTCTTTGGTTATACTTTTTGACGTTAATACATGCTCTGGTAAGAAAATTTCTATGAAACATTTGCTAATGGAATTGATTAACAAGAATGCTATATACAACTAGAGTAAAACACAAATTAGCCGTCGTTATGTCATTAGCCAGTGATGAAATATGCCATTCAAAATGTCACGCTAACAACTCTGCAGATCGAAAATAGGAAGATAATGACCGCCATTTTCATTGAAAAGGGTGAATAGTTACGGGGTTTACGACCTCAAGTCTTTTGTACAATTAGGAGTGCGGGCGATTTTTGCTCATAACGCACTATCACCTTGTCCTGGGGAGCCAACGTAGCACAGTAGTTTCTCAGAGTGTTCGGACCCCAACAAATGTTTCAAGTAAATCGAGGATTTATGTAAGCAGTGTCCCAAATGTCGTCTGCAGAAAGAAGTATACATTACAACGATGAAAACATTTTTTACTAGAGAAATATTCATTACATTTAACTTTAATATTTTATGATTGACACAATGTCTGTCCAATCAAATACTTCTATGGATAAATTAAGGCATTTATATACATTTAAGGTGTCTAAAAATCAAAGTATTTCATATCTATAGCTAAACACAATAGTCATTGTGGTTTGTGCCAATATCTTACTTTTTTATTATCTAATGTTCAAAGTTTCGTGGATTTACTAATGGTAAAAATATGTGTTTGTTAACATGTCCAAACTTCGTTTTAGTAGATCATACCTATTTTCAAAACTCGTAAAATAAGCGGATGCAACCTTTACGCTTTTGAAATCACTAAAACACGAAAACTGAAAATGGAATAAACTCAAAGACAGTTTTCATTGTATACTGAATGTTCTAGGTAACGTCATAGCTTCGCCTCTTAAAGTCAAATTAACCTATTTCGCAGTTACATATTACCATGCTCATCTATATTAGAGACATAATAACAAAGAGTTGCCGAGCAACATATAAAAAGCTTCCACAATACAATTGTAATATGCATTATTCATTAGAACAGCCACTCTCTATTTCTAGTACTTTGTTTTACATCCGTGAGTTAATACATTTGTTGTATCTCGACTGAAGTACGACACGATTTATGTAATTTTGTAATTTGATTAATTTAGTAATGATATTTTCTTTTCTTGATGACTCAAGCGGCTTTCATTAGTGTATTAAACTTTAAAGCTCTGCAGAATAGCTGCACAAAAATAAATCGTTGTTCTCAACATATGGTTTATCCGCTATGATGACATTTCTTTTGTGTTTGAGAACGTTGCTGCCGGCGTAGATGTAAATGATAAATTACTTGGGGAATAAAATGCTCTTTATAAAAGGAAATATGGCTTTTGAATTATTAAAGCAAATGACAGAATTCGATCATGCGTTATTTTGCATCTTTAATGTGATTTTGAAATTAACCTTTCCGCATCTTGGAAATAATGATTTTCAAAAGAGAAAAAAAGAAGAGATAAGTGGGCTGGTTAGTTGCTATGGAAACGAGTTTGAACAATTAGTAGAATATGTCATAAACATACTGTTAAATGGTTAGAAATGCAATTTTCTGCATATTGTTGCATATTGTCACAACGACAAAAATACCGTTTGAGAGAGTAATTTTGACTTCTCTCGTAAAGTGTACCATTATACATGCATACATAATTATACATGTACTCTCATGTTCGTTCCATATGCATTCTCCCAAGAGCCTTGAAAGCGGATGGTATTATCTGTAAAAGGGTTGCAGTCTGGCGGCAATAGTCTGAAAGATTCAGGTTCGAGCCCAGTTTGGGTCACCGGCACAGTCCATTTCTTTAATTATACGAGGGTACTTCAAGGTTGTTACGGGCAGTATCGAGAATGACTCAATAAATTGAAATCCTAAATTTACTTTGTATGAACGCAGATAGTCCTACTAGATTCACTCACTGTATGACGGTTTTGGCGACAGCCCAATCCATTTTCCCATGTCCCCATATGACAGCCCTTTATGTTTATTAAGTTATCATGTATAATGGATTCATGCATAAATACTAATTTCAGCGGATTTTTCTTGACAGAACAGTAGAAATCTAAGATCTGTAAAATCCATACCGTGTCATTTAAGTTAAGTGCACGTGCGCATTATGTGGGTTGGTCATTGCAGTAAATTTAGTGGAATTTGACCGCGACATCTGCCAGAATCCAATTTTTTGACTCTCAAAATGGTTAGAAATCAGTCACCGAAAGTCGTCCTCAACCGATGCTCACTAAATAGGCAAAGTTTACACTATTACGTATACAGCCAAACTCTGCTTTCTTTGGCACAGTTGTCTTCGTAACTGGGACACAGCAGGGTGTAGCCTGCCACTCAACAAATTCGCAGAAGGGCAAAAGAAATGTTAAACTGGCAAAAGAAATGCTATATATCGGCAGTAAACTTGAATTTATTTTCTTTTCTATGGGTACATTTACTACACTAGAACGAAATTTTTTTAATGTCGTATTTTTTTTAGGAATGACTGAGTTTAGCCGCTTTTTTTTAAAGGAGTCATTACTTGGAGTAAATATGGTAACTAAATCAGCTTATTTTCAACAGCGTCTTTTGGTCTTGCTCACGATCCCTCGGCGGGGTTAAATGCAACAAAGCTGTCAAACAAGTGTCGAATAATCAATTATATCTGCGACATTAATTATGGCTATTTTACAGTCCCTCCTAGGATTACTTGACTCTCTATCAGACTGCACGTAATCCTTTTGTCCCTTTTAGTAGTTCGAACCCTTTGGGTTTAGCTTAATGGAATTTAGCTTTCGTTCAGCGTTACTTTCATGGATTATTCATGGGCAAAAGTTATGATATCACTTTACTTGTGTTACAGAGACAGACCCTCTTGTGGATTCAAGTACTTTAAGCATGCTTCGCGGCTTTTTTGACGAAAATAAATTGCAAATTGTTCTGTTATCAAATTGAATGGGTTTCGACCGGCACTTCGCCCTTTGATTTACTAAGAGGTCAACAGATACTGGGGGTCAAAAGCCGTGAGACTCGAGTGCTTGTATGTGCCTAATCGTCCGGTCTGAGTCCTGGGTACCGAACTTTATAATGTCCGGTCACTTAAATAATTACGGATTAGTTAAAATATCACTTGAATACTAGCTAAAATAATATGACTGCTATTTTAAAACATGCTTTATCAATGTCGTCATTCGTCATTATGCCATTACAGTACAAGACAGATAGCAGTTAAAGACCCGTGACCACTTTGAAATAACTCAGATAGAGTAATGCCATGAAATTTACAAATATAATTATCATAGAACTTTATTACAAGTACAATGTTGATGAGCGCTAATCTTTAATATTGAGATCGATTTACGAAAGAATTGTCACATAAGCGTTTCTTCTAATTTGCACTATCATTTGTAACATAATTATATAATACTTTCGACTTTAAAAGGTAGCTTGTAACATTTACATGTACTTTCCATTTTCAAGAAAGCAACATCATAACAATTTTTTTTTTTTTTTTTTTTTTTACAAATAACAATGTTAACGGTCAATATCGCCGCTAAAACATCTTAATTTGTGATATAATGCTCTGAGCTGTTGTATCATTGGCCTTTAACAAGTCAGTCTGAGAATACTTCCACATAAAACTAATACGGTATTATTATGTTTCCCTTAACTGGCTCCAGATTTCGTGATTAGGATTAAAATAACTTACATTTACTTAGAGAATAAGTTAATAAAGGAGAGATTTCACGAGAGAAAACGGAAAAGCTTGCGTGCACTTGTACGTTATGTGCATTTATTTTGCCTAAATGATACCATGAAATATAGGGGCAGCGTCTACGTGATTGTTAATCGATATACAAATGCATTTATCGCTTGTAACCATTTTGAAGACGGTATTAATAGCAGTCGTGCTCCGGACATAAATGATGCACGGTGGCTCGAGGGTTTTCGCTGTAAAGCAACATGAATTCAAACCTCAAGAAAATTGTAAACACTTAGAACAAAAATAATTATTATTCAGATTGATATTTATTAAAAATTCAGTACGAATTCGATAATTTTTGAAGGTTTCTTCCAGGTTGAGTTCGACCACGAGCCTTATAGTAACTACAGTTACCTACTATTTGCCGCGAATGTACTAAAGTGTGATATAACACGATAGGGGTACCCTTCAGTTGACCGGCCATACATTTAGGAAGTTTTGCTTCCAACATATGCACTTCAGGAAAGTTATATAAAATGTGTTTTCTGTTAGTCCTGCCATACTATATACATTTATCTATAGTTATTATTTGCTATTTTGCAGGAGACACCGTGGAAACAACAAAACATATCAAGTCTATGATGGGTCATCGTGTTACTCTATCGTGTAAGTTCGTTTCGGTTAACAACGATTGGATGTTTATGAGATGGACACGTACAAAGAATGACACAAAAGTGAATATTGCCATGATGCAGAACAATGTCTTTTCCGCCGAATGGTCTAAGACGGCACCTGCAGATTTCGTCGACCATGTAGAACTAAAGAAATGGATCGAGGATGACGTGTTCCGTCTTGATCTAGTTGTAAACGAGTTCTTCTGTTCAGACGTAGGTCTGTTTACATGTGAAGTTTTTACAATGAGCAGCACTTCCTCGCTTCAGTCCAGCACTATATTAGAAATTGAAGGTATGTTGGATTTATTCTAATGTTTAAAAAGCTGTTGTACCGACATATTTTTACAAACAAACAAACAAACATACAGATGCTTAACAAAGACAAACAATTATAACTATTAACTTCGGTTCTGTGTTTTAATTTAAGTCCTCCTTGTAACGGTTGGTATTACTGCGATATTTTGTTACATCAGCTGTTTTTTATTATTACACGATGTCTAATTTTAGTGCCTAAATCTGGGGACAATACTCTGCAAAACGCATCACCATTTCTGGAAATGCGCTTATCGTCATTAATTTGTATGTTACTGAATATATGGACGGTTTCTGTTTGCAGCACTTCCCGGAACACCACAGATTACCGCCAACACCATTGAGGTGAGAGAAAACGATACATTCAGGATAGAATGCAACTCGGATGTTGGTGTGCCAGCTCATCCTATTTCGTAAGTAAAATTCTTCTTGACTAGCAGGTACTTGTTTTCAAACAGGGCAATGATACCAGATAACCTGAAAGTCCTGGTGAAACCACAATCTTGTCCGTGCGCGGCAAACTAAAATTAACGTGACTCTTACAAATTATGATAAATGTCAAAGATTGTCACAAGATAAAAAAAGATAAAAACGATAAAAACAGATACAGGATGTATTTTCCCTCTTCCGAAAATCTTTCCTTTGAACTTTTTTCCGCATATTTCTATCAACATGCGTGCGCATCTTTTTGTTTAACAAATACCCAGGTCAGCTTCAGTCATCTTGATTGGTATAATCATATCAATCAGGAAAACATGGTTGGAATTTTGTGTGTCTAGACGCAGACATGTTTGGCATACTTCCTCCCCTTTCATATGTGATCCAGACATTGCCTTAGACAGTAACATTCAATAATTCGTAAGAAATTTCAGCTTACAGTCAAATATAATCGAGCTGGCAATGCACAATGTTAGGATTTGTCGGACTAATTTTTGTTATCCCGGCCGACCTTTGGATTCAGTCACCCCGGGTGAACTTGCCAAGACTCATGACAGATGCAGGTTGAAGAGACAACTGCAGATACAAAAGATTCAGGGTACCAGACCCTAGTTTTTTACGAATAGACCCTTTGGTTCGTTTACGCGCTCGGTATATAGCACCGATACACGCGATAATACCTCTGGGATTCAAGCCAGTTCATCTCTAGATGGATGGGAAACAGCGACACTCTTATGAGACCTGAAAAGGGATTTTTTGCTCTGAAAGTCCTTAAATTGACAAAAGATGGAGTTATTTTGTTCGAAGTCACCTTTGTTGAACTTTGGGGCTATTTTGTTTCGTGACACCTTTGTGGGACTTTAGGGGGGAAGTCTATTAACATACACCTTGATTACACTTGAAATCGGGTAATTGTGTCCCGGTTCGTCTTAAAGGAGGGCCAGAAATAGGTAATTATTTTGATAGTAGACAGACTTAAGGAGGGCCACAAATAAGTAATTATTTTGATAGTAGACACAGTCGATTTTCAGTTTCCTGATTCCATTTTAAGGAACAAAATGTATGTGACCTGTGACTTTCGACCCACCTATTATCAAGTTCTTTATGTACTGTGTTTTAGTTTTGCAATTGAAATGTATTTTTCAGATGGTATTACACATTAGCAGATACACCGCATATATACCAGAAAGTACAGGATGGGATTGAGCAGGAAGACACACCCAGCACAGATTGCAAGTTTCACGCGAGAAGTACGTTATCCCTGCAAATGACCAGCGAGCTTGACAGGGCAAAGTTCATTTGTACAACATCATCAGATATAAACGAAGACGGAAAACCAGACAAATCCGACGAAGTTTTAATAGTTATATATGGTAAGTAATACATTTTTGTAATTTCAAATACTCTACACCGAAAACTGGCTTCGTGCTTATTCGGGGAAATCGCAAAAGCATCCGGCAGAATCGTCAGAAACTCATGACCGGCCAGCACTAGTTTGTGTAAACGGATTATATTAAAGTTTTGTATGTTCTAATGCCGACTTGAACACGTGCTCCTTTTGCAGTATCTCTCAATATAGAAGACAGTAATCAATGCTACAAAGTTGTTGCTGAAATAACTCTCGTTTCTTGACTTCAAAAAAAATGCAGCGCGAGGCTTTTAACTTGGTTATAGTTCTGCAAAGCTGGTAACTATATATGCCGGGATCTGAATTGCACGGTAACCAGTGTTATGAATATTGCAAACGTGCATAAATCGTTACAAGAGACTTATGTTTATATCGTTTTCTTCGTATTACAGGAAAATCAACAACAACAGAATCCACGCCCGCGCCAACTACACAAAAATCCATCTCTTCGACAGGTAGGTTTCAATAAAAAATAATAAAATGTGGTTGTTACATTTGGGTAGGCTATGCTATTTCAACAAAAGAGGCCCAGACCTGCTCCTAACTTTGAGTGCATCGCTTTAATCAAAGGATTTTTCTAACATATTTAAACTTCTTCGATGCAGGATGTATTTTGCGCCTGTAACCATCTGTAGTGTTATTCGTTGAAGTCTCTCGATGATTCGATGGAGAGTGGTGTCTTGAGAACGTTTTATTATTGTCACATATTTTACTTGTTTTATATCAAAATACAAAATATACATGCATGAAATAGTGTAAACTGAGCTGCGATAAATATGTTTCAGTTATTGTTACGTCTTTTACTTTATAATAATCTATAGATGTGTTCGCAAAAAAGTTGTCTTTCAAATATGGATGACGAAAAACAACCTACATGTACAGAGGCGTAGCTGGACACATACAGGTTATAGGCACAGAGTGTCTGTGGGGGAGGATGGGTGGGGGAGGGGGGGGGGGTGCTCCATCACAAATAAATTGAGATTCTATATCTAATGAAAAATGAATCCAATACAGAGTGCACCGATTCCATAATAATTCCATAATGTACGAAAATGCTATTTTGAAAGTGTTCGCAATTTAGCAAGTAATTACCTCTAGTGCAGAAAGTGTGCCAAATAAAATGGACATTTTTCTTCAAAGAAAAACCTGGTTTACCGAAAATGGTTGTTGTTTTTTTCAAAGAATATTGAAATTGTTAAAATTTATAAAAATCGAGAGACACAAAACTGCTTTTATAAACGGGCAAATACTTCAAGAAAATAGAACGAATAAAGTTTTTAAAGTAAAAAATGTAGGATCAACAGAAGTAATGTGATTGTATACGTAAATGGCTAAAAACTTTATTTGAGTCAAAGATTTGGTGAGAACTTAACAATTCAGTGACAACATATACCTTTAGTGCACTGGCTGGTTGTTAAAAATGGCCGAAATATTATGATTAGTAAACTTTTCTTCCTTTTTGGTGCTACTCAATAAACTCCGAGGTAAAATACAGCCAATGTTATTTTGGCTAAATTTCTTACACTGGGCGGCCACAACTCCTAGCGATCTAGTTTATCTATCTTGACCCAGATAATTATTAGCAAGTAAAATTGTGATCTAATCTGGTGACAACCGGATAAAATATTCTGGTGACAACCGGATAAAATGTTCGAGAAATTAAGCGGGTGGACCAGTTGATGGTATCTGGAATCTGGCGTATAAAAACATAAGTTTATTTATTTCATTTGGCTTTCAATTGTATATATTTGAGAACTGCAATTTTATGCAATATTCGCAAAGTGTAAACTACACGCTTTTACCTTGATTAGCCTTTCATTCGTTAAGTTATTTTCTGAACTTCCTTCAGACTTTATTGCATTTTTGACATTTTTTTATTTTTCTTTTCCCAAACAATCCGTAGGCCCGGGCCTACTGTGCCTTGTAGCAGCTACACTATTGATGCACAATTTTATATTATAGACGTCGTATACAGTACATGTATATAGTTACTTATCGGGTCTTTATGTTTTATATTTCAGAAGTAAGCGCTGCTACCATTGTTCCGCTGTCAACCAGTGCCATCATTGTGTGTTGCCTAGTGACCTTTTTCAATTTATTTCGTACCAGAACTTGAATATGTAAAGGGAGATAACAAGTGCAAATCCATTCATTGATTGTAAGGAAGAGTTGTCTTTCTTACTCCATATTTTACTCAGCCATATTACACATTGTAGAAGATTATCTGCTACTGTCAAACAGTTGTGCTTGTTCGTTTCTATGTATAATTTTCTTTATTTAGAACAAAACAGGAATTTAGCAAGTAATTAAGAATTTATACATGATGTAAATCAGTCTATATTCCAAATGGCTGTCCGCTTAGACTTTTTACAGTAAAAGTGAGTATTGTGAACGTTTCATGTTGTAGAACTTTGTAGTATATGTATACTGTTACCATGGTTACAGGGCTTTTGATTATTGCTCAAAATCGTTCATATGTATCAAAAGAAAATAGAGCTGACATAGGAAGCAAATACCAATCAAATTGATATGTTGCCTTGGAAACTTTGTTCACATCTACATATATAATGTGCCTCACTTGAATTCTTTTTTGGGACACGAACAATATCGTAATCTTTTCATTGTGCCCTTTGGGGCATTATTTGCCCTAATAAAGTTAAGATTCCTGACAAAGTCCTGGCTATAGGTGTGCATTTTTGCAAAATTTAGCATTTTTATTATGGTGCATAATCACATTAGATGGATAGAGATGTGGAATGGATTGATAGAGTCAAAACAGGATATTTTTGTGAATTTTAACTTTTGAAGTTCTGAATTTTAAATTTGTAACTTGTTAAGCAGCTTTGCCACGATAGGCATGTTCAAAACAGGTCTATAACAAGGCAACAGTCCCCTTGGAAATGCAGTTACACCCAGTAAACCGAGGAGAATTGACCATCAGGACTAATCTAGCCGTCTCCCCAAGACTCTAGTTTTGGGGCGCATGCTGTACCCTTTGTGTCAGACATAATCACAGCACAATACAAGGCTGCCAGCCTTAATGGCATGATTCAGTGCCATAATAATATAATTATTATCATTTTGCAGAAATTGTTTAGAAAAAATAGCCCCTCACATGAAAACCTTGACAATCAGGTATATTGCATATATCACAGTTTTCCAAGTTATCCTTTATCACTACCAATAAAATTGTAAATTATCATTGCTTGAGAAGGACAAAAATCATGTCTAATTTTCCATGTTAAAGAATATAAGGTTCCTAATAATGTGTAACATAAAGTAGTAAAATTTATGAAAAAAAGAAACGGTAATGCTATCACTGGATGGGTGTCTGGAGTTTAGTGTCAGTTTGCGGGAAAATGGGCAATAGAATATCTCTAGATACTGCTAAACAACTTTGACTTAATCAAATTAGGAGGCCCTCCATGCATAATTTGGTACTAAAGAGTTTTTCAAACCAAGGGTCACTTTAATGCTTGAAATTGGTCGATTGGAGAGCAAATTGTGCTATGCAATTATTACATGCAAAAACGTCATCTTCATTATAGTTTTTCCTGTCTAGAGTAGAATAGTGTAATAAAGAATGTTCTTCAATCCCGTTTTAGTGATTTAAATTTATAAAGTCATATAGAATAATACCGTTGTGTAAAATATATATGTTTTATATGTGTGTGAAATGACGTGCTTAGTTTTATACCGTGTTGTAATGATGCTTGAGTATATGAGGAATACATGTATTTGAACCCCTCAACCTGCTATATTTCTCAGATGGACTGGTCCAACTGTCAATTTAGACCTTTACCATTATTTTTTCAAAGGGGTGCTCATGGCAGGCTGATCATGATCTGCACTGGTCACAAAGGCAGTATCAACTAGCAGGGTAATAGTTAAGACATAATATACATGTACTATACACTGTTGTTTGCCTTTTTTGTTGTTTCTGAGTATGAGAGAATGAATAATTTGATTGCTTATAAACAAATAAGTATTTCAAGTTTTTAAGTAATGAACATTTTTTTTGTGTTTGGAAAGAGACATTGAACAAATACTTCTTTTTCCTACCGGTTTTATTTCTTTTTAACCCCCGTTGATAGCCTACCGTTGAGTGTAGCTCAGTTAAGCTGATGTTGGTATGGATGCGTTGTTTATTGTGCAGTATTCACTTTCAGTCCAGATTTGCTTGTTCAATCTAGAATTCATTATATGCTTATGTACTGCATAGATAAGTCCAGTGACTTTTCATATTCAGCTAGTAAGTTAAGAAACTGAGTCAGTGGGTCAATTTAAGTAATAGATTATGGTCCCTAAAGCAGGTTACTTTTCAGTGGGATTTCTTGTTCAAAATTTCCAAGAATTCCAACTTGTTTTTTTAGGTCCGTCTCCGTGCGGGCCGAGTGGCAAGAGTCGCTGACTTGAAATCACTGTTATCTCTCATAGATTGAAGGCCATGGGTTCGGGCCCTGCTACCGACCATCTCTTTATGTTTGTTACAGAGGATAGGAGTCTAGGACTTGCTTTTTCCCAGAAACGATTGTTGGGTAAACTGCCAGCGTGTTAAAATGACCAAAATACAGATGGATTGGGCACTTAACTCCTACCACTTGATTTTAAATCAGGAATATTTCTGTGGGTTTTGTCATGTCAGTGTGTGGATCTTTTGTAGTTGCAGAATATACATTGTATAATTATGCAAAAGTCTCTGTATGGGAAAAGTTAAGCATGTGTGTTTTTAGCATGTCTAAATGAAAACTGGCTATGTATTTGTATTTATAATAATAAATTTTCTACAAAAATGTTAGTGTTGTAGTACCTCAGTTGTTGTCATTTGATAATAAAGGTTCATAGAATATTCAGCTTAAAGAGCCGGCTCCATAGCCAAGTGGTAAAGGTCGCAGACTTGTACTCACTGTAACCTCTCACTTATTGAGGGTCATAGTTCAAGCCTTGGAACTGGAAATCAAGGACTGGTCCTTTCTAGGGATGATGATAATGTAAACTACCGGTACTCACCTGTATATAACTGAAGTACTTTTGAAATGTTCATTATCTCCATGAAAAAAAACCAACAGAACCCAATAAAAAAGTGATCCGGTCCGTTGGTGTGGTATCATCTAATATGCTTAACCTTTCATTAGATGAGGTAGCCACCAAACTGTGTCAGTTGCTAGTACATAAACATATACGGTATCTTCACATAGATGATTGTGAGGACATTGTAGGCCCTAGCAAAGAAGTTGTATTGCAGGAAGAAGGCCCTCACAAAGACAGTTTCCCTCATTGCTATGATGGTGGTCACAGACCATTGGAGTATGGAAAGTAAGCCCTTATTGCCAGATTACAACCCCCTTGACCGGCATAATTTTATCACCGCAGTTCATCTAGGGTCATGCAGTAACCATACATAAAGTTTGGTTATTATCCAAGCAAGTGCTCCATGAAAATACAATTTCATGGAGATAAATGCTCGTTTCAAAAGCATTTGCATCGGGTAATAAGCAAACTTTAAGTACAATTACTGTATGACCCTAGATGTGCTGTGGTGATAAATCTATGCTTGCCAAGGGGGTTGGGACATGGCAATATGGGTTAATTTCCATACTCTAGGTGTCTGTTGTATAGAGATGAAAGAACAATTTTACATCTAGTTATTTTCCCTGCTAATGAATAAGTATATCTAAAATGATCACAGGGCTTTAGAGATAAGTAATTACATATTAACTACTCTGTGATTAACATCTCTTAACACCTTTTCAACATATGAAATTAGGAAGACCACTGATGTACTGGAGCACAAAACAGTAGAGGTTTCCATAAACAAACTAGGTTCAAGGGCCATAACTTGGTACAACTTCAATCAAAGCTGATACTAAAGTAAAAGTATGTCATACATTACAAGTTTCATTGAAGTCTTTTATTAGCCATTTAATTTTTGGAACATAAAATGCATATAACCAGGTAATAATAGAGTTATCAAGAGGAAATTGGGAAAATGATCAAAATAAACCTAGAGTTACAGACCTTGGTTCTTTAAATTCATAAGTTAAATCAAAAGCTATTAGCCCAAGTAAAATTCAATCCAGCCTGTCCTTTTCAATCAATTATTGTGTGCCATAAAACAAGGTGTTTACTTGAGACTGACAGTGTGAAAAACACTTTTCCTGAAGACATGACAACACAAGTGACGACTGCCCCCGAAACAGTCTCACAGTCTGTGTCCTCTCCATATGCTCAATAAATGTGCTATGTAATTTTAAAATCCTTCCATGCATGACAGAGTTACCATGCATATATATGCATATATACAGGATTCCATTACCTATAAACTCTAAGTGTGACCTTAACCTTTGAGGTAGGGATGTGGGTCTTGCATGCGACCCATCGGCTTGATGTGCTGAACACTTGTGCCAAGTTATTTTTAAATCAATCAATGCATGACAAAGTTATAGTCTAGATGCAGGTGTATGCATATATACAGGATTCAATTACCTAAAAACTCTAAGTGTGACCTTGACCTTTAAGGTAGCGACGTGGGTCTTGCACATGACACGTTGTCTTGATGTGCTAGACATTTGTGCCAGGTTATTTTTAAACCCTTTTAAACCCTTCAATGCATGACAAAGTAACAGTCCGGACACGAATGTGTGCATATATGCATATATAGAGGAATCCATTACCTTCAAACTCTAAGTGTGACCTTGACCTTTGAGGTAGGGACATGGGTCTTGCATGTGAAATGTCGTCTTGATGTGCTAGACATTTGTGCCAAGTTATTATAAAATCCTTCAATGCATGACAAAGTTACATCCTGGACACGAATGTGTGCATATATAGAGGAATCAATTACCTTCAAACTCTAAGTGTGACCTTGACCTTTGAGGTAGGGATGTGGGTCTTGCACGCGACACGCCGTCTTGATTTGCTAGACATTTGTGTCAAGTTATTTTAAAATCCTTCAATGCATGACAAAGCTACAGTCCGGACACAAATGTGTAAGTGGGGACGCACAGAGAGATGGACGGACGTACTTACCAGACGGACTTTGTAAGGTTATCCCTTTGATCTTTCTTTGATCTTTTTTAACCCCACAATGGAATTATTTAACCCCACAATACCATTTTTAACCCCATAATGACAGAATGAACTCAAAGAACCTCACAATGCTAAGTTGTACTCAAACCCTAACCCCACAATGTCTACTGGGCATACAGACGGACGGTGCGATTTTACAACGCGTTGCAGTTGGGTTTGCCCGCACACTATCTTGGCAATCATTACAGTTATAATCTTACGTCACTCATAGCGCGAATTTGAAACTATTATTAGAGCTAGTTTATAGGTTAACTCCTCCCCATTCAAGGACATTTAGGTACAAGCGTTCACGTCGTCAATTTGCTCCGCCCAAAAAGTTGCACGGTAAGCTACTGAACGATCTTCACTTAAGTATTTTAATGCAAGTGGCAATCAGTATTTAGTAAGGTTGAATATAGGGTTCTTTGCGTATTTTGGAGTGACTTTGAGAGAATTATATAGATCTAGACTATTTTATTTAAAATGTTGATTAATACTCCTTTAAACGAGATCTCTTTTAACCAAGCGATTGAGCTACGGTATCATTCATTGCATTTAATTTAAGTGTACTACAAAGGAAGACACCGAAATAGGGGTGTACCCGTCGTTAGTACAGGTCCGCCGTAAGTTTATGAATTATAATACAGGTAAATTATGTTTGCGGAACTTTTACATAATTCATAATGACATCTGGTGAACAAAAATATATTGTAATGCTTTTTTTCATAAAATGCGTTTTCAGTCTGTTTCTCATACAAAATGTCAACGAAACCAACTAAATTTCGAAATTATCAATATTTGAGTACACCGATAATTGATATAGCAGCACCTATCTGTAAACGTGAAAAATAGGTTTGTCTCCGGCAGTACTGGAACTCTGAACCTTTATTTCGCAAAGCGTCACCACAAAAGCAAGGTCATGGACAAGAGTAGAAGTGTCGTATTCTACTGACATACTTGTATCTAGTGCCGTATTCTACCAACATACTAGTATCTAGTGTCGTATTCTACTGACATATCACGTGCATCTGAAAATGCTTGCCTGCCAAAATCTTAACTTGTATACAAGTGAATTTACGGTCATTTTCTGTTGTGTCATCACAACCAAGTTTCCTTTCTATACTGCAGACAGTGAACACAGATATTTTCGCTTATACAGTTCGAACTGTGTTTTTACTTTCAAAGTCAATGGTTTCTCCCTTCCTTCAATCTTCGGAGTGGGGTCGGGTTGTTGAGTCTGAGAAAAATTCCAAAGCAATGAACAGAGGACGTAGTTACTTTGGACATAAAAATGAAATGGCAGGCATGGCAGTCGGACCGGTAGTTTATTGACGATTATCTAATTGATTGTACTTTATCTCATACATTTACTGTATTTCCTTTCTTTTTATATGCCAACCCATAAAGTGTATGTTGGATGTCTAACAGTAAACTGTTACGTTCGCAAGATGAGTGTAGGATACTGACCAATGCAATTTACAACCAGGTGTCCGCATGAGCGACATGTTGGACACATGACTTCAGAGTTACACGATTACTCAAAACATTGTTCAACTCTTTTGACTAACTACAATTTTTTCGGCTATTGTTCCTTTTTTGGTGCAGAAACATTTGACCAATGATAAAGAAAACATTTAAAGAATCTGCGGGGGTCAAACATTTTGTTTTGCACTGACCGCTGTGTCGTCAGTGTCACTGAAGTAAAATGTACACACTAATCCTAGACTAATAAATCCTTGATATACTTATGCACACTAATTTATTTCCAGTGTCAATAGCTATCCACATATCCATAATTATGATAATCATTAGTAAGTTCTAGGACATATGATTAACTCACGCATGCACGCGAGACGGTGAACTCACAAGAAGTTTTCGGAAAGACATTTAATGTACACTGTAGCAATGCATAGTAATGTATATAGTAAATTGTACGTATACGAGAACTTGTGCATATTACTTATACTTAAAATAAACAAAAACAAATTATATGTGACGATTATGTTGGTGGAGTGCTGCTGTATATGTCCAACCGATAGTACGCAGGGGTGTGGAATTCCTATGTCCGACTTGTCTGACACGGGACATTCTGCTGTCGGACTGGCGGATTTTTCTGTCCCGGTTGTCCGCTTTGAGGGGAAAATGAGAAACGAATAAATAATGTACGAAAGTCATGTTTACGCCGAGACCCTCTAGATATATTTGCCTAGATTCTATTGGGAAAACCTTTTTAATTTTGAGAGCGCGCTGGTTGTGTTTCTCTGTTTTTTGTATGTACTGTATTCCCTCGTGGATTAGCCTCAATATTTCGACTGCAAGACAGACCCATTTTACAACTGACGTTACATCTAGTCTGTCTTTGCTAAGGGCGGCCATCGTATATAGCAAAAAGTTCTTGCGCACAATTAGTTGGGCTACTCGTGGATACGCAATAAAACTTTCATAGTCCATTTCGTATGATTGGAGAAAGTTCCATCAGCTACTCCATTGTAATTAAAGTGCACATTAATATCTACAATATCCGATATTGATTCTGTCATGACTAATATTTTCTTTCCACGTTTTTCGGATCAAATGAGTGCATGAATGCGGTTTAGGCAGAACGTGACGTCAGAATCAAATAAAGACTGATCGCATGCGCCCCTATTTGGCCTTGTCATTGAAAGTACGGGGGGGGAGTTAACCGATATATACATGCTCTATTAATAGTTTCAGATTCGCCTTTTGTGTGACGTAAGATTGTAACTCTATTGATTGCTAAAACAGCGTAAGGGCAAACCCAACTGCAACGCGTTGTAATATGCCACCTTCTGGGGGCATAAAATGTTTATCCATATTGTCACAACATTGTCAACCAGTACAACCTCTTAGCTAAAGCCTGGGCTATGACTTCAAAACCAAACTGGACATACTAAAGAAGTAAGAAACAGTTATTTGTTATTTGTTTATTCAAATACAGTTGCATAGAAAAATGCAAGAACTGTTCTATTTCATATATTTTGTGTTAGGAGTAAAAAATTGCATGTGCAAAGTTAATAATTTATACAAACAAATACACAATCAAGTCTACTAAGCTTGTAATGTAAACTGCCATGAAAATGAAATCTAAAATTGTGACAAAACACTATACAACTTTGATAGAAACAAAAAGTTCTAAAAAGTAAATATTATCCGCTCTTGGTACAGATTTACTACGCAGAAGCAAGGATTTGAACCCAGAACTATACAGCAACAGCGCCTAGACTGCCTTAGACCTTATGGCTATTGCAATAAACCCAAAGAAAGGTTGCGCAAATAACCAGTATCTAAGTGACTATACGACACCATATCAGTACAGGTTTTATCAATATAATACATAAATACAATGTAATATACATAATAATTATAGAGCACAGTTTTACATACTGTACTGTTTAAGTTGTTGCACTGTATAGAAATAGTTGTTCAAAAAGTGCCCACAGTTTCTCAACATATCTTTCTGAATAATTTTTTTAACAACACTATTGGTGTAGGCTTAAAATTTCAGAATAATTGTTGATTTGTCCCAAAACATGAAAATATGTTTAAGATGAAAATCACTAATGTAAAATTTGTGCTTATCAGTTTCTGAACAGTATCTAAAACATCCTATGTAGATCAGAAATGTGACTGGTTTGAAGAAATATCAGCAGGACAGCCAAACAATGTTCAAATATGGTAAACAAAACTGTTTAAGAAATATAACGGAAAAGACTTCATTAAAACAAGTCATACCTGTTCATGTACATTGTATATAAAATCACATCTTTAGCCTTATTGTTTGCTTTCTTTTGAATCATTTTAATACACTAAAAGAACCAAAATAAATTGGAGCCAGGCTGTGCGAAGAAAACAACGCCAGGCCATTGCGACCAGTATGGATTCAGATCCGCTCGCACATCTGTCCAGTCCAAATTTAAATCCATTATTGTCCACTGATCACAATTGACCTGAGAAAATATACAGCACTTGCAGTTTAAAAGTTGTGCTCCACAAAAAGAACATGTCTGTAAAGACTAAATTTCAAAACATTGGTTTCTGTATATCAGGGCTCATTATGAGTCAACTTGGCTAAAAGGAATGCTCTTTGTATGTGAAAATGGTTACCACATGACAGAATTGATCGACAGACACAATTATTTCTATTTCACATTAACCACAGGCATAAGGAAAACATGATAGAACAACAATTGGCTTATTCATGAAATACTGAGTGGTGCATATAAATCTTACAACCATGTATTTCAAATACATCTTCTTCCTTTGTTTATAATGCTCTACACCATATATACCAGAAAAAAAAACCCAATCTATTGTATAATATTATAAACCATCCTATGTATTCAAAATAAATGTACAAATATATCATATAAAACCATTTTAACCACATTAATGATGTATGCATTACTTACAAGATGAATATCACTGATAAAGCCCCAACATTTTTTAAGTTTTAACAATTTTCAAAGTTAACTTACGATATTGTGTTATATAATGTTCATTGCATCAACACATTAATAATATCACTTACTACATAGAAATCAAGATGTCTCTTCACCCACATTGTGTGCGTGTTGTTTTAAACAGAAGTTGATAATTTTTCTAAGGCCGTAACTGAGCCCCACTGTGTAAAACCCAACGATGACCCTTTGTGGCAAGTCCAGATCAGACTGAACGGGAGAATCTGTACTGTTCACCACTACACCACGGACATGAGTAACATTATAGCACTTGTAATCGATGTTGTATTCCACGTTAATAACCCCTCTTTCTTTACTTTTTACAACAACTACAGATATAGAGTTCGCACAGGGGGGCTCAATCATACATATTTGTTTAAGGTATCGTCTCACACTATATCTAAACCCTGTTTGAAAACAATGTTACAACATTCAAAGCAAAGCCTTCAATGCAAATACACACAAACACCAGGCTTTTAAATCTTCTTTTTCCTCTCCAGTTGTTACAAGTATGCAAGTCAAAACTGTGAGTGTTAGTTAAATTCACAAAATATTACAATTAATATTGGTGAAAGTTTCCGTGTACAGTGATACATTAAATACCACATCAACATCTGAAAGAAAGTCCAAGATTGATTTTATCTCAAATATCCAAAGGAACTGAATTTTCAGTGATGAAATGATATCCAGTAGGTATGTAAAGGACGCAACTGACTGCCTGAACTTCAAAAGTTTGACCTTGACCATAAATGGACATGGTAGGAATGCAGATGCTCTCAATTATGTGTAGGAGGTAATAAACGGTTCAAAATTTCATATGAATTGTTCAACAGATAAAGGAGATGTGGAGCAGAGCACAACATGAAGCCTGAATGCATGTGACCTTGAAATATGACCTTGACTTGAACAAACATGGTTTGAACAGCTAACCAAAGTTTCATGAAATTCCTTCAAAATGTTAAGGAGATACTATTGCATGGAGTGCACATGAGTTCAAAGCTATGGTCCTTGACATGTCCTGCTGATGTTGAAGAAGGGACACGGGTCCTGCACATCCCTAAAGGGAATTTGAAAGATATCGTACATGAGGACTGGGGGATGGGAAGTGGACTGGAGAATGGGAATGGGACAGGAAGGATGGAAAGAAGGATGAATAGAAACCATTCTTAACAGTCAATAGAGGATAACAAATATACTTAATACAGAGGACAACAATAGAGGATAATAAATATTATGTATACAAATATGTGTATTTATTTCTTGGATCATCTGACAGTTGTTGTGATTCTCAACATGTGGGGACATCTACATTTATTCTTTGTAGAACAAATAATTGTACCGGTATCAATGTATTAAAACATCTATTCAAGCAAGCAACCACCCTTGCAAAACTATAAAAACAACTACAACAGAAACTGCAACTGAACCTGATTAAGCAAATAACAAATAAAACCTATAACAATTAGTAGCTTATTCCCCCTGAATATAAAATTTAGTAGCTTTAACTTTTCTTCCTGCTGTTTTTTCTTCAAAATCTATAAATTGGTTGTTTTTCCCCTAAATATAGGAGCTAGAAGCTGTTTTCTTCTTCCAAAATAAATAATTAAGTTACTGTTCCTTCAGAAATGCAAAATATAAGTGACTTTTCTTCCAAAATCTGAATTATAAATAGTTTTTTTCATCCATGTCTACAGAAGTTCATAGATTTTCTTACCCTAACATAGCTTCTTCCAACCCATAAAACTAAGGCATCTTTTCCAGTCAGACTTAAAAAACTAAGCTGCTTTCTCCGCCCATTGTTTTTGTAAATCATAGGATGAATGTGAAACTATTCTAAGTGCTTATAAAAATAGATGCAGGTAGGGTAGTTTCACCTTCAGCCCCTAAAAAATGTAAGATGTACACCAAAGAAATATCACATCTAATATATAATGAACTCTAGATTCTCTTCACAATAAATATCGATTTAATTTACTATTTAAATATAATAAAATAATTAAGTAAACTGTGAGACTCTATCGTGAACCCGACAAACTATCAAAGACAGTGTAAGCAAATTTCAGGGACAAAAATAAACCAGACTTTTGATATTGGCTGTAAATTTCAATTATCCCTGGTTTCATTCCGCGTAAATTGCATTAAACTGTACTTAATAATCTCATCCGAAAAGTTCTCGATTTTAAGAAAAGAGAAATCAAGTTTTGTACTGCTTTGATTTTCAATTTAATGAAAATCTTTGACCTAATCGCGAATTTCTGGTTCATTTTTTTTCCCAAGTTATAAAGACTAGCACACATTTGTTTCTTTAAAAGGAATGTCAGTGAGAAATGCTTTTCTTCTTGCAAAATAGAAAAGACTACATGTAATTGTATGGTGTTTAATTTTCTATTTCTATTGATTCATTTGGTGGTGTCTGTTTGAACCTTTTTCATATTTTTTTTGTGTGGGGGGGGGGACTCAAACAGTTATTTGTAGTAAGTACTATATAAAGCAATATTCTAAAATAACTGGTTCATTAACTATCATTCTTCAGAAGTTTCCAGACTGACATTCCCTCTAAAGGCAGTGAGTTTTACCAAATTGTACATGTAACAATATCTCATATACACTAGTCTACCATCTCGTTTTCTTAACCTGTTTGAAAAGAAACAACATCAAATTAAATAAATGTAACTCAAATTAAAGTACATAAATTCCAAAAACATCTTTTAAATACATGCTTTAACTGTGAAAAGTGATAAAATAAGTACATTAAGTATGATCTGCAAAATTAGTAAAGACTAACATTCTAGCCAGTGGGCAGAAACTGCTGGTATAAAGTGTTTTTTGTTTTTTTTACAGAATTTCATACTTTTTTAAGTCGCTTATTATTTAACAACCCAAATAAAGCAAAAAATCAGAACATTTCTATGAATAAATTATAAACCAAAATGTCACATGATGTAACCGTTACTGACTCGGGTTATAACATAGCCTCACCCGGAAATGGTCACACATTTATATTTTAAAAATGCAGTTGATACTTATCTTGCATACTATTTTCTATAACAGCTGTTCCTGCCCTGAATCTTTAAGTTACAAGCGATAGCCACAGAATATAAGTTATTTCCATCTAATGAAGTTTCATGCATTCTGACAGGTAAATGAGAGTATAAAACCTTTTTCACATGCTTAGTTACATGTAGGGTAAAATGGAAAAGTTTGTTCATTCCATGACATAGAATATTTATAACTCGTTATATCCTGTCTTCAATACATATCGCCCTCATCAAGAGTTAGAGGGGAACATAGGATACAGGGATATAGTGAGCAATATTCCACTTCGAAGAAAAGAGCGTACTACATTCAAAAGCATTCAGTACAACTTACATAATCATATACATGCATAACCAGACAAGAAACACATCCTCTCAAAAAAAAATTGTCCAATGTGATTATCTTTCAATTGGAGAGGTTCTTTTATGTGCATGATCGTCAATATTTAAGCCAGTTTTCCAAAGAACCTTTTATATTGATGTTTAAATGGCAAACATGTGGAAGAAAACCCAGACAACTTGATTAATATTTTCATTTAATCTGCGTCCAAGTTTCTTGAACACATCATAGAAGAGCAACAGATAGAATAGCTTTCTATTTCCGGTAGTGTCCCTAGGGTAAGCTTGCTTCAATGAGAAACAATTTCTTTGAAGAATTTTTCTTTAAAATAGTCATTGAGTAAGAGATCTTCCATTTGTCAGTATCCAGCACTGAACTTTTAAGAAGCCAAGCACTAACAAAGCTGCTTCAATTATACACAAACTGTAATAACATTCATATGTCTTTGCTTAAAGTCAATACTGCCATTGTACAAATAAAAAATCTTTCGATATAGATAACCTATGTACTATTTATACTAATTTAAAAGATATCATGATCTCTGTTTTATTCTCCATCTTTGCTCTCGTCTGATTTTTTCTGTTTAATTTCTTGCCTTGTTTTGAAACCTTTAAACCCTGCCTGTATTTTGGTAGCAGCCTGAGCTACTTCTGGATCATTTAGATCTATATCAATATTCTCACCTTCTGCATTCTCTGCAGGTTTTGCCTCTTCCTCTCCTTTCTCTTCAGATTTTTCTGTCTCTTCACCTTCCTTCACATCAGTCCCTGATTCCTTTTTCGATTTTATTTCTTGCCGCGTTTTAAACCCTTTAAATCCTGCTTGAATTTTTGTAGCAGCTTTTTCAACTTCAGGATCATTTAAGTCAATATCAACTTCTTCTTTTTTCTCTTCCGTTGTTTCTTGTGCCTTTTCTTGTGCCTTTTCTTCCTTTTTAGCTTGAATTTCTTTACGAGTCTGAAAACCTTTAAAACCTGCCTGAATTTTTAATGCTGCTTTTTCAGTTTCAGGATCATTTAAATCAATGTCTACTTCTTCTTCCTGTTTTTCTTCTTTTTCTTCTTTCTTTTCACTTTCTTGTTCCTTGGCGTCCTGTACATTTTTACACGAAAAAAGACATGCCAATTTAATATGTTTTAATAAGTAGATATTTCAGTGCTTGAAGGAAGCGGTACTCAATCACTAGCATATTCAACAGTTTTCAGATACAATTTGTTGGCATTTTTTCTGTATTGTATTAATATAAGAAATTGATAAAATGATGAAAACATTACTTTAGTCTCCCACTGGACAGAACAGTGCAATCTGACTCAAAACAGTGAGTGTCATGAACAATCAACAATCTTACAAGGGTTAGAAAAACTGCCTTAATAATAAGGCAGCACTGCATTTCCTTAGCCATTCTCTTTCAGTAAATACATTTTTACCACCTATTCTCAAACAGGTCTAAAGAAGACATCTGGTATATGTAGCCTACACTTTCTCTCAATGTCCCCAGTGTTTACATGAAGTTACAACTACATCCAGTTTATAGTTTGGGTTACACTTTGGACAAAAGTATGATAGACAGGCAGACACAGTGGACATCATATGCTCACCTTTTGGGTAACATGCATAAATTACATCTATGACAGATGATGCTTCATTCTAAGAAAGAAGCTGATACAAGACACCCTTGCAGATACGCGAAAGGAAAAGTAACTAAATTACAGCTTTTTCAAGCTTAGTGACCACTGAAAGTGGACCTCTGTGGTGCAGTGATTGTAAGATTTATTTAATAACCTAGAGGTCCCAGGTTCAATTCCCGGTCAAACCGCTTCAGATAAGTATGTTGGCTACACTCCATGCCATACAATCCTCAATCAATCTAGCTATAAATGGGTACCAGTAATATAAATTGTTGGCTTGCTCACTCTCATAAGTGATTGGTTCCCTCATGAGAGATATGTGAAGAGCAATTTCCAGGTCTGTACAATCTCATACCTTCATTGCTTTGATTTCTTGTCTCGCCTGCATGCCTTTAAATCCTGCTTGAATCTTGAGTGCCGCTTTCTCTACTTCTGGATCCTTGAGGTCGATGTCCGCTTCTTCCTCGTCTGTCTTTTTTTCTTCTGTCTTCTCCTCCTGTTTTGATTCCTGAAATGTTACAACATCAACTTGATATCTACATCAAATTTAAAGTTATCAGTACCTGCAGTTTGACCATCCGAACACCCCTGGACAGATCTGATATTCCTCTCACAAAACGAACAAGGCAAAATATATATTCCCTGTCTGATGGCTCTAACTCATAAGATAAGTTATCAAAAAGGACAGATTTTTAAAAGATATGATAAAAATGCAAATTTTAACCTAAACTTAAAATAACCTAAACACTTAGTATTTGTTTGATGAATAGAACGGTAACTTTTCATTGGAAAAATATATGTCAAAAATACAAGATAACATTAGCATTATACAGACTAACATTAACAATGCTTCTATTCTAAGTAAGCTTAGCATGGTATGATTAATGTATTTAAACTGCTAATTGGCAAGTTAGTACATTCTAAACAACGACAATTAGCTAGCAAGGCTAAAATTTTAGGTAAGCTAAGGTAAAATTTTCATTTTGCAAATACGACATCATTAAGGTTTTGATATCATGTGACCTGCTAAAAAAATAATGTAACCACTTAAAAACATTATTCAGAAACAGTTACGGCCTAAACTTTGCATTTTAGGTCACATTTTAGTCTCAAAACTAAGTTTAGGAAATGTTATATGATATAACGTCACCAAACAAGGCAGTAATTTTTCCAAATATAACCATCCCTACAATCCATATATACAATCATGTGTGTAATTATCAACTGATCTTACAATATGTCATTGTGCCTTTAAAATTAATACTAATTCGTCAACTAACGATCTAATAATACAAAAATAGTGCTCTTCCATGCATCTGTGCGACACAACAAAAACTTATCTGAATGCTAAAAATCTGTTTCCAGATAATTCAGTAGTCAAAAATTCATTCCCAACCTCATTCTGTTCAAACAGAACAATTATTAGGACATATCTAATTTAATCAAGAAGTCCTACATTGCTTCATCCTGGGAGACAAAAATATGGGAAATACTGCGGTACGATTTGCCAATTTTCTCGAAAGTGTAGAAGATGCCATAGTAATATATCTAATAACAGAAGGGAATGAGGTAATAAATACACTGCTGACCAGGTCTTGGCAGGACTTCTCCGATAATTTTTTCTCATCGCAGTCCTATGGTTATTGGGGAAATCGAATTGTATGCCAAAATCCAATGACAACATTGACAGTGGTTTTATTTCTCCATCTTCTCTTGACAAAGTAAACAGACAACCAATGTAATTTGTATTAACCTAGTATTTATCTACAGTGTAATGTAAACATTCCAGGGCATTTTTTTTCTAGGAACTTTTCTTCATGGAAACCATCCACAAGAAATATTTTAGGAGATTCTTGAATACTGGACGTTCTAAAAATGCTTCACTCAGAAATTGGTGTCCGTCACGTAATCCTAAATTCAACAAAATTATGTTCAGAAACTCAGGCGTCTTCAAACTGTATTCTGATTCGGCCAAACTGTAATCAGAACACAGATGTCTGAAACCTATACACCAATTCAGACAAACTGTAGTCAAAACATGGATGTCTGAAACTGTGTACTGATTTAGCCAAATTATTCAATAAGAAATTCAAGTGCCTGGACAATGTACTGTAATTCAGACATGCTTGAGTCAGAATCTAAGATGTCTGAAAACTCATCCTGATTCAGAAACAACCTGCATTCATTGAGTGTGTGGGTCTGTGAATTACATGATCCATCAATGTACAAGCATTCAGAACACTGTGCTGTTTGACAATCTCATGCAGTGCAACTGCAACTTTTGTTGCAGAGAAATATATGAAATGTACAAATAAAATTGTATTTGGTTATGATGAGAATGAAAGTGATCAAAATGCATTCAAATTTCACAGCTCAATGATTACATACCATAAATAAACTAAAAAATGGGTGGAAAATATTCTTCAGTTGGTTGGTTATGTATTAACACAAAATATATAAATGTAGTTAGAAAATGCTATCTAAAACTAGATGGACAAACTGTAAAAAAGGAAAATAAGTGTTAGTCAAAATTCTACACTGTTGTAAATGTGTTAAACTACATGCTAAATTAACATTTAAAAAAAAACACTTCATCATAGATAAGTATACAACCCTTAACAATTTTTTTCAAATTTCTTCTAATTGATGTTTGGTGCAGTTCTGATTTAAAAAAAAAAAATGAAATAGCATTTAGTAAATCTGATCGGGTAAACCCCTTTTCCAACCCCTTTTCTATTAGCATTTGCAAGGAATAATAGTGTTTTGTTATTCTCAAGCCATGTTCTATTTTTTCCCCCTTGTGCTATGCCCCAACTAGCATCTTCATATTCTTTACCCTCCAAAAATGCTTATTGTTTCAGCGGAATTGTGCCTATAATATCTGTACAAACCTATGATGAATCTGTTTTATTAAACAACATTTACATACGTTCTATATACATGTACTTGTGGCACTGTTTATAAAGAAGGATCCGCTGAATGAAAGTTTTGAATCTTTGGTCTGACGTATACCTTTTTTCTAATCCCCTCCGAAGCATTTTCTTTAACTTCAACATGATTTCAGATTTCAGTCAGTGTGCTGGCATGAAACTGGGATTACATCAGTCCTTAATATTACGGTTACACTATTGGTTTCCATTTATATCAATCCTAACATGACTTCACTCCTAACTTTATTTTCTAAACAATAACAACATCAACAATCCAGTGGATCTCTTTTTATAAACCATGCCACAGTTACAATCATTGTCTAAAGCAAGGTAGGAGTGGGATGTATCTCACAACAACTAGGTATTTCTACCACTAATATATAAGTAGGGTAGGTAGCTACACGCTAACCTACACACCTTTATAGCTTCTACTTCTTTACGAGCCATATGGCCCCTAAATCCTGTCTGGATTTTAAGGGCAGCTTGCGCTACTTCAGGATCATTTAAATCAATATCAACCTCTTCGTCGTCATTTTCTTTTTTCTCTGTAGCCTCAGAGTGAGGCTCCGTGACTTCATTTTCTGTTTCCTTGGTGTCGTCATTTTGTTTTTCCTGTTAGGTTTGGTGAAAGCATGAAAGCAAGGTTAGAACACCAAACCACACATAATTATTGCATGTACCACATACTAGAAGGTGTTGGTAAGTAACATTATATCAAATGTAGCAGAAAGAAGATTTGGTCTCTATTTGCTTAGTACTTTTATGTTAACCAGAATATCAAAATAGACAAAAACAAGGCATTTTAAAAGACACCTACACTCTCTGCTGCATTAAGGAATAATTTTGGAACAAACATGACTTGTAAGACTAACTTTTGAAACAAGTTGTGACCTTGACCTTGAGGCAATGTAGCTGTAACATGGGTCCAGCATGTCATATAGGGAACAGTGAACATCTGACCATGGCTTTATGCAAATGTTGCAAGGGGCATTGGAGATATAGAGTAAACATAAAATGTTATGACCTGACTGAGACCATTCCTCTATCACATGCCTTTAGAAAAGGTCAAAATGAACACATTCAGTATATGAACTTCTGACATATATTTTTATCCATTACCCAGCTTGAGTTCTTTAACTGACTAGTGTATCTGTTAATCTGGATGATAATATCTTTTGGTTATTGGATTATAAGTATAACATAACATTTGACCAAATGAATATGTCCCAGTGTAGACTATAATGAATATATCCTAGTGTAGACCATGATGAATATATCCAAGTGTAGACCATCATGAATATACCCAAGTGTAGACCATGATGAATATATCCAAGTGTAGACCATGATGAATATATCCAAGTGTAGACCATGATGAATATATCCTAGTGTAGACCATGATGAATATACCCAAGTGTAGACCATGATGAATATACCCAAGTGTAGACCATGATGAATATATCCAAGTGTAGACCATGATGAATATATCCAAGTGTAGACCATGATTGGACTTCTAGGATGTGCAGGCTGATCAATTGTCTATACTGGTCTCAAAAACAAAACTATCAATCAAATTCTGAGAAAGGCTCTAATTTCCTCTTTGACGAACAACTGTTTCGTGTCACTTAACAAAGTAATCAGTTCTTGAAATGATCGATGTTGTACAAAATGTATAATGAATAAACCAATGATAAATGCTGTTACCAACAAAACATCAAAAGCAAAACAATACAGCTATTATTTATACGCTACAACCAAACAACTATAATTATGTAAATAATTAATCAAAAAGTGGACACAAAATATATATTTGTATAACAAAGTCAACACAAAAGCTACCCCATTTTTTTCTCATTCTACATCATTTCATTTTGGACAAAAAATAAAAAGAAGTTCGGACTCTGAACCTAATAAATTAACTTTTCATGATTGGGAAAGAGACAGTGTACTTTTAAATCTGCATCAGGGACCTTCTACAAATGATAAGGAATTCCAACTTCAATTCTCATCTAATTCAATTCAAACACTAATCCATAAATAGTATGGTGGGTGACTTTTTGCTATAAATACAAAACTGTTTATCCCAGGATTTATAAGAATTTGTAAAGTGCAAAGTCTGATTCTAATCAATTATTCAGTTTCTTGCAATGTATCGGCAAAATTCAGTAAACCATTGTAGTGGTTTGAGGTTACTTATATAACAATATTCTGTAATTATCTGGGGCTTGCAGTGTATAAGTCTTTTAATGTTTTATGTGCAATCCATACAAAGTGGTACTAGATTAAATGTATAAATAAAGAAGTGAATAGAAAATTGTGAGTAAAAGTAATGATCACTGACATGAAATAAAGGGCTCTAAGGTTTGGTTATCCTTTAAATTCTTTATGAGACTATATTAGATGTGTTGTACTGAAACAGAAGCTTCTCAATGGTGACCAAAGGACATATAAATCAACCAATCAACAACTAGATATTTAATATAAATGGCAGCAAATTAATGCAATAAATAGCCAATGAAAATATGTCATGAAATGCATTTATTGGTCAATGGTAAATAACATATTAATGCATCCTGAACTTCCTGATTGATATTGGCAACTGGTCAAGTCATACAAGCACACATACAAAAAATCAAAGAATTACACCACTTTAGTACAAAAATAAGTCTACAAAAGAAAGTAAGTGCCCTGAAAACGTAAATGTTCCATGTGTTTGCCTACCCTCACCTTCATGTCTTTAACCTGTTTTCTTGTTTTGTGGCCCTTAAAACCTGCTTGTATTTTAAGAGCTGCTGCATTCACCTCCGGGTCATTGAGATCTATATCTACCTCCTCTTCCTCATCAGCTGTAGGTGCGTTTTCTGTCGATTCCTGACCAGGTTCCTGTTTATCCTGTATTAAGTGTTAAAGCTGACACTTCACTCTATAAGCTCACAGCAAAACAAGCAAAAATATACATTTTCCCATGTGACATACCAATAAAGATTGTATTGTTATTTTGCCTGCTTTGTAAAATACACTAAACACAGGAAATTTCCCAAGTTATTTTTCAAGATTTCTTGTTGGCTTTTTTTGTTCTATTATTAACATCAACTTTCCAGCTTTATTCATAGTAAAACACTGAAAAGCCGTTTCACTGGTTGTACAACAAACTTCCCATGGTCTACATCGGTAACCCATGGTCTATACTAGCCAAAAATAGCAGAAGAACCTGCCAAGAGCAGCGTAAAGGTTTTAAACAAATCTATGTATGTCACATGAAAAATGTCTGGAAGCAAGTTAGTTCCACACAATGTATGAAATGCTGTGCACCATAATTATTGAACCTTATCTAAATGATTTTTACACAAACAGACATAAGCATATCATGTACAGACTGTCAAAATTATATAAACAAAACCCCACCTCTATACGTTACAACTTTACATAATTTGCACCAGCTTGATCCATTAATTAGTTGTATATCTACATGTATATTGATTACATGTATATAACAAAAATCAAGTTAAAGCAATACAAACCTCAATCAACTTGTAGAAACTTGACTGGCTCAAAAGTTCCTTATACTTACCGAACAGAATTAATGAATATTAACTATGTAACAAGAACATGAAAGGTAATGAAAGAAGCAAGATTTGTTTCTTTCCATCCTTGAACAATTGAAAATTGCTAACCTGTTACCAACAACCTTAAGGTAGCGCCTGAACAAAGCCTTAATTTTATTTGCCGAAGTGTTCAAACTTTTCTTTTTCTTTTTTATTCTGTTTTGAAAGCATGTAGACCTGTACATTTTTGAAAAGGTCTCTTCGATTTCTGAATAAATGAAACAAAAGATGAGGAATAGATTATATCAAGAAGTGTAATAAACTATCGCACCTAACTTCAATCCTTGAATTCAGCTTATGCCTAGGGATAACCTCCTACACTGAAAGGTTTTGTTGCATTTTGAATTCACTATTCCTTTCTTGAAACACAAACTTTGTCACATATTGTTATTATCTGTCTTCAAATTTAATTTTATAACCTTGTAATTATGAACTGTCATAAAAAGTTAACCACCTATATAACCATACAAAACTGGTCATAAAAACTGAAACAAGTAAAGTTCAAAATCTGTGACACATGAACATTAACCTTTGAAGATTTTGGCGAATAAAATTTCATCTAAACTCAGGTTCTACCTTAACAACAATGAACTAACCAATCAAATTCTTAAAGGAAGCCCTCAGAACATCTGCAATTTATAATATTGAATCATGAAAGACATTATAGTTGTTGTTGTTATAGTTTAAAGTCCGTTCCAACCGTATGTTGGTCATTTTTACAGGCAGACAGTTTACCTAAGCATCGTTCCAGGAAAGAACAAATACTGCCAACTTTCTGACATAATGGCTCGAACAAATGTGAGGTTACAGTGATTTCAAGTCCTACACTTTCAAGTCTAACCACTTGACCATAGAGACGGGCTACATTTTAGTTGAAATGAATTTATAGTGAACATGATACAATACTGTAAGCGCACAACTGAGAAACTAGGGATGGCAACCAATATCTGGATATCTACGAATATTCAGATACGATAGGTTCAGGTACGTAAATTTGTCCAAAAAACGATTTCAATTAAAAACTTAAAATCGTGTTGTTTTCAGACAAATTAATTTTCAATTGTGGCATAAGTGTCAGTTTACAATACCTGGTTGCTCTGGAAAAAACTAACACTTTTCTTGAACAGAATTCATACCAAATTTGAAACAGAGAATAAAATGCACAAATTTCACCAACTTTGAAACATTAAACACAACGCACACATTTCTCCAATGAACATTGAAACAAGAAACATTGCGCACATTTCAGCTTTGAAAGTTTTTTTCGCAACTTTCTCAACATCATTTATTTTTATCTATTATAACTTACGCAACTATGAACATGAAAAATATTGTATATAATTCTTTAAAATTGAAAGAATAGAAATATAAAAGGAAATAAACTCTACAAATTTCTCAAATTTGAAACAAGAATAACAGTGCAAACACTTCCTCAACTTAAATACCAGAAAGCATGATTATTCACAACTTTCTCACACACAATTAACAGAAAATTCAACACATAAATTTCTCCAACTGCAAAACAGAAAACACAATGCACAAATTTCTTGAACACAATCACATGCTGCATACATTCTATAACTTTGAAACAGTAAATAATGAACACAAATCTCCACATTTGAAACATAAACACTTCTCCAACTTTGAAACAGGGAATATTAACAACAAATCTCTAAATCTGAAAAAAGAATCAAACTACATACATGTCTTCAACTTTGAAACAAGGAAAAGAGTTACACAAACTTCAATAACTCAAACAATGAAAGCTATAATTACATAACTGTCTACAACTTTGAATCAAGATACATATGAACTAAATTGCTGCAACAACTGGGAAAAACTTCAAGAAATTCTTTACACCGAGACATAAAATCGTTACTAACGCCACTCTTTTATTTGTTGCTCTCAATACACAGAACACAAGAAAACAGCAAAAAAAAAACAACAACTTCAAGTGAAAATTTTGTCAAAAATATGCACCAATGAACAATAATTAATTACTAGCATAATATTTTTAGAATAAGCAACGAAAGTTTTGTCCCTTACATACAAATCACCATTTGTAAGATGTAAACACTAATTTTAAGCTATTGGCTATTTTTTTTTTTCCAGTCAATTTTTTGTCTGTTTTGATCAAGAATCAAATGAAGCTGCGACTTAAATGTGGAACCAGGTGATCATAATGTCTGTAACTTTACATTAATCACCCATAAACTTTATCATAAATGTTAATTTTTGCAACTCATTAATTTCGTAGCAGAGGTAGCAGCAAGGCATTAAAAGCGAAAAGGAAATCCCCTTTTTGGTATTTATACACATTTTATCATGTATTTACTAGTTATTTTAACAATATGATAAATAGATAAACAAGTCTTATAGAAGTTATTTAGTACATTCAGTGAACGATGCTTATAAAATTATATATATTCATATCGAAACATTCATTTTGCCTTGTAATTCAATTGCTTTCACTTTTGATAGACACTCAATAACAAGTTTTGATAATAACTTCTCCTAGATAAATCATTTCTGAGCAGACATATTTTCATTTTTCTTAAAAAAATTGCACAATTTTTCAGTTTCATTGAGTCTTGCCGTTATATCTGCAACATGGCGAGAAAAGCAATGATTTCCCAGCGGAATGTTGGAAGTACTGCGATATTGATCTGAATACATACGCAGATTTCCAGCACCATGTGGCCAAGTTTTAATGACCAAACTAATTATTGTATATCCCTTAACAAGAGTATATTAAATTAATGATTTGGTGTTACATCAAACCAGGAAGCTTTGGTAACTAACACATAGTGATATAAACAAAGAAAGTTCACCAACCATTCTGTTTGTTCGTTATTCATATAATTGTATGCTGCATTTGAACTAAACATCAAAACCCCTTTACCATTCTCTAAAATTTCTTATTTCTAAAATGGTATTTTTCATCGCTCAATTAGGACAGTACAATCAATCATTCATAGGGGTCGCCAAGTGAAAATATACTGACTGAAAAAGAAGCAGTGCAGATCGTGACCACACGACTGCAAGGATGTTCATATTGACAATCATCTTCAGTGACCACAAAGACGAAAATTATTTGCCCCCATCAGGGTAAGAGCTTTATACATATCCCTCCCCATAATGTTGAACTTCCAAGTTTAAAACCCTTGCCCGACACTATTTCATATTAAGACAATCAGCTTGTACTGCATCGGAAATATCTCTTAAAACTTTTCTACTACAAACGTGACTGCTTGTTTCAAAGAATCTTTTGAAGACATGGAGGAAACAGACAAAACCATCGCCCACCATATCAAAGCATCAGGAAAAAAAATTCAATAAAACAGTAGGAAGATTAAAGGAAACAAGAACATTTGTTCACTTTTTATCAGATTCCTCAATATAATAACAAAAGCTGACTCGGCGGAACATTAAGAAATAAGAAATAATATGTAATCCATAATCAGCTGGGAAACTTCTGATTTACAGCTCAAGCTCACGATATTCATATGGGAATAGTTTTTTTCCATTTTGAAGTGGATGAAAATTGCAAGATATGTTTTTTCATTCAATGTAATTGTTTTGTCAAATGACTGTATGAATTTTACATGGAGAAACTCTACACACTGTATTTATAGTAAATGTAACTAGTTGAATACAATTTACAGCTGCTGGAAATTCCCATGTTTTATTGTACAAAATGTGTATTATATTGTGTCACGCAATATTAGGCTTACACAAAAAGCAAAACATCAAGATAGAGACTGTGTATTTACAGCACTATATCCAATAAAAGTAAAGTTGAAATTCTATAGTTTGTTATTTGGCTTTTAAAAATATGACTACTTCCTCTTTTCTTGCTTTTTAGTAAGGCCCTATGTCAAATTCTGTCAAGCAGTCTTTGTTTCAAATCTCTCTGTCTAAACTCTCAACGAAACTCAAAATTTTGACATCTCAACATGAAAAATGACGATATAAACTTATGATGCATAACATTTTTTCTGAAAAGCACCCTTCCATGTCCAAACTGCCAAAAGAACAAGTTCTAACCCCTTTGCCGAACCTCTGTCTGATCTATTATGCTGTTCATTATTCAAGAACACCTTCCATGTCCAGACAATCAAATTGGCAAGAAAATAAAACTAACCAATATCTTTTTATGTAACAGTCTAGACCAATTTAAGGAGTTTCTCCACAATAACCTATTGAGCATCAGAGTTCATTTCTTTTTTTTCTTCATCATATGTTTCTTGAAACCTGCCTGAATTTTCTCAGCAGCTACTGCTACTTCAGGGTCTTCTAAATCAATATCTACTTCTTCTTCAGCTTCATCTCCCTTTGGTGCTTCATCTCCCTTTGGTGCTCCATCTTCCTTTGGTGCTTCATCTCCCTTTGGTACTTCATCTCCCTTTAGTGCTATATCTTTCTTTGGTGCTTCACTCCCCTTTGGTGCTTCATCCTTCTTTGGTGCTCCACCTGAAGGTTTTTTCTTCATCATATGTTTCTTGAAACCTGCCTGAATTTTCCCAGCAGCTACTGCTACTTCAGGGTCATCTAAATCAATATCTACTTCTTCTTCAGCTTCATCCTTCTTTGGTGCTTCCCCTGAAGTTCCCGCCTTCTCTCCATCAGACTTCGCCCCTTTATCTGTTGGAATCTCATGACCTGATTGTGCCAGGTTTTGTTTAGACAGATGTTTTCTAAAACTGGCCTGGATTTTAACAGCAGCTTTTTCAACATCCGGATCATTTAAATCTATGTCAATTTCTGTTTCATTTTCAACATGAATCTCTGCCTCTACAACTTCCCAGCTGGCTCCAGGCTAATAGTAAATGAGAAAATAGTCAAGATTCTTTGTAAATAGTTTGAGCACAATTTCAAATAACCCAACCTCTCCAAAAGACAAAATAAAGCAATGAAACGAAACCTATGCCATCTAAAAACCCATCTCAACTACTTTTAGGTATATAACAAACTTATTCACAATATTGTTACTCTAAAAACCAATTAGTAAAACCAGCTTCACTGTTTGAAAAGACACCTAATTAATCCACCAATATATCATTTATAAGCAACTAAAAACTAGATGTCAATTTAGGAGCCAGAATTTGAACAATTGCACCATACCGCAACATCACCTTATAATGCAAATTAAAAACACATTAGACCACTCAGCAACCACACCAAAGGTTGCCCAAATTATTGATTTCTACAAGTGTACTTGACACCACATCAACCAACATTTGTAAAACATTACAACCATACTGACTATAAACACAGGAGACTTTTTACGGTGGCAAGACTGCATAAGTAAACAAAATTCTTTTAACTAGGTCAAAACGGCAGCCGGTTTGAGATCAAAAACTCTTTAGACAAATAATAATTAAAAGCAACAAAACCACACTCAAATAATGAATAGTTTGATGAGCTGAAAAATTTCTGTCACACACTATTGCATGACATTTCTGTCTCCGATCAAATATGCTATTAATTCAACAAGGAATAAAACAGATGCCCAGTAATTACAGCACACATTAAATTACTCTTGCAATTCGAGAAGCAGCTCATTACAGAGGAACTGTTTTGTTCAATAAACAAGATGTGTTATGCTGTGAACAAGAGTGCTTGACAACTGTTTTTTTTTTTTTATGTAATTACGAAAGGAAAGCAACCAATGTTCTGACATTAAATTTCAGACTGGAAGGAATGGTGACATAAAGAAAACTCTACTTCTGACAGTGTTTGACATTCTTGCAAGAAGAAATTTTCATAGCACAGTCTTTATTACCATCTGATTCTATGTTAGTGCAAGGTTATATTTAGTCTGCTGCTAGAGCAAGACAGGTAAGAATGGAACGTAAATTATTGCAGGAACTAAACTCCCATCTGACAATGAAATAGGCACCAAACTATCTAATAACAAATAAATTTAGTGTATTATTGATTAAAGTTGACTGTCAAAAACAAGGAAACATTAGTTTTGTTGAAGAACCATGATATGCCACCTACAAAAAGTAAAACATGCTAAAAGTATCTCTTACATATACCCTAGAGCAAGAGCACAACATGAAAATACAATACCTTCATCAACTTACCTTGCAAAACAATGGCTCACAATCAATAGTTGACCAATTTATGTTTTCAGAATCCAGCAACTTACCTTAATACTTGACTTGTTGAGTGAGTTTTGACCTTTGGTCTAACAGTGTGACCGTTGCCCAATAATCTCTAAATGAAATCCCAACTTCCCCCTATACATAAACTATCTTCTGACCAATTTTGATGCTAACTTAATTCATCTGACAGAAATGATAACAACACATCCATATATGTGCCAATATTTATCAAGCTAACTGCTAGATGTGTCTGTTAGATAAAAAACATGGTTAAAAAGTTACATACAAGCACACCAGTGAAAGTGCCACCTCTAAGAAAAGCATATATTCCTGAAACCATTCATTCTATGCTTTAGTGAATACTTCCTTAGAACTGATTTCAAGGGAAGTAACTGCATCAGTAAACATGTGACCTTGATCATTTGACCTTTAACTGACCTTGAGATCCTTGATTTCTTGTCTTGCCTTGAAGCCTTTGAAACCTGCTTGGATTTTGACAGCAGCTTTCTCAACATCTGGGTCATTAAGGTCAATGTCAACTTCTTCCTCCTCTTGTTTCTCCCCATCCCTAAAGTAAGAATAACAAAAAAGTTTTATATATAGGTCACACAGTGAACACCTGACAGGAGTATGGTGGAATCAGTCCACACAATAGAAACTAAGTTTGGCCCATTTTTTGCCCTTTTGGGGTTCAGTCCATACATTAGAAACAGAGTTTTGCCCATTTTTTGCACTTTTGGGTTTCAGTCCAAACAAAAGAAACAAAGTTTTTCCCTTTTTTTCCCCTTTTTTTGCCCTTTTGGGGTTTAGTCCACATATAAGAAACAGAGTTTTGCCCATTTGCCCTTTTGGGCTTAGTCCACACATTAGAAACAAAGTTTTGCCCATTTTTTGCCTCTATACATTATAAACAAAGTTTTGCCCTTTTTTGCCCTTTTAGGATTCAGTCCACATATTAGAAACAGAGTTTTGCCCATTTGCCCTTTTGGGCTTCAGTCCACACATTAGAAACAAAGTTTTGTCCGTATTTTGCCCATTTTTATGGAGAAGTCATTGGCATGAACAATTTTTTTCCAATGTATTCATAGCAAAACCAATTCTCTCTCAGCTGAAAACAGGGAGAAGTTGGCGACTATGGGAGAATAATTCTCCCCAGTTTCCCCCTAAACCAATCCCTGACTAAGTTGTGCTGAAAATGATAGCTATTTTGCAATGAGAATGGGAAGTTTAGGGCTATGTACTATGTATAATTATTTACTACTTTTGTAGGCATCTGAAACCTCGTGAAATCTGAATTAATAAAAATTTTAAAAGAATGAAAATTTAGACATTATTCTTTTCGGTACAAATTTTTCGCTAGATAAATGGATACCCAACCAAACATCTTTTGCAAAAATTATATTCAAGGGTTAAGTCAAAACAAATTATATAGAACTAACTAAATTAAGTTTCTATCTACAAATTCTAAATGCTATACTGGTATAAAAGCAGTATTTTATTTTTTCTACAAACACTTGAATTTTACCCATATCCTTTGATCATTGGTAACCAATCTGCCAGATGCTAGAACTTGACAGTTCAAAGGCAAGTAAATGCAAATTATATTTAAAACCAAATTTATTTATATGCTGCAAAAACATGACCTTGGGGCTTCCAGACTGTCTAGGATATACCATCCACAGACTGCTAAAGCAGACGATACATTGAACCAAAGTGACTGTTTATGTAAATCAGTTTTATGATTTGGTCTTTCACAATATATAGCAAGAAGAAAGATAGACTGAATTCTAAAAATATACACATCACCAACTTATGGTTTCTGTAATCCAACGTTGGGCAAGAAATTGCACAGTATATTGTATTGAACTAAATACACATAAAACTTTAAGTAAATCATTTTGTCAGCGATTTTTAATGAAACATAATGGCTATTATGAAAATATGTAAGCATGTAACGTGAAATAATTAAAATGGGTAAATTGCTTCTCTTTGTGCGAAATATCGAAATTTTCCATACATTCTTTTAGGCCTCACTGCATGTGCATTTTATATTCAGAAGACCACAGAATGTGACAAGCTGAATTTTAATGTATAACAAGAAATTTTGGAGAGTTAACTTGTTAAAGATTTTTTAAAGAATAAGTTCATTTTTTGTGTGGGAACTTCTTACAGCCCTGCAGTACAGTTTATAGCTTTATCAGCATCTAAAGAAGTTGCAAATAACTAAGAATTCTAACATGATTCTCAACTTCTCCTATATATAAAGAGAGGACAAGAATCTGAACATTAATTTACGATAAAACACAAAACAATTTCCAGAGGCAATAGGTTTGGTAATTGACATATGCATCCAATCACTTTCCTTGTTTATAAGTTACAATGAAATGTTGGTAGGGGTTGATTATTCTAATGAAATATCGAAGTAAAGTGAATCGTGGCATTTCTGAACCAGCAAAATGGGGAAGCTATAGGCAATGGGGAAGTTTAGTTTTGTCTAATGGTGCATGTTATTTGCTGAAAAGATTTGGGACTTCTATGATGGGCTTAAACATTTTCTTTTTTCAATCAGTTGTCAATACAACAGGGGAGTATCATGTACTGAAACATACTACTAGCTATGCACTAGATCAGTTGTTATTCAATATTTTCTGGTTAGTAATGCTCATGAAACAAAATAACCTTAAGGTTCATCACTAAATAATCTTTTCAAGTCCATGAAATACTGTTTTTCATGAGTCTGACAGCTATTTTCCCCGGTCCTCATATCATTACAATTGATGAGATACAAAATTGAGAACAATTCTATATATTTCTGAGACTCCAATTTCAGGATAAAAACACCCTTATAGTCCATGTTATCTTGAAAATGGAGACAACAATCTCCATCCTTCCCTACACTGCAAACTACCTTTTAATTTTTCTTGTGCACCCACATGGCAATGGTGTTCTTGAAAGGTTTAACATGGTTGTAAACAATATTAATAGTTAGCTCTCTGAACATTTTGTTGTTAAGCTGTACAATTTGTATTTGAAAAAAGAAAAACAATTGCAAAATGTCATTGTTCTAATTGCATTCATGCAATGTAAAATTCATTACAAACTGCAGAAAATTGTAATTATCCTTATCAAATTTTGATGAGGATAATTTTTAGGAACAAGTTCATTGACATTATAAGGCCATGATGTTTTTTTTGGAAAGAATTCAAGCTTTGATCTGATTGGTTGATTTCTATTCATTTTTCCTTCAACTTAATGTCGATATAATTTCAAATTTCTTGGAAGCAACAGTACTTGTGCATTAATGGAAAAACAGAAAAAGCCTGAGCTGGCATATTACAGGAAATGCCAGTACTGGTGCAAAACTTGGAAAGTCATTACTGTTGCACTGCCAGGAAAGCTGTGATGTCATGTAATGAGCACGCATAATTTGTCCTAAGCTGGGACCATCAACCATAGTTCTACACAGCTGTTTTTGTGAAAATCTGAATCTGCAATCATTCCCCTCCCCCAATCTCTCATTAATTTCACATTATACAAGAACAGTAAGATTATTTTGTTTCACCAAAGAATAAAAATAACAGTTATACTGGTCTTAGAAGTAAATGTACTCATAAATTTTACCTCTTTTGGTCACCAGACTCTTTCTGCCTCCAACAAAAACAATACTTGTTGTGAAATTTTTTAGTACATTGGACCAACAAAAAAGAATATAGTTTTTATCGTTGCCTTATCTTTGACAGGTAGCGACTATTTCATACTGTTGTAGAAACAAACATTCTTTAAAATAGCCCATGTTTATCACAACAACCTTAGTGGCTGTGAAAAGAATTTCAGAAAACTTACTTGGACACAACTTTACACTGTTTACAAACCTGTTTACCCCTTTTCCACTATTTTTCAGTGGTGTCAGTAGTCCCCAGGCCCCCCCCCCCCCTATCCCCCAACACAATATCCTAGCTGCTAAAATATTTTTTAACATTTTATTATACATAGCCATTACCATTCAATATATCTGAATCTGGGATCATCTCTTTCAGGAGCGAACACATTCTATTCACATTGGCTATTAGCAACCAGCCCACACATCAACACTTCTACCTTTGTAATTAGCAAATCCTTACAAGTTGATGATGACATGAAACTGTCAATAGTTTTAGTATGTGATTTTGAACAGTTTTAGAAAGTCCAATAGGTTCTTGTTTTCTACAGGCCTCTTGTAATTGATCTGGCCACCATGTTCGCATGAAAAATCACTTTTACACACATTACAATGCACACAATTGTCTCCTTGGCTGAACGGACAAGAGGAATAAAAAGTTTGCTACATGTTATCTTGAATTTCTGGCACATTTTCAGGAAGATCTTCATCATATCTGGGAAACTGGTAACGATTTTTCAATAAGCGCCTAGCAGTCTTTAATAAAAAGCTGTTAAATGAGTCTGATATGTGCCCCTTTAATCACAAAGGGACTAAATGAATGCTTAGAGATTTAATGAACATAAAGAAAAGGACAGTAAGAAAGGAAGCAGTCTGTACACTCTCTTATAAACTAGGAGAAAATACAGCAAATCTGTAGGAGTAAACAGGTCTGTGTTCAGCTGTTCCAGAAATCTGAATTCTAGATACAGTATACAACCGAAATTTAAATAGTTATCATTGATATCACTAGAAAATGCTGAAATGACTAAAAATCCCACTAGCAATTGTTTCATCTTTTTCAAGTTTTCTATAGGTATTAATGACAGACAATGCAAAGTAAGTTGAAAAGTCAAAGGGAGATTCCTGTATTCTATAATCAGTAGAATTAAAGATTTGAATATTTTGTTACTGAAACCAAGCACTTTAATGATCATAAATTGTATTAATAGTCACACACAAAGCTGTTAAGTGAATCAATTTCTTTTTTAAACACAAAAAAATGAAAATGACTGCTAAATTAAACCCAAAACCATTTTTTTTTAAATATTCATCAGTGAGTATTATTGGCAAGATTGAGTATAACATCTACAAGATTAACGTCCTCCAATGAACCAAAACATTAATTCTAAGCAAATAAAAAGTTCAAATTTCATTTTTTTTCACAGTGTTATTCTATACTTACTTCATTTCTTCAAACTTCTGACGATCTTGCATTCCGCGGAAACCTGCCTGAATTTTCTCAGCTGCGTCCTCTTCACGCATCTCTGCCACTTTGTTTTCTGCATCATGTTTGCGGTACTGTGTTTGAATCTTGAGAGCTGCATCTTGTTGTTGAGGAGAGTTTGCATCAACTGATGGTGACTAAAATAGAAACCAGTCTCAATTTTTGCACACTGAAAACCAATCTCATTTCGTACTATGCAAACCAGTCTCAATTTGATACAATGTAAACAAGTCTCAATTTTACACAATGGAAAATAGTTTCAATTTTACTAGACGGCTGTTTTAAGTACAACAAAATAATAAATTATGTCTCTCCCATTCATGCACAGTGAAAAATAAACTGACTTCATGGCAACAATGATTATGCAAAACTAAGCTCAATAATGATCACTAGTGTGCTGTTACATCAAAAGATGAAGCCCGGACAAGCTGTCATACTATGTGGACTATATGTTTAATATTTCAAATGGCAATTATAACTGCGTGAAAAGTCAGTATCAGTAGAGTATATGTAAAGGTTTACTAACTTTGATGTCAAGTTGTTTCAATAAAAAAGTCACTTTGATCATGATGTACAGTGTTCACTACTCAGTCAATAAAATATCAGTGAGTACCCTATGAACAATTAATGGTACTGATCTAATTGACAGATGGATAAGTCCATTTCAAGAAATTCAGTGGATAATTTAGGATTACATACCTTGAAAGAATCATTGTTGTAGAATCTGTCTTCAAGTCTAGCACCATGTACAGCTGGGTCATGTCCAGTCTCTGCAACGATAAAATCATAGCATTTAAATAGTGAATCTAACAATGTATAATAATGTACTATGATACCTTATTCTTAAAAGCCATTAGGATGAATTTGAAAACCTCATCTTCTGTTACCCTAAAATCCCTCACGTAATAAACAAATTGCATTTAATGCATTTAAGCAAACATCAGTTTAATAATTAATAAGACCTTGTAACAAATCCAAATCGACTCAAATGCAGGAATGAGCATCAGATTTCAAAGTGAGGCTCAACAATAAAATTATGAAGACAGATAACAGTCTTGGCAGTGCGCGGGTCAACCAGCACTATAAACAGTCTAATAATAATGATGTCAGATGATGTTGACAGTTAAAATAGTTGAACTTGATTTGAAAGTTAAAATCTTAGTTTTTTCTAGTTGAACTTGATTTGAAAGTTAAAAATTTCAGTCTTTTCTAGCTGAACTTGATTTGAAAGTTAAAATTTCAGTCTTTTCTAGTTGAACTTGATTTGAAAGTTAAAATTTCAGTCTTTTCTAGTTGTACTTGATTTGAAAGTTAAAATCTAAGTCTTTTCTAGCGAACTTGATTTGAAAGTTAAAATCTAAGTCTTTTCTAGCTGAACTTGATTTGAAAGTTAAAATTTCAGTCTTTCCTAGCAGAACTTCATTTGAAACTTAACATTTCAGTCTTCTCTAGTTGAACTGCATATGAAAGTTAAAATTTCAGTCTTTACAACGAGAAGTAAGTCTTGAGCAAGGTTTTTAACAAAGGAAACATTGACCAATTTAGTGTAACAACCTAATTCTACGCCCTTTCATGCTATAATCAAAATACGGGCAACCCCAGAATTCTTCCATACAGTTCTTTACCATCTGCATAAAAGTTGCCTGGAAACCACAGCATCAAATATAAATTACCACTGTGCCATAAAAAGAAGTTGAGGCATATACACTGCAGGCAAACTGGAGAAAAGTTAATTACTTCGTGGAATTTACGCAAAAAGATTCGGTAGAAGCTGACAGGACAATATCGCTATAAAAGATGACAATGGAAATATACTCCAGACAAACCAATTGTATTAGTATTCTGTTCTCAAAATGCCAAAGTGTCACTTATCTTTCGTAAATTTATCTCCGAATTTCCAAGAAGACTTGACTGGATAGATGAAAAGCTGTTTTTTTTTATTTGAATAAGGCGATATGAGTTGAAGCCTTGAAGAGTTCTAGCTTGTGAACAAAATGTTTTAATGCTTTATCTGCCATTAATGAATGGAATCTGATCTTGCGATCTCATCTACTATTGATGAGGAGAACGTGACAGACGTAGACACTGCACTGTAAATTCATCCAAAATGGAATGTCAGTCTACAGGACGTGTTTTATTTCATGAACATGGTAAATGGGAATACTGGGTATGCCCTTTATAAAGAGAAAAACTATTATTATAGTATATATGCATTGGGGAATTTAAAGCCTTAATATTGCACAGTCAAATTTAGGGAATAACTGGATTACTGCAGGACTCTAAAGATGCCAACACATTGTTCTTTTTACAGAAAAATCCCTGCTTGAAAAAGCACAGTGGATAATAAATGTAAATTAGTAATTCTTTCATCAAATTCAACCTCAACTTTTTTAAGTGCGGGCCCTGTGCTTTACTCTAAGTAATACTACACCCCAAGCCTGGTAAGGTCTTTAAGTGCTCTCTTTCTCTTAAAAAGCAAGGACTATTCGGCAGGGTGGGGTAAAAGCTTGGTCTGTCCGTAACTGCAATTTTATCAGCGACCCGTGGTCTGAAATTGATCGCACCAACAGGCTGGCAATAAAATAGCATCATTTTTTCCCCCACACTGGATCAATTGTGGGATAACTTGGCTGACAAACCACTGAAAACAGTTACTGTAATAATTTCACATTAGCTAAATCAATTATTTATCTGCTTTAAGGAAATTCAATACTGGTACTCTAAAAAAAGACCATACATGAGAGATTTAACGAATACTGTACCATTATCTTAAACAAAATAAATACAGCTTCAAGGACTTTTCGTGGCTTTTTGCTGGAATCTGAAAAACTGACAAAAAAACTGGATATCTGGGAGATGGACAGAAGAACAGAACAGACATCTGAGAAGTGAAAAGAAAATCTTTCATCTGAGAAACAAACAGAAAATTCGGTGTCTGCAAGATGAAAAGAAAAAGTGGCTTCTGAGAGACTAATAGAAGAAGAGGCGTCTGGCCTTTGAGTGATTAGCAGACAAACTCGCGTCCAAGTCAGACTAACTGCAAAATCTGGTGTCAGAAAAACTTGCATCTGACACTAAAAGCAACTATAAATTCACTTTGTTCCTTCGGATGCAGATCATGTTCAAACATAATGGATGCAAAACTTACAGTCATATGATACATTCTAAAGTTCCAATTATCATCTCTTAATCAGATTTCTAGGTTTGTCAATGTCAAACAGATTCTCGGAAATCTAATTTTGCGTTTAATTACTCGAATAGGGAAAATCTTTTTCAATGGTAACAAAGTAAAACTGTTGGCCAAAAAAGTACATATCTGCAAATACAGCAAAAATTAATCATATGTAAGAATTTTCTTGGACCCTTCAAGCTTCTTTTTCCATCATACTTTATTCCAGTAACAAATTACTAAATAAACCAACAGAGACACTTAAAGCCCGATATATGCGGGCACCATTACTTTCCTTTCATGAAAACCATGAAAAGCGTGTAGACTTTCTGACATAATCCAAAGATAATTTCTTGACAGCATTTATTTCAGAAATTTCCGCAATTAGTCTGGTAACACCAATTTTCTCAGGATTTCTGTCTTCCATTTATAATTTCTTATCAGAAGATTTACATAAAAGCCTTCTCCTTTAGGTACTTAATATCTGGTACATTTATACCAATGGTTTTTATGTTTACATGCTATAGAATCATTAAACATTTCCAAATGTCCCTTTTATGTATTGTACATATTCCAGACATTAAATGAATCTGTAAGCCAGCAGCATATAAATAGGACGCCTATTACAGTTAATCGAAGAGACAATTTTGTCTAGTAACAAACGAGCTCTGCTGTGCAAACACCAATGTTTGGTCTTTGCAACCAGCGTGGCTCCACATCAGCCTGCACAGCCTTGCAATTGCATCGCTCGTTGTGTTGTTCTGTTGTTCCTGTGCTCCTTCAGAAGCTTAATATACATTGTATATATATACACATGACTTTGTATTAAATTATCTTTATCAGCCTAAATTGATACCTGAATGTAATTACCCCTACATGCAAAGTGTTTTCATTAATTTTTTTTGGGATTATTTTCAACCTCTGAAATTTGGGGTATTTGATGACTCATCTGTAAATTCATTACATTCATTTTATCAACAAATCTCCCTCAGTATCAGTTTCCAAACTGGAGTATCGAGTGGAGATATTTGAGAAATTACTGGGTTTTGGGACGAAGACTGCACTGAAACACTTCAACAGGAAAGCATGGGTTTCAAATGACATATTTAGTAATTATTGCGCATTCTGCACTTTTGCACTATACTCGCAAATTTTGAATCTGATCTTACTATTCTAGTAGAAATGGTTCGGGGAAACGCTGGAACTGCGTATTTTTACACAGAGTATGTCTGTTAATTATCAGCTATTTCCCCCTGTTTGAATTATTTACGAACCAGCCGCTAACTATACTCGGGGCATTTACCCGAGCTGAAAGTGCCAGTTAACACAAACATGTGTCAACAGATCAGTTTTGTCACCTAATGTACACGATACTTCTTCACTAATTATCATGGTCAGACTATATTGACATGTCAAGGTAGGTTGATGTTTAAAGAGTTTTGACGGATTTCTTTCTTTTGAGACAAAATTTTCCCAGTTCTTGGGAACTTTGGCAGGGCTCTTGGGTTAGGAGCTACTGTATTTATGCAACTTCTTTTTTAGTTGGTTTATTCAAATTTATTTCAGTTCCATTATGAAGAAAGCTCTGTAGCTTATCAAATTGCTCTCAAACACTCATTGCAGATGTTATCACGCTTGAGAGAGAGGCAGTGATATTTTCATTGCTGCTACCCATTTGAAGCTGGGTGGACAGTGGCACGTGTGGCATCAGTGTCTTTGCCCAAGGACATACCTCGTGCACGGACTTGGACCTTTGTTAGTTGTTGCAATGGCTGAGTGGTCTAAGGTGTTCTTTCTTTGCATTGCTAGATGATGATGCTGTACTATTATAACAGGTTTAAATCCTGGCCCTGCCTTGTTATAAATTTACCACATAAACAGAGAGGAAAACAAGCAATTTAGATACACGAGAGCTTACACTGAGGTATTTTGCTTATGCTTAAATTAATTACTAGACTATAACTTCTGAGGAGCAGTTTCATTGATTCCCTTTTAACAATGAGTCAGGCATTAATTGAAGCCACGAATTGATCTCTAAGGAAAACTGAACTTTTAATCAATGGACAGGAAAATCATCTAAAGGTGCCTTCCAGTCGGCTACTAGCTTAAAGTGTTGCATGCCTGGAAGTTTCCATTTGAATGAATTAACAAGTTAAAAGTGGAAGCATAATGAATCTTAATAATGCACAAAGAGTACAACATGTTGTAACAGGATCATTTTTGTAGCTAACAAATGTTTTAATAAAAGACGGAAAATATGCGAAATGCATATCAGAAAATTAATATTCTTCTTTTTTTTTGGTGGTAGTAGCATGTCTGCTTAGTGCGCTGAAAATGGAGATTAGAGCAAAATATTGAAAGTAAGCTGCATCGCTAAAAAGCCGATACAGTTAAAATTGTGAAGCTGTCACATTCGCTGTTAAGTTACTCACTTGCTTTATACAGGTAGTTTGAAAGTACATGTAACTACTCTAAAAGTTTTAAAAGACGTCGCCTTAAATTCCCTAACAACCTACTCCCCACTCTTCTAAATTACTAAATTAACAATTGCTGAAAACTTATAATCTTTCTGAGAAAACACGGCTAAAAATGGACATCAAGCATTCAACTCCATAATATTATGTATATCAAACTCACATGTAATAAAAACATATGAATAATTTGCACCGAGTCACAGTTTCAGATTTGCAATACACAGTAAAATCTGTCTTATCCAGCACTATTTGTGACCACTTGTTGACGAAAGCTGGTTCCCTTTCAAACCAGGTTTTCCATAATATATTCTTATATATGTTTCCAAGATCAAAAGAGCCTTCCAAATATGACAGTTTTCTGTTAAAAACAGATGCTGGTTAAGGCAGGTGATGCAGGGATTATTCTAGGTCAAATTTTTGGCGAGATATTTCTCCCAATTGTCAAATATTGGTGAGATATTTTTAATTTCAGTGAGATTATTTTAGTTGGAAAGCAAAAACACATTACGCAATTAATGATTATTTATTGACTAGAACAAAAACACATGGAACAGTTCACTGATCTGATACAGATAGACTGACTATGTCATAATTGTGATCTATGTTCACCTGAGTGTACTTCAAAATCCCCTTGGTCCAAAAATGGCATAGTAGTCATAATCCCCACAATGAATTTTACAAGTGGAAAAGCATATACTGAATAAAAAAAATTACTGAATGTTTTATTTGTCTCTAGTTTAACTTTACTATAGCGAATGATTGAAAAAAAATAAAATTATTGAAATTAAAATGTAAAATCCATCAAGGGGATTATGACTACTATGCCATTTTTGGACCAAGGGGATTATGACCAAGGGGATTTTGAGTGTCTCCCTGTTCACCTCTAACATTTGATCTTTTTCCTTATCATATTTGAGCCAAGAATACAGTAAAGGCCTGGAGGATTATGCAAAAAACGCGAAGAGTGAGTGAAAACAGGAACGTAGAATTCTACGTTCCTGGTGAAAATAACGTGACTTCGCGTAAATCGGAAAAGAACGAAAATGACTCCATTCAATGGAGTCACTTCGCGGCCGTTTGGAGTGAAAATTTCGATCGCGGGACTTAGCGTTTCTCCGATAATGTTTGGAGTGACTTCGCATTAAAATATTTATTAATTAAAATACTGGTAAAACACACCTGTAAAAGAAACCTGTTAAATTAAGAACCGTTGAATCACAAAGATCGAATCAGACATCGCCGCCGACGTTTGCCGCTACTGTTTGCAGCGTTATGTTGTGTTTTTTTTTTGTTGTTTCAAAAAGCATCGAGTTATTTTTTTGTCAGAACCTAAAATATTTATCACCTTTATGCTGATTTAAAATATTTATTTTCGTTAAAAATCCGCTGTAATTGGTCCCTTAGCATTGTCACTCACGATTGGTGTGAAAAATATGGCCTGTCGTACTAATTCAGTCAATTTTGAAATTGTTGCAAATCCAAGATGTGTGACACCTCTGAGTTGTGAATGCAAAAAGTATTTATCAATTAACTTTTCCAATTGTTCTGAATTTTAATCAAAATGTTCTGTTTTAAAGAAAATCATGGCGATCCAGCGTGTCCGGTTTTTTTTGTCATTAATTGTTTCAACTGTCAAAGCCAACGTTTTTCCAGTAACGATCTTCTACTGTTATAATTTATTCTAATGAATAACCTTTGCCGAAATATTTATTTTTACTTCAACCTCTTTTATTCATAGAGATAAAGCTGCAGGTGTTACGAACGAGATCAAAGAACAAACGCCAACGCACATTGTACATGTGAGTTTTGTTTGATATTAGCGAAGCACGTGGCATCAAACAGACCGAGATATTTGACAAAAGTAATTCTAGACAATAGTCTGATAATTTTGGATTATAGAAATAATAGTTTGGAACAGATAATTGTATGAGTAAGTTTTATTTTTGGTGATAAAATATATTGAACACGCTATATAAATGTACGTCGGTCGGCAAATATCTTTGAATGTAATATTTAGACGCGCTCTGGTTGGATAATTGATACCCGCGCAAGTTATCGGCGTGTCAAAGGTCAGAAAAGCACCGAAAATTAAAATAATTAGTTAAAAGTCAACTGAGAGCGAGCGCAATTTTTTCTCTCAATTGATGATTTTCAATGCGATTTCGGCAATTTTTATGCGAAAAATCGCGGAAATCGCATCCTAGAATTATCCCTGGTGATGCTGTATGTGACAGCAGAAACTGAGATATTCCTTTTTAGGAAAGGCCTTAGGCTTTTATAGAGACATCTTACATACATTGTATATTAAGCAGCCCCTTGTATTTAAATAACCATTTTTGTTCAATCCCTTGAAGGGCTGCTCAGTACATTTATGATATAAGACTGGGTATTTTTTACTGTCATAAAATAGGCCATTTAAATATTTTCTTCAGATGTCTCTATATTAAAAGTTTATATTATCACTGTTTACATTTGAAAAACTACCTCAAAGGAGTTGATGTAATTGTAATATGTCACTTTACTACAGCATCTTCCCTCACAAGTTAATTATATGGTTAATATAAACTCCTGACTATCTTCTGAATTGACTTTAATTTTACATTTATTTGAAAATTATAGAGACCAGGAACCAGTAATTTTAAAACTTACCCGGTTGTTAAGCCATTTAATTCAAAATATCAGTCTAGGTGGAAATCACTTCTAGAATATTTTTATTCTACTTTTGTGATTTAAGTTTTTATTTTCTTAGATACAAATGTATTGTTTAAATAAGTACTGCAAAATGTTTAAGTACAATCCCTATACTTTAAATCAACTGTTAGGTGAACGAAAAATGACTATGAGGTAAGCAGAAGTTTGACATAACAGAGTTTGAGATAGATGACGAAAGTCCACTACACATATTTTTCTGCTTTAAGTTTGACACGTTTGTATAAACCTACTAAGATTTCTTCTTCACTATATTAACTTTGGGAATGTTCATAGTGACTTTTCCTGTTTTTGTAATCTGATATTTCTTAGACAATATAACCTTATTATTTATAGAACATCCTCCTAAAATACATCATAATTTGTAGGCTATCCCCCTAAAGTAAGAAGGCAGTGTTCATTCTGCTAGGAAATGTCTCAGCTCTGTGTTATTATATTGTCTGCTTGATGAATGACAAAATCAGAAATAGCGCCCCAGGTCCAGGAAAGCTGCCATTACAGTTGCAATTGTCCATTGACAATCAATAAGATAGCCTAGTTTAAAAGCTACTTTTTGACTATAGACTTCTATTTTGGTATTTATAGGAACTAATATGACGTACCGTACCCTATCTTGGTCAGAAACTTCTCTTAAGGAATCTGTTTTCAAAATCTCGGCAAATTAAAGCCCCATTTACTTTAAACAAAATAAAGAACGCCCGGGACTCCAACCACAGCATTGTTACAAGCGGTATCGTTACAAGTAGAGTTTAGTGTAGTTAAGCTAAGAAAAAGGCTGCTTTAAAAGTACTAGTTGTAAAGCCCATAAATGAGTTCTTTGACCAGTCTTTTGGGTGCTTTGGATCAATTCCATGATTTCCAAAGTTAGAGCAATTTCAAAGGTCTTGACTATGAGCAAATCTAGGTTTCAGTATTATGTGTTTGTTAAATATAATATAACCTTAGAAAAACCAATAATCTAAGTGCTTTCGTGTCAAACTCCAACAATGTTGCAGTGCATATAATAATAATATTCATACAAGATAAATATCTGCAAGAGTAACGATCTTTTCAAACAAATTTGATTGTTATTTGAAAATCAATATATAGTCGCCATTTCTGACATAAAAGAATTTGAAATTACATTAATATAGTCTCAAACCTTCTACTGGCGTAGACTTTCCCGATGTTTTTACTGACGACTTCTTCTTTGACGTACAACCTTGAAACAGTGAAAATCTATTTCCCATTTCAAACTTTTTTTAGGCACTGTCAACTGTATGTTACAAAAGACTTAAAAAACTTGTTAGCACTATGATATACAGATCACTTGACGGTGTTTCTTACATACTCCACAAATTGGTCGTACTTCTTACGATGTAAATTACTTTGTCAATAAATGAGCTAATTTCATTCCGCACCAAGAATTTTCATCATAAAAGCAAATGATACATATTGTACACAAATAAGAAACCACAAGTTAGAAACCAGTCTTGCATACATCCATTTATTTAATGCACTTCAACAGTATAGTACATTTCATCACTTGTATCATATAATCGTTACCTCAAAAATCAACCTACGCAACCGTCTCCTTTACTTCCCCCGTATAATTACACTCCTTGGTCAAAATGCCTTAAATGCATTCAATCAATTTCATAACAAGAGCACCATTTCTTATAACCTCTTGAAACATTCAATATCTTATAACAGCTGTCTAAAAACGATTTTTTTGACCAATCATAAAAAAAAGTTCTAAGCAAACTCAATCATTCCATTTTTGTTCCACCAATAACCAAACCTGTCAGAAAAATTGATAAGGAATGGCCGTTAAACATGTCCTGGTGTGAACCACTGAGCACTAGAGTGAATACAATACAGCCTTGCATGTGCCTACTCTATTTAGCTTTCCCTCATGAATATTTGAACTGTTCCGCCATTATACAATGGTCTGCCATGCTCTATTGGATATTTTAAAAACTGCCATTATGACTGATTGTACAAACGGTCTATGACAGGTAAAATGTTTCCATGATTCAGAGGTTGCTGTCAGATAATGATTTTCGAGCCTGCCTATTTATGGGCAAACATCTGAACAAACAAAATCTGAAACATGAAGTGAAAGTGAATGTAACGCCAGCTTGTGACACCACTTTCTAATGTAAACACTGACTTCTCACTTAGTTTCAAAAATAACTTTGTAAGATGATCCTAATCAATATGAGAATACTGGACGAGGAAAGGGTTTGTCAAGAGTGGATGTGTATGCTCTTTCTTTTGATTCCAAATAAGAATTCTACCTATAATTTATGATATAAATGTAACAAAGCGAAATAATTCAATACTTGCGGCGGGCAGTCTACCTAACCATAATTTCTGGGAAAACCAGTACTAGAACCCTATCCTCCGTAAGAAACTGCCTGTGTTCTCACATAAAGAGACATGGTCAGTAGCAAGGCTCCAACCCATGACCTTCAGTCTATGAGATGTTACAGTCATTTCAAGCATACATCTCTAACCACTTGACAATGGAAACAGACTTCTGGACTTCAGTATATTGTAAGTTAATAAAGGGAAATAACTCAAAAATAGGACAAGTTAGTTACAGCTCTTGATATTGCACTTGTTGCCATGATTTAGGCCAAACCATTGAAATTTTTTTGTTTACTTCTGCGCAAGACGTGCAAGTAGAAAATGAATTATCAGGACCAAGAGATGGATGAAAGATTCAGTTTTAGTTTAAATACCTCCCTTCAACTCTACTAATTACAGAAACTAACAGGCGACACCAGACCTGTATTTAGCCTTTATCGAAAAAAAAAAGTTTCTTAAATTACATTTCTTTGGTATTTTAGCATGACAGTATTGGCAGCCATCGCAATGTCATCTGTACAGACTTTACCACTTCAAGTGTCCAAAATACCTAGCAAAACCTGCAAACACCATCTTCCTAGAAGGTGCCACTGCTGGTTCGTTTTTTTTTTCATGGAACTTCAAGAGCCACTACATTACACATTTGAAGCTTTGCTCACAACATGGAACAATACTAACACTTCAAAGAGAGCCACTAGCCATTAATCACCAAAACACATGTTGAATACAAAATTTGATCTTCAATTTTCAAAAAAAAAATAAAAAAATTTTTTTGTTCCCCCCCCCCCCCCCCCCCCCCCCCCCCTTTTCTTTTTTGCACGATTTATAACAATCACATTTTTGTTTAGAAGGCTCCCGGGTAAACCCCTCTTCCCCCCCCCCACATAGCAAGAACTATACTAAAAAGATTAAATCTATGTGAAATTTTCAATATACAAATTGTAAACATCCTGCAGTGATATATTTTACTTATAAATCTGATGAGAATTGACAAGACTTTTTCAAACAATAAATTCAAATTTCAAAAGTCTGATTAGAACCAAGTCTTTCAATCAAAGCTGAAGAATTGAAGAAACGAGAATAAATAGGGGCATCAGAAAGTTACTTTCCCATATTTGGAGGAAAAACAACACTTAAAACCAATATAATTCTTCTCATCAACTCCTTTATCTACTGTAGCAAGAAAATACCAAAGAAGGATATATTTGCTGTAACTATATATGTAGGGGAAGAAATCTATTATTAATGCTGGGAAGAGAGAGGATATTCCAAGTCAACGGAGACTCGGCTGATAATGGCGCTTGGGTTTAAACACACTCCGCAATCCCCATGGGTAAATTTATTTCTATCCCGTCTTTGTGATGAAAAGTCAATACTACACTGGCAATGTTAGGTTTCTTTGACACATAGTTCTAGAAAAACTAACACTGAAATGATGGTTGTTGTCAACATAACTGTCTGTTTCTGGAGGACACTCCATTTTTAATATAGTTCTGGAGTTACGTTGTTAATTATGTCTGACACAATTTTGGGCGGCAGCTGTAAATGATAACATCGCTTCAGATGGTAGTCAGTACAGATGGTGATACATACAGAAGTTCCAAGAAAAAGTTCAAGTACTTTTCAAGGACTTTTTTTCTAATTTTCAAGGACTAAAATGATGCCAAAAAATCTGACTTCATGTGTTAAAATTCTTTAACCTTGCTTTATAACTATCATTCATGAGCCATGCCGATGAGTAAACACTTATTTAGGCTCATTTCACAAATTTTTCTGTGACCTTGACTTTTGGTAACAGGAAATCACTCCGGAAGCAAGCCTGTCTAAATTTCTGAATCCAGTACGTATCTGATACATCACACGTCAGCACGTTCGATGGACTGATACAGATACAGACTGTTTTGAAATTCAATAGTTTTTTTTTTCAAAACTTTTCCCAGTACAGAATTCAAGTACTTTTCAAGTACTTGGCATCAAATTGAAAGACTTTTCAAGGCCTGTGCGAACCTTGTTGTGGAATCTAGCACAGATATTGTAAACAGCGCATTATGTACACAGTACCCCTACGAAACACTGAAGATATTAATTAAAACAAAGGATCAGATGGTCACTATTGCTATGTCATATAATGTGTAAATTGAATAGGTATTTCTAGATGTTTGTGACTTGCAAAATTTCCATTATATGTCACAGCAGGTGTTTTGCCCATTTTGCCAATAATTGTATTTGACATTTTCTCAATAATCTGCATGCCAACAAGGGATTCAGCAGTTAATTCTTCCATTTATTTCTAAGATTAAGTTGCACACAGACTGCATTTGCAGACTCAGCAGAAATAACCAGTTCTGTTTGGGATTATTCTCGTCACATCACAAATTGTTTTCTCTGGTAATTAAGGCTGATGAAAATACACTTTTTAATTCTTGTATGAATTTCAGAGGAAATGGCTGGGGCAGATGTGAGTGAGTGAGTGAGTGAGTGAGTGAGTGAGTGAGTGAGTGAGTGAGGGAGGGATGGAGGGAGAGAGGGAGCAAGAGACCGAGCGAGCGACCGACCGACCGAGTGTGTGAGTGAGTGAGTTGGCTGAACACCAATTTTAAAAGCAGATCTTTGAACTTATATCCCCACTTGATGGAAGTCATGGAGGAATTCTTACTATGCAGGATTGGGGTTCAGACTCATAACCTGAAGTTCAGGTTAACAATTACTGGTCAAAATTTCAGATAAAAATCCCTGAGCAAAAAATAACTCCATTTAAGCCTAAGTCTCATAAAATGGAAAAACGCATGCATGCTGATCATCCTATTGTAAATGCTTCATGTAGATTTCATCAAAATATGGCTTGTGTTGTAAAAACTTGAATAAACAAATGATTTTGAAAATCAAAATCCCAGAATCACTTTGAATTTACGGATATAGAAAAATAAATTTACTGATAGAATAATGATAGAACCATGTTCTATTTACTCTAAAACAATGTTGACATATGCCTTTCTTTGCACTGTATTCAAGTTGTTTCTTCACGAAAAGGAGTTGCAAGAAAGCCTTTCTTATTTCTTTACACTATCATTTTAAAAAGACTGTGCTATATTTTTAAGATGAACTTAACGGTTTACACAGAAAAGTTAGGAATCTTTTTGGTACAAATAAAGGTCATTTTTGTCGGTAAGAAATCTTTCCTGATAAACAAAAAAAGCTACTTGTATTTTTAATCGTACTGAAAATCAAAACCACCTTTAATTAGAACAAGAGCCATGTTACACATGGTTAATCCCCCCGCCAGGAAAAAGTTACCTGAAGGTTGTACTTTCGTACATTTTACTTGGTGAGAGGAAATCCTTAAAAAGCCGTATAGTTATGGTCATGCTGAGTACAGTTTTCAAGTAAGTGGAAAAAGAATAAGGCAATGAAGAGAAGGTTTGCAAAATTATATTAATGTTCATTATCAGTATAGGTATGATATTTTTTTATTTGACTAAAAGTAGTCAAGGTAGAGTTATTGTTCTTGCACACTGCGCTTCCTACCAATGTGCTATGTCAGTGTATTAAGTTTGAAGAAAATCCCTCAAGTACTTTTGGAGTTATGCTCCAGGACAAAGTTTTTCAAGTAAATCTGATAAAGGGGAATAACTCTAAAAGTAGGCAAGGTAGAGTTATTGTTCTTACACACTGCACTTCCTACCAATGTGCTATGTCAGTGTATTAAGTTTGAAGAAAATCCCTCAAGTACTTTTGGAGTTATGCTCCGGACAAAGTTTTTCAAGTAAATCTGATAAAAGGGGAATAACTCTAAAAGTAGGCAAGGTAGAGTTGTTGTTCTTGCACACTTCACTTCCTACCAATGTGCTATGTCAGTGTATTAAGTTTGAAGAAAATCCCTCAAGTACTTTTGGAGTTATGCTTCGGACAAGTAAATCTGATAAAGGGGAATAACTCTAAAAGTAGGCAAGGTAGAGTTATTGTTCTTGCACACTGCACTTCCTACCAATGTGCTCTGTCAGTGTATTAAGTTTGAAGAAAATCCCTCAAGTACTTTTGGAGTTATGCTTCAGACAAGTAAATCTGATAAAGGGGAATAACTCTAAAAGTAGGCAAGGTAGAGTTATTGTTCTTGCACACTGCACTTCCTACCAATGTGCTATGTCAGTGTATTAAGTTTGAAGAAAATCCCTCAAGTACTTTTGGAGTTATGCTTCGGACAAGTAAATCTGATAAAGGGGAATAACTCTAAAAGTAGGCAAGGTAGAGTTATTGTTCTTGCACACTGCACTTCCTACCAATGTGCTATGTCAGTGTATTAAGTTTGAAGTAAATCCCTCAAGTACTTTTGGAGTTATGCCCCGGACAAAACTTTTAGAGTACATCTGATAAAGGGGAATAACTCTAAAAGTAGGCAAGGTAGAGTTATTGTTCTTGCACACTGCACTTCCTACCAATGTGCTATGTCAGTGTATTAAGTTTGAAGAAAATCCCTCAAGTACTTTTGGAGTTATGCTCCGGACAAAGTTTTTCAAGTAAATCTGATAAAAGGGGAATAACTCTAAAAGTAGGCAAAATAGAGTTATTGTTCTTACACACTGCACTTCCTCCCAATGTGCTCTGTCAGTGTATGAAGTTTGAAGAAAATCCCTCAAGTACTTTTGGAGTTATGCTCCGGACAAAATTGGGACGGCCCTCGGACGACGGACGGACGAAGGGCATTTCTAATATCCCCTTCGCCTTCGGCGGGGGGATAAATAAAATAATCTGCTCACAGGAGTAATTGAGAATCTTACATATATGACCGTCGACACGCGAAAATGTACCTTCGGACATTTGTTACATTTTTCGACAATAATTGATAAAACAAGAGCTGTCCCTCACAAGTGACGAATGCCCCCGAAAGAATAGCCTCACAGTCTGTGTCCTCTCCATGTGCTCAATAAATGTGCTATGTAATTTTAAAATCCTTCCATGCATGACAGAGTAATCATGCATACAGTATTCCATTACTTTAAACACTAAGTGTGACCTTGACCTTTGAGGTAGGGACTTGGGTCTTGCCTGGACACATCCGCTTGATGTGCTAGACATTTTTGCCAAGTTATTTTAAAATCCTTCAAAGCATAATAAAGTTATAGTCCGGACACAAATGTATGCATATATACAGGATTCCATTACCTATAAATTCTAAGTGTGACCTTGACCTTTGTGGTAGGGATGTGGGTCTTGCACGCGACATGTCATCTTGATGTGCTAGACATTTGTGCCAAATTATTTTAAAATCCTTCAAAGCATGACAAAATTACAGTCCGGACACGAATGCGTGCATATATGCATATATAGAGGAATCAATTACATTCAAACTCTAAGTGTGACCTTGACCTTTGAGGTAGGGACGTGGGTCTTGCACGCGACACGTCGTCTTGATGTGCTAGACATTTGTGCCAAGTTATTTTAAAATCCTTCAATGCATGACAAAGTTACAGTCCGGACACGAATGTGTGCATATATGCATATATAGAGGATTCCATAACCTTCATACTCCAAGTGTGACCTTCACCTTTGAGGTAGGGATGTGGGTCTTGCATGCGACACGTCATCTTGATGTGCTAGACATGTGTGTCAAGTTATTTTAAAATCCTTCAGTGCATGACAAAGTTACAGTCCGGACACGAATGTGTGCATATATAGAGGATTCCATAACCTTCATACTCCAAGTGTGACCTTCACCTTTGAGGTAGGGATGTGGGTCTTGCACGCGACACGTCATCTTGATGTGCTAGACATGTGTGCCAAGTTATTTTAAAATCCTTCAATGCATGACAGAGTTACAGTCCGGACACGAATTTGTAAGTGGGGACGCACGGACGGACGGACAGACGGACGGACGGACAGACGGTGCGATTTTAATATGCCTCCCTTCGGGGGCATAAAAACCCATAAAATTTACATTTTTGTCACCCTTTTTAATTGCAAAACCATTGATAAAAACTGATAGCTACTATATTTTACTCAACAGAAACATACTATTTGCGTCAAAATCATCCATAGACCATTACTATGGCAACAGCGATTTGAAATGATTCTTTTTTTTATTTTGGCTATACCTTATGAAAAAAGGCATATCATAGAAAGAAGACATGAAATAGTTCACCAGATATGATATATATTGAAAGAGTATAATTATAATGTTGCAACCAAAAATAAATGATGCTGTTAGGAAATGATACCCGGAATAGTTTACTGCCCATGTAAATTGAAGTGAGTTTTGACGTCAAATTGTGGTATGTGACGTCATTTTTAGAGTGAACAATGACGCCTTAGGTATACTTTTTCAAAATGTTGTAGTTTTGTATGTACTGGACGCAGGTAACTGAAATTTTCCAAAATTGATATTGAAATATTGTTTGCTCTAATATGTAAGAAAGCTAGTTTCCAAGTATTTTGTCCGAAGGCCCATTTTCCCATGTTGCTGGTCATATATCAGAAATTTGATCAATCCTGCTTTTAAATCTGCCTGTAGTCTATCATTAACCAGGCAATTTACTGGTATTACAAGATTAAGTACAGTTATCGGTGCCACAGTTAATTTTATTTTTAGCAGAAGAAAGATAACTCTGTCTATATATTTTTGTAAGTAACATTTTCTATTACTTCCCTTTGACCAGGAACAACTCATGGGAAAAAGAAAATAATTTAGTCAAATTTGGAATCAATACTGGAATGCTGACTAAGTGATTACATATTCAACCACATTATTTAAATAAACTGCACTATTTACACCCTCATCCAAAAAAGACCGTTGTGTGAGTAGATTTCTAGATGTAACATCAATGACAACTGTAAGTCAAAAGTGTAATTCGGCACCCACAATACTGCAAATATAGTACCGTTTTATGGATACTAGCGCTCAATAAAAGCAGCAAAGACGGATATTTATCCAACCATGTCAGATAATTATTTATACGTACAATAGTCTGAGTATACACACGTGCATGGCCCGCATTACAATGCACAATCTGCTGAATAACTTTGAATTAATAGTTTAATACATCATTAAATATGCCATGGTATCTTCAGAAACACTGTAGTACCAGCTTCAGTAACTAAGAGTTGACGGAAATGTAACATACATAAGAACAATCAGCTAAGTAAAACAGATTTAAAGATTGTGTGCTAATGGGCAGTTTGCACTTTGTGACAGAAATTAACTCAAACATAGAAATTGATTATCGAAATCTCAGATCAAGTAATTCTTGAGCTTTCCCTCCAGGTATAATTAAATGTTGATCGTGTAGGTTCATTGATACTTATGTAAAGCTATCGATACTGACACCATCTAATTTTTTTTCTGTTAATTCATTTGCTTTACATGTCAATTCAAAAGTAAAATCATTGATCTTGTTGGTCGGAAGATTCTGCGTACACCCAGGGTATGTTGAATGCACTTAAAAAAACGAACTAAGCAGTCGTTTTATAATTAAAATCATGATGACCTCTCAAAGCCCTGTATCTCAAGTTTCATGACCTTAACCGTGTTTCCTACAAATATTATAAACCTTCAATTCTGATAAAACCAGTAAAATTGTAAAGTTATTAAAACCAACACTGTGTCTACCAGCTAAACAGTCTATTTGATTTTCAAGAAGATGACTGGTCAAACATAAAATTCCAAAATTTCAAAAACAGGCTGATATAAAACGCACTGGAAGGCACCATGGTATTCGGGTGGTGTCAGACTCCTTACCCGGAGGTCTGGGTTTGAATCAAATCAGGGGCCTCTACCCCCTTCTTTAGGCACAAATACAGGTACGTACACAGGAAACAGTCATCAAGATTAGCCAGTTACAAGAATTCGGATCGCTTCGGTCAAAATGGCGTCCTTGCGATTCTATGAAGGAACAGAACCGGGAAAAATAGAAAAATGACTCCCCATGAACGCTTGGCCCAGAAAAACAGTATGAAAAAAGAGAGTTAAAAGAACATTTAAAAATAAACCAAATTGATCAATTAAAATAATTGATGAATTTGGATTATTTTTACTTCAAACTTTGCTTTTTGATTTTTGGTCTGGCAGATTTGTATTCGGTACCGCAAATGTTTGGACCTTGCTGGTCCGAATGTCGGGCTATTTTTTTTCAACTTTCGCAAAGTCTTTACAATTGATGTAAACGAACTCAATATTAACTAACATCTTTCAGCATAAAATATTTGACCTCCAGAGTAACCTTTAAGTAAACCTGCTGAGGCCGTTTACCCTGGAATGATACCCTCAAGAAACCTTTTACATGTTCTACTTTTGGAAGGTGATTATTTTCAATAATTAGTCTTTCTACACTACCACAGAGCTCTGGGAATAACCAATATAATATCCATATAAATATCTATTAATATAGGATGCAGTTCAATAAGATTAGTAAATGAAATAATTATATACATGATGAGTTTTCTATATATTAAATACCATCACTATTCATTATCCAGAAAAGAACTGACTTTCTGAAAGTAAAAGTAAATTTGGACATTTAGTCTGCCAAGGCCTGAAATATTTGTCTGATAGTAAAAAAGTAAACCAAAACAAGAAATTAGCATTTTTTTAGTTTTCATGGCTAGCAAATGGCACTATTTTGGTGGAAGAACCTAATGAATGTTAGACAGTCAGACCAATTTTGGTTAAAAACTGTTGGACCTCGTCAAAATTTGTCTGTCTTGTGCGTCAAAATTTGTGGGTTATGTCTGCCAGGAACCAACAGTCTTCAGGATGTCTAATGAAATACTTTCATCAAGATTTCCAATATTCTATTGTGTAAAAAATCTGACCGAACAAGCTGCATGCAGACAATTGTACCATAATTCTTATGAATGCATTGCTGATAACATCAGAGTGATAAAGACTAAAACAGACTAAGACAGTTTGTTTGCTTCAGCAATCTTAAAATCAGACAACAAATATTTAGAAACTTTAGAATTCAGGATTTCTCAATTTTGAAAAGTGAATTAAAATTTTCAGTTTTAAAATGTGAGTTGTTCAAGTGCCCCAGTTCGAATACTCTAATTTCCTCCCCTCAAAAATCACTCTCCACCAGTCCTGATCAGCACTCTGACTCTTCTTTAATGAGTCCAAAGCCCATCTCCAATACCATGTACCAATACATTCAATAACTAGTACTTTCAGAAATTACAGATGTCGGTTTCCTTAAAAAAAATCTTTATGCTCAGATACAAGAGATCACATCTCAACATTAAAATTCATTGGTCAATTTTATCCAAAACAATATTTTAGCTGCGAAAATAGGCAGCTAACACTTTTGTCAAAATACATTAGTTACTTTCATACAAAACGATCAATTATGTAATAAATTTCCCTATCAATTCTCACGAAATAAAAAACAATACCCAACAGACATTATACATCTTCCCATCAAAGTGAAACAGTATGCTCTCCAAGCTTCTATTACATATCACAAAACATGTTAAAAGGACTTGTAAATCATGTAAATATGATAATTATGCCACTGTACAATCGGTCAATTCAATGCTATAGAATTTCTATTTTAAACATGTAAACTGCAAACAACATACAGTCATTACTTACTTGATTTGCTACATACATGTCCCATTTCAAACCTGCTGATTAGATTCACTAGTTAATCCTCATTTTACACGTAATAACCAGTTACGCAAACTATTTTGATAGGCTGTCATTGACGTTCAATAAAAACACATTCCTATGGGACCTATATCCAGTTGCTAGATATCAATGCCTTTAAATATAGTATCATCCAGTCCTGTTATAATATCTTAAAACAAATAATCCTCAAAGCAGAAAACTGTTCTAAATGGGACAAAGCTTTCTTTCTTCCAGGCATAAAGCTCTGAATTCATCTATTTTTTGCGATGCGATCTTTCGCTGAATCGTAACAATACTAATTCAAAATTCTTTTCTAGAGAGCGATTTCCAGGCAAAGTAGTTGACTCAGCATAAAGCTCAGATCAATGAAAACTGCACTCTTTACCGAATTACTGTCACCATTTTTTACGTCACGGTGTATAGCTAACAATTTCCAACAGTCAAGTACTAATAAACCTATTTATTCTGTTATTTCAGAGAAAACCTACAATTTTCTCATAATTTCCGAGCGAAACATTCCAAAATCTAGACGCAAACCCAATTAATGTAGTACTTCAATTACATCCGTATTTCTGTATTTGCAAAATCAATTTCTCCCCTCAGTAAGACTATAGTTCCAAGTGCTTCATACGTTCTATAAAAGTCTGTTGACACATAATTACCCAGATACAGCAAGCAGTTGACTCGAATTGATGCATGAAATAACAAATCGAACATGACACCGAATTTCAGAATTTCCTACTTTTGAGATTAGGTAATGATTATAAAACAGTCTTTTAAATCTGCAGAGTCACGATGTTTCATATACAGTACAACTCATCTTATCTGGCTTCCTTCCCGACTTCTTCATCTTTCATCTTGTTAGTAAAAACAGGTTATGGTTAAACCTGGTTTTCCATTATCCATCCTACCTCATCCCGACAAAGGGAATTTGCCCAATAGGGCTCATTTAAATTGGGTGCCAGATAAAGCAGGTGTTCCTGTATAATGTACCACACAGCTGAACCTGTGTAACATGTCACCCTCAGTAACAAGCAGATACTATGTAACCTAGGGTACCCAATATTACACAATTATTGAATTTGATTCATTTAATATTCATTCAATATTGATGTTGGTACTCCCTAATGACTCAATGAGCCAATTATTGTTTAATTCTCTATCTCACTTAAGAGAGAGAGAGAGTAAATCAATTATTAAAAATCATTAATCAACTTTCAGAATCAATAACAATTAATCTGTTCAATTTAATGCATTTTGTGACATAATTTTGACAAAATATGACCAAAACTGATACACAGTTGAGATCAATAGATAAACGACATTCCGAGTCACGTGTGTAGTTGAATTAACGATTATTAAATCAAAATAACGCTGTTTCCAAGGAACATGGGTAAACCAAGCTTCATTTACAGTTGCTGCCCTACATTTAACTTCAATATTAAAAAAATTAACGAGATTGCCTTAAAACCTTCACAATGAAGCATTACACAAAAAATGAAACAAAATACCGCAACTCTCATGATCTGCCCGGGTAGTATCTTAACAGTTGGCTATGTTACGTGAGCGCTTAGTGGTCTCTTGACCATGGTCAGAAATCTGTAACCATGATCAGTATTAATGACCATGGTCTTGGACCAAGTTCAGCCATGGTCATTACTTGAACTATGCTTTTTGACTGCAGATCTGAAATAATCCATGGTTGACTATTGTCAAAAGTGTTGTTCATCTTTCTGAACCATGGTCATGCTAAAGCAAGGTTAACCATGGTCGTTTATTCAGAGACACAGTAGGAGCTTAACTCGTGCGATTGATCCATTACCTATCTACTCAATCTACCATAAAGATACCACCATATAGACCAAACTTAAGCTATCACTGGAAATGATTAAAACACCCGCTTATATGTTAGTCATAAAACAAAAGGTACGCAAGTGCAAAAATACATGCACTGACAAGTATGTTTGACCACAAATATTAAACACAACTTGAATGTGCCAACGTAATCACACCACAGCTTTGCATGCATAAGTACTAGTATAATAGAGTTAAAACAATGAAGCAACCACCATGGATACCTGAGATACAGAACTTTCTTTGAAGGAAAAATAGTAGAAAAGGGCAATAACTCTATAATATGTGAAACACAGTTATATAGCTTGTCATTGTGTCTTTGAAGCAGCTTTTTCATAAACATGGTAACATTTGATGCATTTCTTGAGTGGATGCTTAAGACAGGTCTGACTGTATGTATATAATATATACTTGAACAACAACAACAACTTACACTTAAGGTCCTTTGAGGTGATCAATACTTCCTTATACAATTAACAGCTGAATTTGTCTGAGTGCTGGGAACAAATCGTTTTTTACTATAAAGTTTTCCCATTTTGCTGGAAGGTTGTAGACACATAAATGTTCTTTTCTATTTTAGTAGGTATTGATCTTTTCCACTCAGCATTTACAGATTCCCTAAAGTCTGTTGGGATTAATGGGGCTCTTTTCAACATTTTGTTCTTTCATAAATAAATCAATTTTCTGAGTCTGAAAACTTTCTTTCAATCAGAATAAGAAGTTTTTCCATCAAAGCCCATGAATGTTCTTAGAGGAAGGAGATAAACTATACTTGCAAGAGTTAGAATACAGAAAATAGGAATAGCCAAAAGGGAGGGTAGCACAGCTGCTATGCTTTGACAGGGCTCCTTCTGCCATTCACCATTGGGCAAATTTGCCGAAAATTGGCTAAATATATATAAGCAGGGCAGGGGGAAGGGCCCTACTCTGATTCTTTTAATATGTTACTGTTTTTGACAGAGATTTAATCATAAAGGGCTACAAGTTACTAAACCTTCTTCATAAAATAGAATGTGCTGCACTTCTGAAACAGGTATTCAGTAATTCCCTGTAAGTGCCTCCCGATCTTGAAATGCATTACTATAATTTCAACTTCTGTTCTGGAAGCACAAATTTAATGTTTGATTGGTTTATAAATGAAAACTTACTTTTACACTGGCTTCATATAGATGTAAAGCAGATATAAATTTACAGCACTTAGAATTTCAAAGAAAATTTAAATTGTCTAGTTTTTATCCACTATATAATCAGCTGCACATATATAATATACATATCTATATACTTTTCAAATAGAAATTTTAAGGAAAAAGGAAAAGTATTTGAAAAGGACTTAGGGGCTTACAAAATTCATAACTAACTGTCAATCAGACTGGAAACACTTTCTGTTACTGTTTAAAAGCATCTGAAGGGCTTCAGACTTAAATGAAATATTTCAGTGTAAGTCTTTTCTTAATCATTGTATTCATGAGTAAAGACAACGACTCTATTTTAAGTCTTTCAAATAGAAATGACAAACACACATCTCTTAATGGATACAAACTATTTACCAGACATTTGAGCAAATGAGTTATGCTACCAGACTAATTCGTTCAAACCTTTTAGTAATAAAACATTTTTCTTGGTAAACGTACCGTCTGATTCCCTTGATAATATCAAATATAAATGATTAATAATCCACTAAGTTGACTCCCTGTTATTTCCTATAATTGTAACATTGTGCTACAGACATTTTTGACAGAACATTAATTTCTAAGCATAGTCAATAAGATTCTCCGGAGAAGTTCTAATTTTCCGGAATGTTCCCCTGTAATCTCCCATTAGGGATTTTCATTAAGCCGTCTCTTACGCTTCCCTATACAGATTGTGTCACAACAGTATACTCATTAAATAGTCTGTTCAATAATTCATTGAGTATTATCTCAGCTTATAGTACCCCTAGGTGCAAAACGACTTACAGAAGGGGTGTTCAGAAAGTACAGAATATTTTTTCAATCTTGGTTTGATGCTTGATGGGAATATAGCCAGGCCTCGACACTAAAGGGGTCCCGGGATCCTGAGGATCCCTGATTCTAGTGATAAGGGACACCAATTCTGCCAAGCTGGGTGTTCCTCTAGGATCCCTATTTTTCTGAATGTTGATTTAAAATGACGGTTTGTACCATATATTGTATTTTCATTATCTTGGACTTTGTATGCAGTTGATGTGAGCAAGGTTTCCTGAATGATGCGAAGGAAGTGAACTCTCTTTCTGAAATGGTTTTCGCAACTATTAAGAACTATGATCTTTACTGCAGAAAAAACCAAGATGTGGAAATTTATTCATGAGGTTAGTGAGCCGGTAAAGAAAAAGCCCAAAACGGATGAAGAAAATTTGCAGACACGTTGTCTTTATGAAAAAGAAAAAAGAAACAGGCAGTTTCAGCATGACTGGAAAAAAGAATTCAACTGGCAATAGTTGAATGATGAAATTATTAAAATGACATGTCAAATTTGTGTTAAAAATGACACTAGTGGTACTTCTGTTTCTGGCTGTGACAATTTCAAGACACAAGCTGTTCAAAAGCATGACCAATCAGAAAGTCACAGAAAAAATGTCCTAAAGTATAAGGCAGACACTGGCCCGGCCAACTCATCCACTAGTAGCAAAACTTTGTCAAATTTGAACAAAGCAGCAATAACTAAACTAAGAGTTTTATTTGCAAATGCCCATTATGTTGCAAAGCTTGGCAGACCTGAATACATGGGCAATGTACAGCTGGCAAAACTAGAAAAGACCTACAAAGAACTGGACATTGGAAATACTTACTTAACTGATAAGAAGTGTCAAGTTTTTATTAGATCAATTGCTGTGGTAAGTGTCAATGATGACCAGGATGAACATGTACAAGATGAGGAAAATGTTTTTATGCAGGCAGGAGCTTGTTGGCAACACTGATGATGACGATGATATTTTAAACAAGCATGATGTGCAGTTGTTACACAAAAAAGCATATGAACTGTTGAAAATTGAAATTTCGACTTATTTTTGTAGACTTTAGTACTTTTAAAATGGTGGGATCCCAAGTTTTGGTGAGGGACACCTATTTTTACAGGTAGGGATCCCTCTGGGACACCACTCACAAAAGTTAGTGTCAAGGCCTGATAGCACTCACAGTTGGCATAGTGAACCATTTTTGTCATGATGTTTTAACTCTTACCTAATGCTGAATTCTAAAATGGATCTGTCCATCTCTCAATTTGGACAATAATTGAACGAGAGGGATGGTCAATAAAAATTTACTGAATAAATACTGTTAGTAAGTACTGCAGATCATGATCACGCTGATTTTGCAATGATCCTGATATACACTAGTTGCAAAGGCAGAATTGCTCATGAACAGCAACTTGCCAAGGTAAAAGTTACACGAGTCTTTGTGCCACAGATGCCATCTGTATAATATTGTTTGTTTACAGTGTACTAATAAAGCGGTAAACCTGGGTACAATTCATTATCCTTTTGAACCATTTGAACCATTAACTTGTGGAGAGCTTATTTAGCACTAGATAGCACTCTGCACTGTAATTAACACTACAGTAAATCACTTTGAATTTGCAGCAAAAATTCGCATTTTTTTATATCTCTGCGTCAATTCTCAAGGAATTCGCAAGCAAGCAATCCCACAGGATCACACTTTTGTAACACTATAGATCATTTCTGGAGGGCTTTGAATAAGCGAAATAATGAACTCATGAATGAGTGCTCTCGCAAAATAAAGCAAGCAATAATAAAGTTCTCTTGAATAGTTCATGCTTTACAGTATAAAACCATCAAAGTGCTGATTTATGACTTCTACTTGTACTAGTTGAAGCAATGTATAGTGCTAATATTTATTGTGCTAAATCAAATCAATATTAATAGTTAGCATCACTCACATATTGATATGTAGTACAAATATTTTGTTGAATTTATGTTATGGGCATGGCACATAAATCGCACAACTGTGTATGACCATAATATTCCAAAAGAGACTTTCGTAAAACACATTTGCCCCCTACACTGAAGTTCCATACCTTAAGATAATCCTATGACAGTTGGCTACTGTTACAGAAATTTATAAAGCCACATTTTTTATTTTATAAAATAATATATTGTAATCTTAAAACTTTACCAGTAATAGAGAAAGAACTGATCAGTGGTTCACAGCCATCCCCCCTGGTTGGCAGTGTCTTATGTAAAAAAAAGGCATGTGAATGGGAATTTTGCGATGAATACATCATTGTTTGCTGTCACTTTGATTTTCAGTTGGGAGATGGACACTTACTGACTTAAAGCCTAAATAAAATACTTAGCTTTTTTTGTCTGCAACAGCGAACTGAATAAGGAGTGAAATTGTGATTATTTACAATGATTTTGCAATACTGATACATTTTCTGGTAAATTATATCTAATTGAACACCTGCGCTTAATTTTTTCGCATAATTATTGTATGCAAAGTACTGTAAGTGGGAAATTCATATTTGCTTTTCCTCATATATTTTTACTCATTTTGTGTTATTATGCATTATGTGTTTTGGAGTTTACCCACACACATACACAACTGTTATTCTACTCTTGTAAACTTATAAATGTTCATATAATTTTATTTATGTTTCTCGACACTACGATATATATGGTCATGTCTTCATACGATTTAACCATGTGATTTCAGCAGGGCATATTTTCCAAGTTCGGGGAAGGCGCCCTGGCCCCTCAATTTGGGGAAAGTTGAAGTGATAATTAGCTGAAGGGGACACTAAAATCCCAGTGTAAAGTCACAGTTTGGGGAAAACTGCATGATTTTAAAGAAATTTTAGTTGGGGAAGATGCCCTATACTGACCTCTGATAAAGAAGATAAAAATGCCCTGTTCAGGTATGCAAATTTCTTCTTAGAAAATAAAAAAATAAGATTTGTGAATCACTGAATGTCTTTGAAAGACAATTTTGAAAGTCATTTTTGTCAAACTAGCAAATCATCTGAGATTTCAATTGTCAGCAACATATATTATTTTGCATAGATACTTATCTTGCACTTAAACTAGTTCCAGTCTTTTAACATAAATAGTGAAGCTCCTGCACCTTTGCTAATTCATGAGTTATTTCTCATTACTGTAATCAGGTGCTATTGCTGATTACTGTAAACTCATGTGTTATTGCTCATAAATGTTACTCAAGTGTTTTTGCTGATAACTGCATGTCTGTGTTTTAGTGATCATGATTTGTTATGTTTTAACTGTTTTGTATTATGAATGCAATGTTTATAGGAAGGCCTCGAGGAAGATAAGTCCCCGAACTTATTTAGTTACCTTTTTTAAATAAAGAATATTATTATAATTATTGTTATTATTAGACAAATATGCAATAATTTTGCATTCAAATAAAATTTAATTATATTTTATTCACAGAGTTTATCAACATAGAGCTAGATTGGGAGACAAAACCATCTTATTTGAAAAGACAACCGTGCAAGACACTATTAATTTATCATGCATTACATTATATTAAAGCATCTTACATGCCTTTATAAAATTCCATATTTACTGTAGCCAATCCTCACAGGATTTTCTAGAGATATGATACTTCTGTAATTCTAAAATTGGAGGCTACAATCCTTTATTTCGGACACCGTTTAAAACGCTTGATTTTTTTATTGTAATGAGTCATCTATTAAAATCGTTCAGACGTTTGATTACAACAAAGCTCAACAAAAATGTGAGTATTTACCTTGAGAGAAACCATCTGTCAAATTAATTCTAACTAATCTTTATTGAAGGTAATTTTGTCCTGTTAAAAATAATAGGGGTGTTGCGATAAACCGGTATATTGCAATACACAACAAAAAATACCGTCACGATACATACCGATCCAATCCCTGGCCTTTTTTTCTTCAAATATTTCATTTTTGTTGCTTCAAGTTTCGTCTTCCATGTTTGACGGCGTGTTCGGATAAAATTATTAAAGAATAATGTTCTACGATTTAACTGAGTAAATGGCGTTTAATCGAGTAAATTGATGATAGGTAGGGGTCCCTCCAGACGCTTTGAAAATCAATTCTCGTGCTTAACAACAGGAAGCTGTTCTCGGAAACAAACTAAAATGGCGGACCTCGACACAATTCCAAACAAGAAGGCAAAAAGCGATATATGGGCTCATTTTTGGGTTAAATGTAAAAAAGAAACAAAAGAAATTGTTATGTTATATCATGCTGTGTTACTTTTGTTTAAAAATAAAGTGTTTTACAGATACCTAGAATCGTTACAATGAATCCTAAAGGCGAATACAGATTCTGAACAATGAACTGATCAGTGTTCACGCCATCCCCCTGGTTGGCAGTATCTTATCGTGACACCCCTAAAAAATAACATGGACTAGTAAGATCATTTTCGTTCTTTTGCCAACATTGTGTCATAGTTTTGGTTTTTAAGGTAACTGAACACAGAAGGTAAATTTATTTTGAGTTGGCAAGTTACAGAATACTTGCTGTTTTATCTTTTTAGTTCAGATTAGAACAAAATAACAATGGATAAATAGGAGAAAACAAGCATATAAATCTGTCTATAATTAATGCTCTCTCAATTGTTAAAATTACTTCCCCAAGTGACCCCATTGTCAGGCCTCATTTGCGAGCTAAATCTATTTTTAAAAGTTAACAAAATAAGGTCAGTTGCATGAGGAATCAAAGTCGGTCGAGGTGAAATTTCATAAAGACTTGGCTTTTTTTAGTGTGCTAGTTATGACGAAATATTATCTCTATCTATCTTGTTATACTGCCTCACACCCCTAACCATGTATTATGGGCAGGGCTATTCCTGACACTAGGACCGTAACCAGTACATTGCAACTTGAAAGTGTAAAAAGAAGTGGCCTAAAAAGCCAGTGTAGGTGCAGTTTGGGGAACCTGCATGATTTAAAGATTTTAGTTGGGGAAGATGCCCTATCCGGACCCTGATAAAGTAGATAAAAATGCCCGTTAGGTATGCAAATTTCTTCTTAAAAATATTGAATTTGAATTTCTTTTCATTTTTATAGGTCAATCAAATCTCTGAGATCTCATTTGTCAGCGATTGATATTATTTTGTAGATACTGACCTTCCTATAAAATAGTTCCTTTCAACATCAAATCATAAATCTCTTTCATTTTTAACAGTTTAATACATGTTGCACAAGTAATAAGTATTATTTGTACAAAACACCTGTAAACTCATCTGTTATTATTAAAAATCCTTTGAATCACACTTTGCCGATTGCATTTCTGTGTATTAGTGATCATGATTGTTATTATTTAACAGTTTTTTTTATCTGAACCTTAAAATGTGGATTTAAAATATCTTTTTCGCGAGTTAACTCCCCGTAACTGATCAATATTTATTTTCCACTTTTAATATTGATTACTTATTGTAGGTATTGTTATTTTGGTCAGTCATCAAAGAATGACAAAATTAAATTTACTTAACATTTAAGTCCAAGCTAGTTTACACCACTAGATTGGGAGTAATGTTTACTACTTTTTGAATGTGAAACATTATTTCTCTCTAACATTTAACAAGTGTTGAATGCTATTTATCTGAGCAACTTGTTCTGATTGGAAAAATTGTATTATACTGTCCTGAATACCAACTAAGAATTTTGTGGAAAATACAGCTGTACCTTTTTTATTATTTCATGAATATTTAAATGTTTGCTAACCAGTCAACTCTTATTCCGAAGCCGATTCGCACCTTAGTCATCTCGTACTGTAATTGGTCATCTATTACCTGATTTTGTTTTACAAAAAGCTCAACTCGAACCTGTAACATTTTTTATTCAGTATCTTTCAGATAATTATAAATTTTATCAATCATCATTAAGGTAATTTTTTCCTATTGAAATACGTTATTTTGCTCTTATTCATTGCAAAAACATATCAGAAAGTGGTACAATATAAAAGAACTGTTTTGAAAAAGTTAACTTTCGTTGCTTCACGTTATCATTCATGTTTGAAGAGTTACTAAAATAATATAAAGAATAACGTTTACGATAAATTGTTTTACGGTTTTCATCATGTAAATTGACAAAAATATGTTTATTTCAGCGCTTCAACTTAGCTTCTTTAGGACAAGGAACAGGCCCTCGAACATCGAATTTAGGTTTGTAGACACGCTCATGAAATTAGTTAATTTGCTTCCCGTTTTATATGGGCTCATTTTTGGTTAATGTACAAACATGTTATTTCATGTGTGTACTTTAGTTTAATCAAGGAGAATGGAATTTCAGACCAAGTGACGTTACAATTAATCCTAAATTTTGAAGGAGACTACATTAGTTACTTCTCGAACAACAATTAAGTTAATTTCAACTGTTTAATATCTGAAAATTATACAATATTGACTATTGAGCACTATAACACAGATTTCAATAAAATAATGATAAATTCAAACCTTTGACAACATCAGTGCCTTTTTTTCCTGGTTTTGAAAGTATAAGTTTTGAGAACAAATTATTTTGAGTTGACAGTACAAAGGGTACTTGCTGTTTGACTTTTTTAGATTAGAACAAAAACAATGGATAATACGAGAAAACAAGATATAAATGTCTGAAATAAATGCCTTCATTTGTTAATTACTTCCAAGTTGACCCCATTGCAGAATGTTTGCGAGTAAATCTAATTAAAAGCTAGAAATTAGGTCAACTGTATGAGGATATGAAAAAAAATGGTCAAGGTGATTTCATGACTTGGCTTTCTTTTGGTCTAGTCATGGCCAAATATGTCTGAACCTAGACCTAAAGATTACATTGCACGGGCAAGTGTACCAAGCACTGCCATTAAACAAAGGCCTTAAAGTGGGGTTACCCTAGAAATATGAACCGTATGATTAAACTGTCTCTGCTTGCATATTTTCTTCCAATCTGAAACAAGCTAAAATGGTATACTTCACAGCGCTGGTATATATTATCTGAAACAATGCACTCAGAAAGGACTTTCAAAGGGTCCGGAACAGGACAAGTTCCATAACATTCACCAAAACAGGTCCTCTTACATTAAAACAGTTCTTACCTTCTCTAACTTTTAACAACTGTTCAAAATATTTGGCTCCAAATTCAAATGGATTTTCTGGCTGATTACGAAGAACTTCTCTTGCAAGACCTTCCAATATATTTTGGAATCCTTTTGGTACTCTCAACTTGGTGTTTGAAAAAGGAACAGCCATTTTACTGTGTGTCTCTGCAAAAAGATATTTCAAAAGTAATCTTTGCACTTATTAAAACGAAATAACTTTTAAATTACGAAACATGAATGTTTCTTTACACTACAACAAACAATGACAGTGTTTAAATTGAAAGCATGTGTTGATTTTTGATAGTTTACACCCGTTGTCTATGGTAACCTGGATTTTGAGGAAAGATATTCGACAAGATTTAGTAAATTACCGCTAGAAATTGAGAGAAAATGTACAAATTATTCGTTAGTTAAATTTTCAATAGAGTATTTAAAATAAATATGTCTATTAAATGGTTAATTTCTCTAAATTCATTTATTTTACCAGTTGCGTTCAGACGACAACAGGTTCCCGTCACGATAAAATCCGAATAAGTCCGCTATTTGTTTGGCGCGGCGAAAACCTAAACGAATAAGAAAAAGACTGTTTACAGGCCCGGACAGTCTTTATAAATGATCACTATGACAAACACATTAATGCCCTTAAACTGGCACACTCTAGAACAATGAAGCATAAAAACATCTCTTCACTACATCCAAATGTCTACATCCCCGAAACGGGGTTTGACATCAAATGAAAATAGATAGATCTATAAAATCAGGACCATGGGATACCTCATCCCAACCAAAAACTTGAACTAATTGATTCCCTAGTCCCGGACCCAGTATCATCTTAATTCCCTTTTCCGAGAACTACTCGTCTCTGGAATGGTCTCCATTACAGTGTTCATTCCAGACCCAGCCTCTGTACAACTTATCTATCACTCTGTTCTAATTTTAGCACTGTAGTTCTCTTTTTTTTTTTTAATTTTTGCACTTCAATGAGATCTTTGTTGGGAGTACTTTTTTTTTTTTTTTTTTTAAAAAACCGAACTTTTTGTATAGTATACAATGATATTTGTATACTGATTGTCTGATGACTGTAATTTACTAATAGTGCCTATGCATTCCATAATTCCATGAAAGTATTGTTGCGACTTATATCATAAACTGGCAACAAAAGTAACAGCTAATTTAAGGACAAGGTCTATATACTCGGACAGGCATTTCCGCTGGTCCCCTCGGTACAAATATTCCTATTCAAAACGCAAACATATAATACATTAATAATCTAACAGCTACATGTACACAAGCATAATAAATAATAGCGTTGCCAAGAAACAAACATTTTTGTAAAGTTGGATCATGTTATAAAAATATTACAGAACCATTTGAATTCGATTCAATAATAAAACTCAGTCTTGTTGTAGTAGGGTCAATATTTCAAGCAATTTTGAATACTGACTGCTTCTTATCGTTTGCCCGTACTAGGAGCCTCCCCTAGATTCCCCTTAGCCTTACTTATGCATTTTGTCCGATACGAGAATTGATGAGTAAATCTCAACAAGAGGCGCGGCTACTTTCTGTTGAAGACGTGTTAGTTTATACTAATTTATTTTAGCTCGATTGTGAAGAAAGATTGTAGGCTTCCTGAAATAACCAGTACTGGTGCCATATGAGGAAGTATGATCGTGACCCAGTGGGGCTCGAACCCGCAACCTCTGGGATAAGCGGCCGACACCTTAACCTCTACACCACCGCTCCCTGTTGTAGAAGGTTGAAGGTTCGGCTTGATATTTCAAAGGTTCTTTACCGTTGGGTTTATTGCCATCTAGTTCCCAGGTAAATTATGGTTTGCTGAAAGGATTTAATTTTCTTAGATTTGTATTTTGGTATTCTTACAGCTCGCAGTTTTTGCGACTGATTTATTTAACAAGATGGCGGTCACAATGCAAATTCTTTTATTTTCAACCATCTTTTTCCAGTTGTAACATGCATGTACTTACCCATCAATTTCTTATTAACAGTATATTATTTACCATTGGAAGACATGTGTATTTTTGTATATTTACTGTTGTTTTTATTAGATTTATTGACCACTGAGGTATGAACCCACAGTATAAGTACATGTATTAATTGTGTGTAAATCGAATAATCCATTTTATAATTATCTTCTTGAGTTGAAACTAATACTATTTAGTAAGGACTGTATTAATATATATTTAAGAGCCAAGAATGAGTTGTACTGTTTAGGTCTCCATACTTTTACTTCGTGTACCAACACCTTGGACTCTACAATGTATATGTACTATTGTATAGTGTAAATTATCTTATACATGAATTAACATTGTTATCATTTGGTATATGTTATACATAAATCGTTATATAAACTAATTATTTATTCTCGATTGCGAAACAAGTTCCTACAATTTAGATTAATCACTCTTGAGACTCATCCAGATAGAATCAAGCTCGAAGAGAGAGAGAGGCAATATGGAATGATTTGAGTCTTGCCTAAGAACACTACCTACATGGCTATGGTAGGGATCGAATCCGGGGCCTTCGATCCTGAGGCGAACGCGCTACCACTGCGCCACGACGGCTCCAACACTAAATCTAAACTTGTAGAGCAAACACGTAAAGCAGTGTTTGCTTTGTTGTGTAAGAAAGTTAAAGTTATCATTTTCCATTCAATTCATCTATTTAACTCTATGGTTGTCCGTATTTTTTTTTTGGCTCTGAAGTCAAGGGCATAGAAAATGTCAGTATAATTGGCCAATTTTAACTAAAATTTTGTAAATTTATACCAGGTATGAAACAATCAACACCTAACTGTATGGTTCATGGTGAGCTGGGTATTAAAGCTATTTCAGCTCAAATAAAATGTAGAGTATTGTCATACTGTGGAAAATTGTTAATTGATAAAGATTGTAAGAATAGTATATGTAATTTATTATACAGAACAATGTTTAATTTGCATAATAACAATGTTATTAATTCACCATGGCTGGAATGTAATATAAATGCTTTTAAATTGGCTGTTAAGAAAAGGTTGGAAGACCAATTTTTACAGGAATGGTCTAGTCAAATTGACCAGTCATTTAAGTGTATTGTGTATAGATTATATAATAAATGACTTTTAAAAGGTTTCTTGATATTTTACCTAAAAATCTTGTAATTACAATGTGTAAATTTTTTAATTTGGCAAGAAGATAAAGACTCTGTACTTACTGTAACTGTATAGGGGATGAATTCCACTATTTACTTGAATATCCTTATTTTCTTGATGTTAAGAAAACTTATTTATCTAAGTACTATTATAGAAATCCAAATTATGTTAAATTGAGAGATTTAATGTGTAGCAGTAATAAAACTAGACTGGTAAAACTTGCCTCCTTTTGTAAAATTATTTTATCTCACTTCAAACATTGACTCATTCTCTTACCTTTTCTATACTTTATAAAGGTATTGCGCAGAAATTTGTATCTATAATATACAGAACTGTGCATTTGTTCCTAAGTATCACATGTCAATTGTAGCTAAAATATAACAAATGTACACGTTTGTATGATCACATGCTTGTAATTAGCCTTGGTCAGAAATAAAACTTAAAACTTGATCAAACCAGTGAACCGCATTTGATAAAATAAACGCAGAAATAGATGAAAATAATAATATGGAAAGTTGTATACATTTAAAGATTTTTAGATGCAGTTCACTGTACCGGTATGTGATGTAGATTTTGTTTCGAGTGCCGTAAGGATCAATATTATCAACTGGAAAACTTGAGGTATATTTCAGTGTAGTAACGCGCAATTGATATCGATGGCATTCCAAGGATATACACATCCCACACATTGGTAACATCTGTCTTTATAGATAACTTAAATGCGCGATTGTAGATAAAGTCTTATGCTTAAAAACAGGCATACCAAACCCTCCCAAAAACACCCCCCCCCCCCCCAAAACACCCCCCCCCAACCCCCCCCCCCCCCCCCCCCCCCCCCCCCCCCCCCCCCCCCCCCCCCCCCCCACCCCCCCAAACCCCCCCCCCCCCCCAAAACCCCCCCCCCCCCCCCCCCCCCCCCCCCCCCCCCCCCCCCCCCCCCCCCCCCCCCCCCCCCCCACGCACACACACACCCCCCCCCCCCCCCCCCCACCACACCCCACGTACCCCAACAACACCAATTAGCAAAAAGTCAAATGCACGAGGAAAAAAAAAAAAATAAAAAAAAAAAAGGGGGGGACCTTTTTGAAAGGTTGAGGGTTAAAACACCACTTTCACTGAACTATTTTTTATTTAGCATTATGTGCATGTTTTATGCATGCTAATATAAATGTGGAGGTTTAGTTTTACTCGATATGCAAATTAAATAGACTAAGCAATTTTCTATTTCATTTGCTTAGTATAAAATCTGATCAATCTAATCTCTGTTTATTTCTTCTCTTCGTTTGAATCAATAAAATAAAATAAAAATATTGCATTGATTCATCAAAGCGTGTCTTCCCTAATGATTAAAAAATAATTCTTAAACTTGAAAATTATATTTCAAACCCTAGAAAACAACTAAACGTCCATTCACTCAAATTTACGATACAAGTATGGTAAGTTTTACAAGCAACCGTTTATCCACTCAGACGAAAAGGCTACTGAGATAAGTTGTGCAACCAAACGTCACCCCCCGCCCCACCCCCGCCAGGAAAGTGATTTTACAGGGAATGGTTTTAGGGCATCACGCAATTACAAATACAGACTAGATATCATTCCATTATCAAGTTATCTTAACATTTCTAACTAGTACTTTGAAATCTGGTAAGTGCTTCAGGTGTCAGAAATTTGACAATAAATACAGTGAGATGAACTTTGATCCCTAGTGTGACCTTGAAACGATAGCTTAGATACGCCGTTTACACATCATTCTTTGATATGGTGAATATTTGCCACAAGTCTAATGAACATTCTTCAATAAATTTATGAGATAAAGTCTCACGACATTTGACCCATAATTGTGACCTTGACTTGATTTATAAATATTGGGTGCTGTTCGACGTATTGGTAGGATTATCATATGAAATAAGATTAATGAGAATCATTCAAAGGGGTTCAGGAAATATGTCGGAACACGAAAACCAATGAACCCTGCGTGTGATATTGACATTGAGCCAGTGCAGTTGGAACATGTGTTCTGCACACCCTGTCTGTGACAAGAACATTTGACAAAAGAGTTTAAGACATATGGAGCGGACATACATAAAAGGACCCCAAAGTGTGACATTGATGTTGATTCGGCGGCATTTGAACATTGATGATGCACATCGTCTTGATGAGATATACATTTGATCCTAGTTTCATGAAAATCTTTAGGGGGTTTACCAGGTATGTAGGCCATAGCTCACAACCCCTCCCTGTAAACTATGTTTATGGTATAAAGCAAACAACCATAGACACCATATATATCAATTACAACATTTCTTACCAAGTATACATGTACTGTCATTGTATTGATTTTAATTTTTCCCATCTGGTGCTTTAAAGCACTGTAAATGAAAGTTTAGAAAGGATACACACATGTGGTAATGATTGCTTTAAAACGTATTAAGAGATTGTACGTAAAAACATTTTTTCTTTTTCAGAAAGTTATGCAGTCTTCAAGAATTCAGATATATTTGCAGGAGATAACAAACGTAAAAGTGTTAATTGTTTCGACTGCTATCTCATTTTTTGTTTATCTTTTGATATACTTTCTTACTCAGGAATATGGCAAAGTGTTTCAAAAGCCGGTATGAAAACATTATCTTTCGAATTACTTCATGCATGTCTGCTTAAACTTAATTTTGTCTTACCCTGGTGAATTTCTGACATGAACTTGTCAATCTTTAAGTCTTTGAATAAGCATGACGTACATTATAGGGGTACTGATTAAAAAGTGAACAATGGAAAAATTAAGACGTCGCCCGGCACAAACATGTAACGTCAAAATATCTTGATTTTCAGCTGACGTTCTAATTTCAGTGCTTTAATGTTTTTTAAAACCGTTTCTGCTTGTTTCTGTGTTTGAAGTATATGGATAGCTAATTTTTTTTCTTGTTTGGTCAAACTATCTATAAGAAATTGTTTCAAATAGAACAGAAAAAAATATTGATATTGAAAATGATACATAAGAAACTATTTAACAAAATGTATCAGTAGTGAATCAACCTTAACTACTATTTAGGATTTTTTAGAACAAATTGTCTGCTTAAAAAGCACCCTTTGGTTTTGCCGCATGGGTAGCATACATGAACATAACAAGATAAAAACAAAAATAATATCAAACGGGAAATGCCACGTACCAAAAACGCAGCCTATAAAATCACGTGATAGCAAAAAGGTGTTTGACGTTTAAACCGTTGTGATGTTGGAATGAAGATTATTTTCTATTAGATGAGAAAAGCTGATGCTGAGAGAATAATTCATTCTTATGATGAAATGAAGATTAAAGCTGAACGTATTCTAACAGGACCAATGACCTTCAGCCAAACGTACACACGGACATGTATATAGGTTCATGGTGTATATTAGAAAATGTTGCCATCGGTACCGTAAAATATAATCTGTTCCATTATCAGTACATTGATTCCCGCAATACTACCAGCCTAGCGGCTGTCCGCAAGGGCTGCAAGTACTGCCGTAAGCAAAAAAGGAAAACTGAATGCTATATAACCGTATTGGTATTTCTGTACAACATAATTTCTGAAGTGCATAGTAAATTTAAACTCGTAAATGACAGGTAATGCTAGATATGAAGAATAGATATAATTTAACAAGAGCCATGTTACACATGATTAATCCCCCCGCCAGGAAGAAGTTACCTGAAGGTTGTACTTTCGTACATTTTACTTGGTGAGAGGAAATCCTTAAAAAGCCGTATAGTTATGGTCATGCTGAGTACAGTTTTCAAGTAAGTGGAAAAAGAATAAGGCAATGAAGAGAAGGTTTGCAAAATTATATTAATGTTCATTATCAGTATAGGTATGATATTTTTCTATTTGACTAAAAGTAGGCAAGGTAGAGTTATTGTTCTTGCACACTGCACTTCCTACCAATGTGCTATGTCAGTGTATTAAGTTTGAAGAAAATCCCTCAAGTACTTTTGGAGTTATGCTCCGGAATTTTTTTTTCAAGTAAATCTGATAAAGGGGAATAACTCTAAAAGTAGGCAAGGTAGAGTTATTGTTCTTACACACTGCACTTACTACCAATGTGTTATGTCAGGGTATTAAGTTTGAAGTAAATCCCTCAAGTACTTTTGGAGTTATGCTCTGGACAAAACTTTTAAAGTAAATCTGATAAAGGGGAATAACTCTAAACGAAGGCAAGGTAGAGTTATTGTTCTTACACACTGCACGTCCTACCAGTGTGTTATGTCAGTGTATTAAGTTTGAAGTAAATCCCTCAAGTACTTTTGGAGTTATGCTCTGGACAAAACTTTTAAAGTAAATCTGATAAAGGGGAATAACTCTAAAAGTAGGCAAGGTAGAGTTATTGTTCTTGCACACTGCACTTCCTACCAATGTGCTATGTCAGTGTATTAAGTTTGAAGAAAATCCCTCAAGTACTTTTGGAGTTATGCTCCGGACAAAATTGGGACGGACGCACGGACGGAGACTATTTCTAATATCCCCTTCGCCTTCGGCGGGGGGATAAATAAGCGCTCGGAGTAAAGAAGCTTTGAAGATTGACTAGGTACATAAAAGAAACTCTTTTTACTATACTGGGTGATGCCCTCGGGGGCATAACCAAAACGTTTCCGGTCGAATTCTGCAAATTCAAGTGAACGCTTAAAAGATAAAATAGAAATTCATGTTTAAAATCTAATGTTTGAAATTAGATTTAAGTTTAAAGTTACATACCAACTCGTGGTTGACATTTTCGCTTGACGTTTTACATATAATGACATAAAAACACAAAAGCACAGGAACAAAATTTATTAAAGGTCCCATTGATTCAAAATTTCACCTGTTAATATTTTGTAAGCCATTTGTTAATTAAGTGCACTGAAACCAGTTGGGCGGAAATTTTCGACAAGAAACGTGTTTATTGGGATATAAATCACCAATACAAATTGGCCGGTATTTCACCGAAACGCAAATATTTCGATCCTCGGCGATTTCCGTAAAATATCGGAAAAGTTTCCGTGTGACGTCACTTGCAGTACTCGAGAAAGATCCGTTACATTGATTATAGTAAACGAGCACACTAAACTCCGTGTAAAAACACGATTAACTTACTATTTATATTATTTTTGTAAATGAGAGGCGCTTGGTGTGTTCTGGGTTGATGCGCAACAAATGGAGGGAGAGAATAGCCTACACCAGTAACCTTGGGACTCTAATATAAAAAGTCAGTGACTAAGACAATAGGGACGAACCGCAGTCGCATGAAGTTTGGGCCCTGGAAAGGCATTCTTATAAAACACCCCGGCCCGACTATCTAGCATATATAATACGAATTATATATGTTTTATGGTCGGTCCGGGGTGTTTAATATATATCTTTTCGGGTCCGAACTTCATGTGACTGTATGACGAACGTTTCAAAATTCTAGAGTAGCAACTGCGTGAAACGGTCCAAGCGTTGAAAGTCCGCTCAGTCGCTCATGCACGACAAGAAAAGACGAAAATGTTTTTAAATTCGGCCTTTGAAAAATGATCTCGATCTATTCAATTTATTTTCTTTAGGAGTAAGTTTAAGACTTTGTTTGTTACAAACTTTTCCAATCTAGATTTTCCCAAGTGCAACTTTACTTGTATAACTTAAATCATGCCCAATTACATCATATACGAGGATGTTAGGTTGAAACTTTTGTTACAAAATATATTTTATTACAGAATATTATGATATTATTTAAGACACATGTTTTTAAGATCTAGTCTTTATGAAAAAGCTGGCTTTATAATCAATATCATTAAAAAAAAATAATGTAGAACAAAGGCCCTATATAGAATATAACAGTTACTCTACTAGAAGTTTAACTAACATGGTGTGGAACACTCCAGCAATCCATAAAGTTTCAAATCCATAACAATACCTCGTTTTAACAACGTTGCCATGGTAAATAATTAGCGTAGATCTAACCATTGAAGGAATGACAGTTAATCTAGCCCAAGGGCATAAGTCACAAGAAAGGATGCGGTATGATTTGTTGTTAATTGGCGCCCCCCTGCCAGCAATCTAACTGGTCACACATAATTGCATATTGCACACTGGTAATTGATAATTAAACAACAATATAAAACAACAACAATATAGTTTATTAACATGCAAAGTGCCCAATTAAAATTATGAAACCTTATTTATGTTTTCAAGTTTCAAACTTGAAAAACATAAATATATACAACTTGGTAAAAGCAATTCAGCAAAAGAAAGTTTCCAGCAACCCTATAAATGTTCAGAAAGTATATCTTTTTGGTTGCCGATGACACTTTTATGTACTCGAATGAAATATTTTTCTTAAAGTGAAATTTGACACGTATTTAGGTAGATATCGTGATTTTAATTATAATTAGTTTTCAAATAAATTTGCGTCAGAATTGTTTTTTAACCAACAAAATCGTGTAAACTATTTTGATTTACATTCTTAATTCAAATGTAAATCTAATTCTTTAAACTACCCACAAGAAAACATGTCATGAAAAGCTCGTCATTTTAGATATTGTAATAAGATCGAGCATTTGTGTTCTCATTTTCATATCAATGGAAATAATATCGTCCATATTTGTATAGTTTGTAAGTCACGTGCATGCGTACTTTAGATCGTTTCGATTCATTTGTATGGTACTTTTTCTTACACATTTAAGAATGAAACATAGATTTTCATTTTGATAGAAACAAACAGAAACAGAAGTTGGTGTCATTTGCATATAAAAACACTCGACATAACTGCTGTATTTTTATACTTTTAATCAAATAATTTTATAACACTACACGGACTTTGTTCTATACGTTACGGGCTCAAAATATTCTCATCTCTACCCTCTGAAGATGCCTAATAAGATGAAATTATCGCTTTCGTTGTTGTTAGAGTACCTGTTATCGGGGACGATTGTACTGCTTATGACGTCACTCCAGGCTAGCGATTCCGAAACTGCCGCTCGTAGGTTTCCGGAAATATTATCGTTACTTTCCGTACAGGTGTGTTTTTTGAGAACTTTATCGGCTTACGGACAGGTAACCACTCGGTATTTTTCGTTAAAAATTATCAAATTTGCATTTGCTGACGAATAATATTCAAATGATAAAAAGAAATTTTTTCAATCAATGGGACCTTTAATATATTCAAATATTTCAACGAAGTCAAGTTTAAAATCATGCTTTGATTCATTAAAATCAGTCTAGAAACACAAACATGTACATTAATCGGTTTTGACAAAATGGCGTTACTGATACGGAATCTAAACCAGATATATCACATGATTCTTGATGACTGTGCACTTTTGATTCCAAAGTCTCACAACTTGCGCCTGTCAAGATTTTCTGTTGGACAGTATCGGTGAGTATTGATGCGAACCAAATTGTCAAGAGTGAATCCGTTCTCTATCAAGGCTAGTCATTCCTTTCCAGTCCACACTCGCATCTTGTCACATGCCTATAAACGTGATAGCCTTGTCGAATTTGCTAACTGGCGTATTAGCCTGCAAATAATTTTATCATACAGAAACGTATGCTTGTGCTAATAGCGATTATTTTGCGGAGTTTGAATTATTAGGGGATCGCAGTGGGGACGATTACATGACCAGAAGTGTAAGGAGACCTCGAATACTTCGTTTAAGTTATTCACAAGAAAAACTGTGATACCAAGTATCACAGCGGGCCCACAAACAATAATGCCATGTAAACGATTTGGAAATTGGTGATGGTTGATGTTGAGGCATGGCCCCAAAAGAACTCGAGGAAATCAATTCTGGTTGAACATGCAAAACCTGACACGACACCACATCTACTGACTGACCTGTAGTATCGAAACTTTACTGTTATCAAATAATATTTATACAGTATGTCCAGGAATGCTCTATAGATCGTTCCTGGTACTAGTATGTCTCTATTTTTCATTACCATTATCCTTATTTACTTGATATGAATGGAGATTTCTTATGATTATTTGCCGTAAAATCTTTTAAAATGGTTTAAAAACTAAAAACAATTAAAACAGCAGAAAAAGGTTTTAAATTGTTGGGTTTGGGTGGGTTTCGAAGTGGATGCGTAAAAGTACACTTATACAAAAGTGCACGCGCCTTTACCAATTACAACACGGTGACAACCTACAAAAATGGATGGAAAAAATGAGCTAATATAATATTACATATATCTAAAAAAAGCAATCTAATATTATTCAGTCGACTGTGCTTCGTTTCTTTAATGTCAAAGGCTGCGTAAGTAGAAAAAGCAATCATATTTTCATTTTTCTCAGCGTAGATTGCGCCTGAGACGTGAAAAGCGCTTTTCTCTATTTTTATCAGCATAGATCGCGCCCTCTATGAAACGAACGACAACTCAATTACAATGGACAACTCTTGCCTTTCCAAAAAAAATAGACTGTGTCTACAGTTTTCATCTAAGACGTACCTCAATTTTTCAATGAAGAGAGACGCATATATTCGATCTAGTGCTTAAGTCTCCATGCATCTTTTACTCACCACGTATTGGATATAGCGGGCCGCTGCTGCACGCAATAATAATCAGCTATTTGTTATAGCAAATATTTAGCGGAGATCTTTTAGACGTACCGATACAAGTTCATGATAAAATGCTATAATGCTATATAATCTGTGGTAATGTCGATTCGACTTATGCATGTAGTTATTTAATAACCCAGGTTACATTTATTGCATACTTGAGCCGTTGTATAGTTTTAAAAAAGTGTACTGATAGTGTCTGCCAATCCAGATATAGAGAAATCGATTACTAATGTGTGTATTTATTCAGTTGAAGCCGTTTCCTAGTGGTAACGCTCTGGATTGTCAATCCAGAGATGCCCGACCGAATCCCGGCCATTAACGCTTTTATAGAGTGGTTAGAAACCTATAGGTTTCAATAAGCACTTGATGCACAATTAATGACAAAATACATCTTCGGATGGTGCGCTTATTCTGGCATATACAATAGGAGGCGGATTTACCTGAATACAAAGATATGGTTTATTAGGTTATGCCTTTATATTTACAATTATTTGTCTGGTGAAACAGTTGTTAATAATGTTATTTCGAAAGTGAATTGCCAAGCGTAAATTGTTGTATATACAAAGTAGAAATCTAGAATTTAGAACAAAACAAGTGTTATGTCCAGCACTTGTCAAATGTCATTTTGATTACCCTAGTTCTTCATAGTATGATGATGTACCAAACAAATGAGAAGAAAACTACAAATTACATAAAACAAAGGAGCTAGATTTATCCAAATTTTAATGTTTGAACTTCTGAAAAGCCAAATTTGATGATTATTGAAAATAGAGAGAAATAGTTGAGACTTCATTACATGTATAAGATATATACTGCAATAAATGTACAATGTACGTCATATCTTAATACAAGTTGTGTATGTTGTAGTAATAGCACATAATATAATACTAGATCAAGTGCAATCAATTTTGCAATGCCACAATGTAACTCTGTTGTTAAACAAACATTCTTCTCAAATGTGATTAAAGATTGGAATGCTCCTCCAGGCAGTATATCAATTAATAACAATGTGCCTTATATTAAAACTGTCAAAAACACTTATTGGGTGACTACATTAAGCAAACAGGAGATTTTTATTTGTATAATTAAGTACTGTGACCTTAAATTGTCTGTTATGTAAGAAATTTGTTTTTATTCTACAGCATCCTTTTTTTCTTTGATTGTTTATAAGTCCCGGCCTACTCTGGGACTTCTCCCTGGGTGAACTTGCCAAGACTCCTGACTGGCGCAGGTTGAACCGAGACAGATGCAGATACAAGGGAATCCGGTAACTAGACCCTAGCTCTTTTACGACTAGACCCCTTGGGTATTTTACATGCCCGGTGTCTAGCACCGGTACACGTGAGACTACCTCTTGGTTTCTAACCAGTTCGTCTCTAGATGGTTTGGAAAACACTGAAACACGTTTCTAAAATTTCCAGTGCCCGGCCGGGATTCGAACCAGGGACCTCCAGATTGGTAGTCCAGAGCGTTAACCACTCGACCAACGCTGATTTGATTTGAAGTAAATTTCATAAAGGTCCGTGCGAGCATTTATATGGATGTCTCCTACCATGCATATTCCTAACAAAACATGTGATTTTTCTGAATCCAAAAAGTAGAGATTTACCTGACTGCAATTTCCAGTCAGCCAAAGAGTGGATTTGAATGGTTGCTAAAAAGTAGGCCAATCGCTGTAACCAACTCGACCACCGCAATACCCAGCATACTTTATATACATCCCTTTTCAACCAAATTCTTGTCCATTTTTTTATTCTTTCATTTTAATTGATTACTGTTTGTTTTTTTTTTCAATTACTTTTGTTCGATCTATTTTATGGACCCCGTTTGAAATGAGCTGTTATATCTTAATGGATTATCCATATGTGCATTATTTTATGTTATATTGTAGCAGGATTTATTATAATAATTTATGTATATACGATCCCTGATTGTAGTAGTATGCCTCTTTTATAGTACGTATTACTTTATTTTGTATATGTAGTATTACTATCTCATCATTTGAATAAATAATTACGAATCTTATTTTGAATAAGAACATAACAAGGTAAACCAGAAGTTATTATATTATATAAGACCCCCGAGTAAACTAAGTTCATCACATATGCTCGACTCAGTGATGTACCCTCCGGTATTTGCTATCTGGCAGTGTTTGTCTTTAGTCATCTAGTTACCAAATAATAGAACCGACTCAATGTTTGACAAAATGTTACTTTGTATACCACATCCACGACTCAATGTTTGACAAAATGTTTGGTGCGCACCATAAACCGGTTTAAGCTCCCCAGTGGTGTTTTTGCCACTGACCGTTCCAAGGCGGTGCCCCACTGTGTTCCTTTAATTGTTCGTTTTGTCCTCGTGTGTTTGCTTTGTATGCTAGTGTGTGTTGGTAGTGTATATGTGTGTGTGTACATGATTGTGTGTGTGTGTGTGTGTGTGTGTGTGTGTGTGTGTCGCGTGTGTGTGTGTGTGTGTTGGTGGTGTGCACTTCTGGGTACTGTGGGGTTCGTTTTGGGGAGGCTGCGTTTTTGGTACGTGGCATTACCTGTTTTATATTATTTTTGTTTTTTTGTTTGTATACCACATCCAAATATGACGTCTGTACTCACGGACCTATAAACACAAATGCCATGTGTATATAGGTCCATGTTGTACTGCAAGTGGGAAACTGCAAATGGAAAATGAATTAGTGTAACCTAACCATGCACACTCCCGCCATCTGTCACTTCCGCTCATTATGCCGAGAAATATTTTTTATTAAAAAATCGATAATCTCACTTAATAAACGTTTTTTTCTTGAAGATGAATCCAGCTGCTGAACCACAAGCATTGAAAGATGTTCAGGGCGATGGAAGATGGATGAGTCAGGTACGCTTTCCAAGTAAAATAGAGTATTGTCGGTTGAGTAAGTGTGTTAGTTTTCGGATAGTGGCACAGGAGTTTATAAACACAATCAACATAGTAATCCCAACAGTCAATAGACAATTACTACCGTGATACAATTGTCAGGGACATGGTTAGAAATGTGATATCTTATTAGGCTGAAGAGAATTACAGTTCTAAAATTGAGTGTTAATCATTGTAACTTGCATCGAGCGGATCTAATAAAACTATTACTCTTATAGTATATATATATAGCAATGAATAACTTCTTTGCTACTTATCGATTGGTTTAATTCGTGACCAATGATTGAATAAAATGATTAATATAAAAGAACTGAAATTATGCTGAATTAGATTATAATTATCAAGTCTAAATACTTAATTTTGCCTTAGGCACTCATGCCTATTGATTTGCTAAACTAAATTATGCTGCCAACTGATTTTCTTAACAATCAGAATTAGATTTACTTTGAGTGTCTCTGGCCTACAACTGTCTTTCTTAAAAATACGATCTTTTATAAAGGGATACTTTCACTTTTTCTTTATCCATATATTATTCTAATGTTCACTATGTATTGAAACTTCAGTCCCTTTTGACGCAATGCACCTTAAGAAGAGACCTAAACAGACTATATTATTGAGTGTTTCCTACTCAAATGAAGTGGTCTTTGGTCCTTTAGACCTTAGTCTCCGTTTCCAACTATCGCAACTATATTGTCATGTTGTATATTCTTTTACATATTTACATCCTTTTCCACAGCGCAATGCACTCATACAATAGTGAAGGTACGATGAGAATAGGTATAGACATCTTAGGTTATTTCAACTGCCTTTTCTCTCGGAGCAAACCACAAGACTAACTAAATAAACAACTTTACATCTATTTATACTACTAAATAACAGCCCTCTTGCGTCAACATTTCCTTGGCCGTTTTCCTTAACCTTATCGAATGGCGTCTAACTTGGCTTACCTCATATAGCGTCTAATGATCATGACCCAATTAAATACAAAAACAACACATTTTACGTTTAACTTGTATATGCTTTCCATCACCTTACGATTCTAATTCCAACAATTAAATGTATAAAACCCAATTCCTTTATCACAACAAAAACCATTACTTACACAAATTCTTGAAACCTTCGATCTTGAAGAATGAACAATTTGAACAAATGGCGTTACAAAAACAAGGGGAATAACTCTGCATTTATCCGACAGATCGGTATATTCACTATCACATCGTTATATTAAATGAGCTTTACAATAGCCATTCTCTGAATGCTTAAAAAGTAACATATGCTACTATAATCGTTTAGAAAACTCCCTTAGATTACTATTTAAATCCTTTCACTGCAGGGTTTTGCAGAAAACACTTAACATCCCAGTGACTGTTTGGATGGAATAAAAATGGTGCTTTTTCTTAGAAAAAAGTTATTAAAAAAATTTACTTTGAGTTTCTATAATTCATGTTCATGCTTATCAGGCTATTTACTCCTATTGGGAGATGTGCAAAGCCTGTTTGCATTTGTAACTCTTTCTCAACCAAAGTCAACACTGTGCATTTTTTTACCATGTATTACCCTTTGAAAAGGTCAGATAACTTTTATTTTGGGTCAGCAAGTTTACAAAGATATATGAGTTGAAAATAAATGAACTGTATGTTCTGTGACAGAAATTTAACTAGAATTAACAGAAGGACTTAGGTGTTAAATACATTAATAGGGGGCTTTAATAATTATTTTGTAGGTAGTCATTCAGAGTCATACAAAATTTTGTAATATACATGATACATAACGTTTGTTTATTTCCTTACAGCATAACAGATTTGTATTTGAAACAAAAGAAAGGGAACCTGAAGTTTTGTTTATTGGAGATTCCCTCATCCAGCAGCTAGCTAATACAGAGGTAAATTTTATATCAACTTTATTCAGCTTCGTGTAAGACACAAACTATAACAGTATTTTTGGAAAGTAATTTGTTTTTTGTCCGTATCAAGGTGGGGTTTTTTTTTCAAACATTCCGGAACATGAATATGCTGTCTGCAATATTTTAATATTTGGACTAAGAAAACAACACCTTTGTGTTTGGTTACTAAATCTATTCTAACTACAGTAAACTCCGTATATATCGACTCCGGATAAAATGTAACTTCGGATATAACGAATAGTTTTTTTTGGCCCGATTTTTTCCTTTCTTTGTTTAATGTAAAAAACGCGGTTATATCACTCCTGGTTATAAGGAAACTTGGATATAAGGAACAATATTTTCTGGCCCAACAATGCAAAATGTCAGTAAAGAATCGATATATCAACTGCATATATGTTCCAAGAGTTAAACTCTGTTGTTTTGCTTTTTCTTTTGCCCCTGCTTGTATTTTTATAGCGCACTTGTGCTATTTTCATAACGTAAATCATTACAAAGTGTACGTTATGGTAAACTAGAAATGAGAGTACAAACTTAATTGCTAAGTACGATATTCAAGTGATAATATTTTACGTAAATAATTCTGAGCGTTTCTAGCATGCAGACCGGATGAAATCCCATGTTGGGAAGAAGTACCTAGTTAAATATTTCAAGTTATGGCAAGTGAGTGAAAATTGTATTTCTTTAAGTATTGCCAATGAAAACATGAATCGTCTTTTTTATGTTTTATTAATCCTTGCAATTTTTAACAGATTTCGGGTATAGAAAAGGATACAGTTTAGTCTTATAACTTTTAAAAGGATGTGGAAATCAGTTGATGGTTTTGTTTTTTACATTTGACTATAAAATCTTGTTCGATATATATTTTAGTTCGATATATATACTCGTATTGAACTTGTTCGATATCGGTATAGGACTCCATTGAACGCTATATGTTTACAACATGTGGTATCAGAAAGGCACAGTGGAGGGCGGGGCTTATCAGCAGTGGTCAAGTATTGGCCATTGACATTAGATACATTACACTTTCAATTTGATTAGATGTAATTGTTTTAATAGTGTTAGTTTACACTATGTTTATTTAATTTCAGCTTTGGAAGAAGATGTTTGAACCCCTACATTGTATGAATTTTGGAATGGGTGGAGATCAGACGCAGCATGTTCTCTGGCGAGTCCAGAATGGTGAGATGGACAATGTTGAACCTAAGGTAAACTTTATCCACAATATGCATTGATGACCCAGTTTTGCTCCACTGCTGCACGGAACTAGGGATTCACTAATTGACTTGATCAGGTGTCCACTATTTAGGGTGCCGTTGATAATTATTGTTTGGGTTAGGAAGAATATCATGGCTTGTAAAGTTTGAAGGCATAGACCAGGATTTGAACCTGTATTGTACAGGAAGAATGCTGCTTTAGACCACTTGCCCCCGGGCCAAAAAAAAACCAAAAAAAAAGATTCAAAAAAAAAAAAAAAAAAAAATTTAAAAAAAAAAAAAAAAAAAAAAATAATAAAAAAAAAAAAAAGTGACTATTAAGGCACAATGAGACCATTTACAGCTGACGATCTGCCATGATAGTGATGTTCTGATTTTAGATATCACATTGTAAAAAAGGGCAACACAACTGCTAATTTAATAATTACAGGTAATTGTGTTATTGGTTGGAACCAACAACCATGACCATACAGCGGAACAAATTACAGGAGGTATCAGGGAAATAGTCGCTTCTATCCAACAGAAACAGCCAGCAGCTCAGACCATAGTTCTGGTAGGACTTTTGATATTACAATGTACTGTTTGAGTGTTAGGATCGCCCTTCGTAGTCTAGTGGTTAGAGTCGCTGACTGGAGGTTTCCTCCCTGCTACTGACCATGTCTCTTAATGTGAGAAAGTTGGCAGTTTCTTACGGAGGATAGGAGTCTAGTACTGGTTCTACCCAGGAATGATTGTTAACTCCGCCTGTCAAAATGACCAAAGGTTCAAACCAGCGTTAAACAACAACAACTGTTGAATGTTGACTGATTCCAGCTTCAACGTATAACTAATAAAGACATTCTCTCTTATTTCAGTATTTTGGTGATAATTTAGGCCCTTTTCCAGCAATAAAATTTAACACCACATTTTAGTTTGGTTTCAGTTTATGTATTTTACATCAGTTGTATACTCACCTAAGAACTCAACTTACATAGACTACTTGATGACTTTTGTAATGGTATGTTGGCTATGTATGTGTATCCTCACAGCTAGAGAGTCATGGGTTTAAAACTACATAAACGTCCTGATACTTTTTGTGAGAATGTTGGCACTTTTGTATGGAGGACAGGTCCAAGAGGATAGAATTTAACTTCTCAGGAATGTTGAAGATGTAAACTGCCTGCCTGTAAATTAGTAAAATATTGTTGGAAACAGAACAAATATATCTGTGTTCCCATGCTTCTTCTGCACAAACTGTAGTTTCCTGCCAACAGAGCCTGTGCTATTTGATAATATTTTTCCATAACATGTCATCCATGACCAATCGTCCATGACCAACCTACCAAAAGATGGACCATTTGGCAGTGTACACTATAAAAAAAAGGTTAAGGTGTTTAAAATTAGTATAATGATGTTTGAATCAAACTTAAGGAACTAATTTTTATACCATACAATATTCTTGCCAAATTAGATTCAACTGATATTGAACTTGCTGATGTTGTTTTGTCAATACTATTTATACCCCCAAAACGAAGTTTAGGGGGGTATATAGGAGTCACCCGGTGGTTGGTCGGTCGGTCGGTCGGTTGGTCGGTCGGTCAGTCGGTCGGGCGGTCTGTTGCATTTTCCTTGTCCGGAGCATAACTTGAAAACTACTAGTTGGAATTCAATACACTTCATACAATGGTCAAGCACATTAAGAGGAAGTGCAGTGCACAAGAACTATAACTCCATCTCACTAATTACAGAGTTATTGCCCTTTGTTACTTTTTCCTTTGTCCGGAGCATAACTTGAAAACTACTAGTTGGAATTCAATACAACTTCAACATGGTCAAGCACTTTGAGAGGAAGTGCGTGCACAAGAACCATAACTCCATCTTGACTAATTACAGAGTTATTGCCCTTTGTTACTTTTCCTTGTCCCAGAGCATAACTTGAAAACTACAAGTTGGAATTCAATACAACTTCATACAATGGTCAAGCACCCTCAGAGGAAGTGCAGTGTACAAGAACTATAACTCTATCTTGAGTATTTACTGAGTTATTGCCCTTTGTTACTTTTTACTTGTCCGGGGCATAACTTGAAAACTACTAGTTGGAATTCAATACAACTTCATACAATGGTCAAGCACATTAAGAGGAAGTGGTGCACAAGAACTATAACTCCATCTTCACTAATTACAGAGTTATTGCCCTTTTGTTACTTTTCCTTGTCCGGAGCTAACTTGAAAACTACTAGTTGGAATTCAATACACTTCATACAATGATCAAGCACACTCAGAGGAAGTGCGTGTACAATAACTATAACTCTATCTTGAGTATTTACTGAGTTATTGCCCTTTTGTTACTTTTCCTTGTCCGAGGCATAACTTGAAAACTACAAGTTGGAATTCAGTACAACCTCATACATGGTCAAGTACATTTAGAGGAAGTGGCAGTGCACAGGAACCATAACTCCATCTTGACTCATTACAGAGTTATTACCCTTTTGTTACTTTTCCTTGTCCGGAGCATAACTTGAAAACTTCTGGTTGGAATTCATCAATTTCATACATGGTCAAGCACAGTGAGAGGGAGTGCAGTGCACAGGAACCATAACTCCTCTTGACTAATTACAGTGTTTTTTCCCTTTGTTACTTTTCCCTGTCTGGAGCATTTTAAAACTACAAGTTGGAATTCAATACACTTCATACAATGGTCAAGCACAATGAGAGGAACTGCTAAGAACAATATCTCTTTTTAGTTTGTTTGCAAGGTATTATGTTACTACAAACTTCTTCAGTTTATAAAGCAATCCTTTTGGGGGTATTAATCACTTTTAGTGATAGCTCTAGTTTTTCATGTAATAGTTTGTTATCTATATATTAACATTGTGTATTGAATAAAATGAAAAACAATCCATCTAAATTATTGTTTCAGGGCGTTCCCCCCAGGGGAGAGCATCACAACAAACTGAGAGATAAAATTGCAGATATAAATGGTAGACTCTCTGTAGAACTTAAAGACGTTCCAAACTGTACATTCCTGCCTACAGAGCCTGCACTGTTTATACACCAAGACGGAACCATAAGTCCAAGTGATATGTACGATTACCTGCATCTTACGAGTAAAGGGTATCAGAAGTTATGTGAACCGCTGTTAGATTTAATGCAAGATTTACTGCAGAATTTTGTAAAGGTGGAGAATACCTCGCAGGACTCTGATTCTCTGGCTGGCGATTTAGCCACGAAAGCTCCATGAAAAGATGACGGAAATTATTTATAGCTTGGTTGTTGTTAAGGTTTTTCATGCAGTTATCTCCCTTAATTGATGTAAATTTGCATAACCGTGTTGTTGGATAAGTGAAAAAAATTTTTACAAGGCCTTGATAAATGTAAGTTAACCTTGTATTGTGCTGTTACCTCAATATGGAAATAAATAAAAATTCGCTGTACGTATAAAATTACAAGAATCGCAGAAGTTTCATATTTTACTATGAACAAGTATTTTGAAGTATGTGGTAATGTTAAAAAAAAATCCATAGGCTTAGTTTGTACCGAAAGTGACCGAACAATCTGTGAAAAAGAGCCATTTTTGTTAAGCAACCAAATTATGTGATGAAAGGGAGATAACTTGCATACAAAAGTCCTAATTTGATGTTCTGAAGAAAATTTCTGTCCGCACAACGTCAGCACAACTTAAATTAATATTGCATTACATCTTACTTCCATGAACACATGTTTGATGAAAGAGACAGCTCGCTTACAAGGATGTGTGTATTTTTTAGCTCTATGGTATGTTTTCTTTGAGATGACACAGTTGTGTTCTCGGCTATGTTAGATCGATGTGAAGCCGTGAAGAGGCCGGACAAGTGAATTTAGGTTTACTATAACATAGTGTGAAATTTTATCATTGCATTGTATTTTGATTTGTATGTAAGGAAGTGCTTTAACGTTCTATAATTATAACAAGTTACCCCCCAGTATTATGGGGTAAAGCTTTGAACTCCTTACCTGAAGATCATGGGGTTTCAATTCTGCCGGTGACCTCGAAAATTATTTCTGTTGCCGTGAGTACTTGGCATAAGTTGAGAGAGCAGTCATCGCTGCTAGTTAACAGTTTATATATTGTTTAAAGAACTTAAATCTACAATCGCTGTAAAAATAAATACAAAATTGTAAGTTAAACCATGTATCTTTGCACAGTGGACAATGCTTTCTAGCCTATCCGATCTTATCTAGGTTTAACCTATCATATAGCATATCATTCAGTTCTTTGCAAGGTGCATGCCACGGTTGCCATACTATTTGATTGTACGCAAAATTTTATCTAATTTTACACAAAATATTACTTAATTATACACACAAAAACTACTGTAACATGTTGCTCTCCCTACGTATTGTATTAATAGAACAAAACATATCTGTTTGTTGTGCTAAATCCTGTATTGTACACATGTTTTTGACAAAATATGCAAACATTTTCTTCTCACTAAAACTATATGCTATACAGTAAAGTGTGATATAGTATGAAGGGCCAGTGAGATTATCAAATATTTTCAGAGGCATTATTTAAGTATCACTAATTCTTGGAAAAGAGGGTTGATTTTTTAAAAAGTTTATGTTGAAGTCGTAAATAGTTTGTAGATATTTTTGTCCAGTTGTGTATCTTATGTTTCAATGATATTAAGCTAAATTATATACTGTAGTCTGATCCTTTTTGAATTTTACTAAATATTTATAATTATAAGTACTAGAGTTCTTTCAAAAAGATTGCTGAATGAACGTCAGAAGAAGTTGAACTTTACGCCTTAATGTTGCAGATTGTTTGTTTGGTTTTAAGAACCATATTTGAGTAATATGTGTCCAAAAGTGAAACACTGTGGGCAATAATTGTAGAATTAGCTTTTCATGCTTGATCTTATTCATTAAAGATAATTTCAAAGGGGACTGTAACATTGTCTACCAACCTTTGATAATACCGTACTTTTCATACAAGGGAAATAACCGCCACACGCATACTTTCACGTGTTTCTATACTGTTACGTGCAAAAGAATCTGAATTTGTCCATAAGGTAATAGACTTTCAAAAAATGAATACTTTATCTACTTTAAATGGAGCCATAATACACAGATTTTTTTGTTTCTCACAATTCATGTGATTTTCTGCTGGTCTGGAGAAGTCGTTAAACAAAAGCAAACTGGGTTTGCGAGAGCTTTGGTTGTGTTGCACAAATACTGAAGGAACCAGGCCTAATCTGAATGCTCATTTATAGAATAACAGTAATCTCACCAATTGTGTTTTGCCACTTATTTGTTTATTATCTAATGGACAAATTCATTTGGGCTTTGTATAAGGGTTCTTTTGCAAGTAGCAATATAAGAAAAGATGTTACAGTAATACGTATGCGCGTGGCAGTTATTTCCCTTGTAGAAATATGTAACGTTAGGTATTGTCAGAGGAGGATAGACAATGCTACAGACTCCTTTAGATAATTTACAAGCGAATCTATGTAAATGTCACATCCGTCGAGCAGTCGCCTGTATTTAGGCAGCCAGTACTGATGTACCCAAGCAGGCATTCTTATATCTAGGTATGTGTATTCAAGCAGCCACATACTTTTTATACGACCACCTTGGATGCTTTTACTGGCTGCGCAAGACAGGTTTTACTGTTTGACTCTTCATTGTCTTTCATTATAAGCTTTTTAAAGCATGTCAATATGAGTGGAGTGTTTCTTAGTGCTGTTTGGGCGAAAAAGAATGTGTTATTTCTTCACTGCCGTTATTACAAGTTTGAATTATATGCAGTATAGTGTTTATAAATGTATCAAATTGAGGAATAGAATTAAGCATTGTTGTAAATTTGAAAGTGTTCGTGCATCTAACCATGCTTATGTAAGTATGCTAAACTGTTAATACAAATGTACATGTATCTTCATTATATATGTATTTCTACAGTAATATGCTACTGATTTTTTTGGAGTGATTTTTGAAATGTTTGTAAGTAATCATTTAATCCAGTACCTCTATTTTTTTGGTGCATCATATTTCATGATATTTTACAGCATGCTGAGATTATTGTAGGTTGTATCGTGTATGCAGTAGATTTTGAAAGTGCTGTGTTATTGCAATAATATCACCATACAACCATAGATAGTCAATAGCTATTTGTGACTAAAATGTTTTATTTCTTAGCTCTATCTACGTGAAGTAGATTTTGTATCTTGTATTTGGAGTCTTGGACAATTGGTTGCTTTAAACTTTTGGTTAAAATGCTTGAAATGTAACACTTTACCTCCAGTCTGGGTACTGACCTTGCTTTGATATTTCAGGCCTAGCAGTGTATGTTTGTGGGGGCTTTTTGATATCCTTTTTATGAACAGGGTAGGATTTGATTAAACACTTGGGGATGTTGAGTACTATGCCAGAATTATGGCTTGAGTTTTTGATATATTAAAATGCCACATGAAAATACCATATTTTAATGATTCGTGGACTTAAATGGTTTTAATTGTATGACATATATCAACCAAGTTCTTGTATAACAGTAGATTTATTAAATAAATCTAGAGCAAAAGTATTTCCTATACTGAGAGTATTTCAAAGCTACCTTCAATTCTTAATTTTCACTTTTAAAGATATTTCATATATTAGTGCAGTTGATTCACAGATGCCCAATTTTGATACTCTTTGTTGCAATGTTTGAAGATATTAGTAAATAAGGGCATTTGTATGTACTTATATCGTATCCATTCAGATAGATGCTGATCTTTTGGTTAGAACTGTCGCAATGTAGGATGTAGGCTCTATGGTTGATGCTGCTGTATCACTGATAGAGGGTGATGATTTCAAGCCCTGCAGCTTCTTATGGAGGATGAGAGACTGGTACTGGTTTACAATGTTTAGATAAACTGCCTATCTCACAAGTTCCAGTAGTTCAGTGGTTATTATGTTTAGTAGATGTGAATAGTAACAGGGAAAGTGTGAGTTTTAAAATGCTTTGGAAAGTTTGTGCCATAGTGTTACATCAGAACAATCCTGTCACTTTTGCATGCATTTGGTCTTACTGTATCATGTGAATTTATTTCCAAATTTTCACGCATATACAGGTATCAGAGTCACTGGTTTTGCCAATGTTTCACACTATGCCACATATAACTATTACCTTTCTACCAGTTGTATTGTGATCTGCAATGTTGGCAATTTAGTCAGTAACTTTTCACTGACCGTACTTGGTTCTGCCCATAGATTGCTTTTTAGAAGTAAAACAGGGTCAAGGTTAATTCAGCATCTTGCAGTATCTTGTAAGCACATGTGTTGTATAATGTTTGAAGTATTCATTGCTACCATACACATTTATGTACATTTAGATATGTCATTTTGTGAGTGGGGTATGAATATTCATGCAATGTAGTTGTATTCTTTACTGTTTTCTTGATCAATGTTCATTGAACACCCCTTGGATAATAAATATTACTGTCATTGAACACCCCTTGGATGATAAATATTATTGTCCTCATTGAAAACCCCTTGGATGATAAATAGTACTGTCCTCATTGAACACCCCTTGGATAATAAATATTACTGTCCTCATTGAACACCCCTTGGATGATAAATATTACTGTCCTCATTGAACACCCCTTGGATAATAAATATTACTGTCCTCATTGAACACCCCTTTGATGATAAATAGTACTGTCCTCATTGAACACCCCTTTGATGATAAATAGTACTGTCCTCATTGAACACCCCTTGTATTATGAATGATACTGTCTTGACTGAAAAATAGACATGTCCATTATAAAACTTTAGCAGAATCATAAAAAAGGGTTTAAAATGACAAGACTTGTTCCAGTTAAAAGGAAATTTTAGCTGGTAGTTTGGTGTCATATTCCCAGATTTTTAGATACATCGTAATTTGTGAAAAAGTAGAGCTCTAACAATCCCCTAGTCACATGGAAGAGTTTATTTTATATACGAAAACGATACAACAGTGCCATGGTAAATGCCACATAATTTATATACAGTGATTTACTTGTCATAGCTAAGGTAATCATAGATTTTAAATGATGACCTCTGCCAGATGAATTTTAATACATGTATACTTTGGCCCAGTAGGCTGTGTTGTAGATTTTAGTTACAAATTACAAAACTGTAGTATATTTAACTTCTGCTCTGATAAAACTATTAACTGCTACATGCAAAATTGGCTTTTAATGGATAAAAATAAAAAGTAGAAAAAAAGGTGCAGTGTTGCTTTTGTTTTGTAGCCAGATTGTAGAGAAAAGTATAGGTTTGTGTAACATGTATGATATTGGTAATTGGTGTGACAGTTCTGTTGGAAAGGCTACAGTGAACTCTGGATATTACAAAAATCTGGATACATGTATATGGGGAAAAAAAAGAAGTTTTTTTTGCCGGTATTTGAAAATGTTATATGGAAATAAACTCCGGATATAAGGGACAAATTTAAATGGTCCCTATGAGTTTGTTATGAACGGAGTTTACTGTAGTGATGATTTCTGCTCATTAGCTCTTAACCCTGCTTGTGGCAAGACTGCCCTCTCTACCAGTGCAGATCATGATCAGTCGCCTGCAAATCTGTACATGTATAATCTGATCATGATCTGCACTGTTTGCTATTCAGCCAGAGAACTTCAAATAGGTACCTCTTTAAACAATTGATAGTACTATCCGAACTGTGAGATCGATAAATCCTTTTTAGTATTTTGTCCGGGTTAACAACAGTGGCATGACTGCATTATCCTGCACTCTGGTTACAACGACCTAAAACTTATATATTTAATACTGGGACAACTTATAATTATACATTATGTTAATCAGGGTCCGTATATTACAATATACGGACCCTGTGTTAATTGAATTCAGTTTAATTGATCTTTTATGTGTACACACGGTTTCTAACTCTGCTGATTTAGTAATGGTCAGTGCCTGACCATGTATGGGTTCACGGTGACGCTGGTACATTGTATCTTACTTTACAGGTAAGTACAATTTTACGCCTCGAGGCACAAATGTTAACTGCTTGTTATTCATTGGCTTGTTAAGCCAAAATAAAGAGCATCCATAACTTCATAATTTGTACCAAATTGGACTTCTATCAGTTTTCTTCTTTAATAACTGAAATTACGAGTGCCTGAACGTTTATAAATATTATATGTTATTTGGTTATGGGGTATATGGGGATATATTACATTACACCGAGGCGGGTATTATCCCATATACATAGGTCCCATATTAACAAAATTTACCTCCCTTGTTCTGAATTGTCAGCCATATTGTATGGCAACTTCCCTTCATAATCAATAGGGGAAAATACTAAACATTTACAAACTAATCAGATTTATAAACATGATTGGTCTATAAATTGTCAATGAAACACATATTCGGTGTCAGTTATTCAGTATTTATACTTCCTAACCCGAGAATATGTAACAAAGGATAGTTAGACTCTTCAAAGAATGTAAAAATGAGAGAAATCAGTGAAAGAGCGATTTCGTATATCTGTCAAATTGTTAGCCGACCTCAGAGCGTTTCTGTCATACAATATTGCCTTCAAAACCCATTTCTGCCCATCAAGGCAGCAATTTGATCTACCCGGACTAGACCTCTTCTAGAAAAGACGTGTGCGGCTTATATTTGGTGTAGATGCTCCTAAGGGATGAATGTGTTCGTTTATAACACAAAATTACTCGAATTCTTTCAATTAAAATATATTTTGAAGCGAAAACAAACATTTTCACGTTCTGAATTAAAGATGCGATATTTAACTCGTCATAAATATGTTAATCATTGGAAAATCGAGTCCGAAACAACTTATAACACCTTCAGTTATTGGCAGTTTATTCGAAAATGCCATTGCTATCACAGCCAGATATCTTACCTGCATGCAGTTGATCGTGAAAAATTCTAAAAGTCTGTCATCTTGTAAGCCAAAGGTCTTTGACGCTAGTATTCCTATTTCTCATTATATAAATTTCGTTTTCGCACATCGTCATCGTACCTTCGCACATCGCCAACGTAACAGTCGTCGAACCTTCGCACAGCGTTACCGTCCGTTCGGGCAGTCGTCATCGTAATTTCGCACGTCATCGTCGTACATTCGCGCATCGTCATCATTTAACTTCGCACATAGCCATCGTAACTTCGCACATCGTCATTGTAATTTCACACATCGCACTATCGCTATCGTCAAAAAAATTGCCGATCATTGTGGAACATTATGAACACACCTTTATCATAAAAGTGTAAAATCAATACATGAACACGTTTCTTCTGCAGAGTACCCTCTTATGAATAAGTCGGTGTATCTTTTCTAAGTAAGCTTCGGTATTTCAGCGTGCAGCGACGTACGCAAACAATAATAAAAATATTAAGATAGAAGTCAGAAAAACAATTATATACCAACATATTTGTAAAGACAAGATATCCTGATCTGACTTAACATGGCTTGACGGGGGAGGGCCGGGGGCTGACCCGCTTCCTACGCTAGGCTTCGTGTCTATGAATAAACATCTGTATTTAATTGACTGTAACAGATGTTTATTCAGACGTGAAAGTTTGTGCGAAACGTAACTACATTTTACGCGGATTTATACTGACAGATCGAAATAAAATTTTACAGGTAAAAATTACACTGACGAGTCAAAGTGACCCGTGTCAGTTAACTAACAATTTCTCTGCTCCATTTAGCAGCCGGATTAACATTTGGCGGGCAGTATTTTGAGGTAAGATTTTTGTCTGCTCAACCACGACTTATGACTTTCCTCGTGTATCTAATTTAGGATAAAATACATGGGATAAAATAATCATTGGTGCCAAACATTATCAATTCTGTTACTTACATTATATGCTTTGGAAAGTTATTTTCGTATTATAGTCGTGAATTGCACAACACCTGTATTTGTATTTTTTGGAGAAAAGGCACACCTGATTCTAAAAAGAAATCGATCAATTAAGTCACGATAAAGGTCATAACCCAATTTCGGCCGGCGAGCATGTACATTGTATCAGATAAACAAACCCTACACCTTTGACCTATTGTGATACAAGGGTAAACGCAGAGGTGAACGTGTAATATACACTCCAGCTACTGTTGCTGAACTAAACTTTTAAATAGCAGCTCTTGAAACCCCGTATCACGCGTATATAAAGTGGTATTTATTTATTTTATAATTTTCAGCTTATTATAACTCATTCGTAATATCCAAATTTCTCAAAAGTGCAAAAAGGTGCCATACAAATATCAAAGTTTATGCCTATGATTTTATGAACCCGAATGAAATATTCAGTGGTATTTCAGACCCCAAAAGCGCATCTAAGATTTATAAACGAACATGCCGTGATGACGTATTATCACTTGGCTATTGCTTTTTTTTTATCTTTGACGCACTTTTTTGGAAACGTTCCTTTCACCTTGACATAATAAGTACTCGATTAAAAACATCGTATATGCAACACCATAGTTGCCTTTTGATCAGGTCACGGAAGTATACACTACACTGTAGTGTTAACAATTTGCGTAAGTTGTTACATTTATTTGTATACATATTTGATCATATATTTTGCCGGGGGAAAAACGATATCACAATTTGCTTTGTTTTGCGAATTCCACGATTTGTTATGTGCAATACGAGGCCGGTTCTTCTATGAATTGGTATGTTTTAAATAACATAATACATTTTCCATTATAGCGCGAAAGTTACCCGAAACTCTATGAGGCACATAGGTAAGTGGCGATATATAAAATTCGAGATTTGAGGAAAATAAGACCATATTCATGCACTCATGAAAACGGACGGTAAGAGCACGACCCAAACTTCGTCCAGTATGGCTCGCATGATTTAAAAAAAGCAAATGACGTTAGGATGATATATCATAGATCCTGTCAAATAAGGTATATATTGCATGTTGTTACAGAGCCAGATTATTGTTTTGCCATGGCAGACTTATCAAAGAAAGAATGGGAAAAATACGACCAACCGCATCAGTCGCACGTGTACAAACAAATAGCAACAGTGATGCACAAGGGAATAAAACCAGAAGAAGTTGCTCAGTTCTATAACAAATGGTCTGAGGACAGAGACTATGAAAAGGTAAGTGAAAGTTTAAGGACAACGAGAATATATAAATAAAAAAACGATTACAGAGACCCGAAATGAGACAGCCGAATTATATACACTACACACCTTTGTTGTATCAACTCCTTTTCTCATTGAACATGACATTTAAAAATGCGCTTGAAAATAAATCAAATACTAATTTGCTACGAAGGTAACGTTACATATGCAGTTGTAAGTGAGGCTGGCATGCTAGAAACCGGTTTAACCTTTCAGTTACCACTATTTCATGTGACTGACCGTTCCAAAACGGTAACCGCGGTTCAACCTAGCTATTGCTTACGTGTGATTGTTCAGTAGTTTGTGTTGTGTCTACATCATGTGTATGTTATCGTTCACTTTTGCACTTGACACTATACTTAATTGATACAGACACATGCATAAAAGCTGAAGTGTTAACGCTATCTGCTGCCTTGTTTTATGGTTTTGGGAATTCATCTATGGTTGTTGGGGGTTCATGGTTCCTAGGTATGACTTTCATGATTTTTTTTCTTATCTTGGTGTGAGTAAACATTGTAAAGATAGATGTCTACTTCCAATAGGAACTACCAGAAGATGTGTACAACTCTCCAATAGTGACAGCAGCTGAGGCGGCAGAAGGACTTACAGACGAACAAAAGGCGAATGCGAAAGTGTTCGACGTTGCAGCTGGTACCGGAATGTGCGCCGTCCAGGTAAGCCAGTCGTCCCTTTACTGTAGTCCAACTGTTTTAAACCAGATTATATTTCAAATATTGATGGTTTTGTATTCGATCATTTCGACAACTGCTTATGGGAGCTATGACCAGTATTTGAGCCAGAAGATTGAATTGTGGAAGTTGGATCAAACTAATTAACTAGATTCGAACCGGTGACCAGGTGAAAAGTCAGATCAATATATTACATTGTACTTTTTACAGGTCTAACATTCACGATGAAAGTATTAAAGAAAAAAAGAAAAGTCTCGTGATTAAACGAAACTGAAAACGACAAACTGGCAGACGAGTAGACAGAAGGACGTATACAGTGTGACTGACCTGTTTTAATAATTGATAGTGACCTATCGGCTGCTGATGAACTGGCGCTGATTAGTACATAAAATAAATGAAGAAACATGTTTTATTGCAGTTGAAGTTACGCGGATTCCAGCACATTGATGCCCTGGACCCTTCTCAAGGGATGCTAGATAAAGCAAAAGAGAACAATTTGTACGAAAGATACATCTGTGACTACATAACAGACAAGCGTTTGGATATAGAGGACAGTAAGTATATAGCCGGACCCGGTGGTAGTGATAATTTTAAACAAGCAGCTAACTGTCTTAAGCAGTCAATACTGATGTATTCGAATCGGTCATTTTGTATTTGATACACCTGTATTAAGTGATAACCTGTATTATTTGGCCATCTTTTTATGCATCCTTTGGCTGACTGCTTCAGGCAGCTTTATGTTTACTAATGATAGATTTTGACTTTGTTTTTTAAGAAATGTTGAACAGGTACCTTTTCACCGAAACTACTTTATCATGAGGACACAATTAAGCTACCATGAACCGCATTTCCTCGCCAAAATTTACAGACATGTAGACAGTAGTCCCGTTCAATACCAACTTTCTCAACCGATTCTGCGGTAACTGCTTCTTCCATACCTGTTTCCTCCTTTATAAAGTCAGGAAACAGGTATGGAAGAAGCAGTGTAAAAAAGACGGGAGAACATTATTCAGACCTCTTTACTGATCATGTAATTTCGTTTGTTTGGAAATACGCTGTAGGAGATATTATCTGGATATATTTTGTTTGAAAATATTTAAAAAGATCTCAAAGGAATTATCTTAAAAATACATACTTGGCTTCTGAGTAGAAGATATGTTTATACTTTCAGATACATACGATGTCCTAACCGTTAGTGCTGGGTTCGGCGAGGGTCATATTCCGTGCTGTGCTCTGCATGAAATGATACGTGTCGTGAAACCAGGTATAGTACCTTTATTTATACCTTTTTGAGCCACCATCTAGTTAAAAACGCCTTCCTCATGCCTACCTGCCAGGTGTCAGGCATTAAAGGGTAGGATTCAGGAAGTAAATATGCTCTGAATGAAGGTATCTCATAGTCCATAAATGGCTGACCCTTTAAATAGGGGGTGATATTATACCGTTTTGAAACAAGTTAAGATCTTAGGGAAATGAAGCAATGTCATTTTAGTATAATTTGCTTCTTACATCAAAGTGAATCTACAAAACCAAGTCGGAAAAAGGCAAGACTCCGACTCCGAGCTTCGCTCCTTTTTCTACGGACATTGCCGAATCATGCTTGTTCTAGCAAGATATTTCATTTTTAGCTCGACTTTTCGAAGAAAAGTGGAGCTATCCTACTCGCGTCAGCGTCGGCGTTGGTGTCACACCTTGGTTAAGTTTTTCGTACCACTCCACTTTATTTAAAAATTATGAGAGGTATGACTTTGAAACTTACCATACTTGTTTACCATCATAACATCCAATTACAGACAAGAGTACATAACTCTGCAAGGTTTTTGTCAGAATCATGGCCCTTTTTACTTAGAAAGTATATTGAGCATGGTTAAGTTTTTTGTACCACCCCACTTTATTTCAAAACCATTAGAGGTATTTCTTTGAAACTTACCATTCTTATTTATCATCATTACTTCCATCAACAGACAAGAGTACATAACTCTGTCAAGGTTTTTGACAAAATTATGCCCCTTTTTGACTTATAAAATACATTGAATGAGGGTAAAACCACTTATTGACTTAAGCCTTTGAGATATTGCTTTGAAACTTTGAATGCTTGTTAACATCATTACCCCCATCTGCAAGCAAGAGATGGCAACCCTGTGAATGATTTTTTTTAACGAAGGCCCTTTATCAACTTAGAATCTTGGTTAAGTTGTTCGTACCAGTCCACGTTTTGACTAAACTGTTTGAGATATTACTTTGAAAGTTGGAATACTTGTTTAACCAACTTGATTCCAAAACACAGGCAGGAGAAGGTAACTCTGTCACGGATTTCATTTGAATTATGGCCCTTTTCGAATTTTCATTCTTGTCCACTTGTTGACTTTTCCATAAATATGAGATATTACTTTGAAAGTTGGAATACTTAAGTACCATTACGACACCTGTCTGTTAGCAAGAGAAGATAACCCTGTGAAAATGTTTCTTGATTTGTACTTAGAAATTCCTAGTTAAAGTATTGTGAGCAACTGTCACTGTCATGCACATATAGCATTAACCACCTAAAGTATTAATTTAAAATTTTGCTGTAGTATTCAGGGATATCAGACAATTAAGTTTGATAACTCTTGACTCGATATCTTGCAGCTTGTGGCCCTTGTTTATAAACATCCTTGGGGGTTTTTTTTACTGACTAATTTTTGTTTTATTGGCAAGCACTGAAAAAAGTCGAGCGCGGTGTCCTACTGACAGCTCTTGTTTGTTTTGTTGTCGTTGTCTATTATAGGTGGCCGTATTGTGGTGGTAACACGGGAACAACATCTTCAAAGCGTCGACGAATACAGAGACAGACTCGAACCTCTCATGGACCGTCTAGAGGCTGAAGGAAAATGGAAGAAAATTGAACGTAAAATCTTCAAAGGATTTTTCCTAGACTTAGATGGAATTATGTGGAAATATCAAGTTCAGTAGATGCATAATGCTTACATATCACATAAAGATATATAACTTGAGTTAATTTGAGTTCAGCAAACTCATTTAAACGAGAATGAGTTAGTGTAGAAATATAACATCTACTATTATATTCGAGTTTTATCGAGGAGAAATGTCAATCACTGGGTCATTTTGAAAAAATACATATTTCTGTCTAGATGATGCGAGGAAGTAACATCTAGAAAAAATGACTTTGATATACGGTATACACACGACTCTTTATATTCCCTATTTGGAAATATATAATCAGGATTACATGGACAAAAATGTTATTGCTCCAAATTTCCACAGCTGTTACTTCTTAACAGTGTTCGGAGCTGATAAAATCAAATTGCTGTCAAGGAGTATTTTCCCTGCAATTGTTAAGGAACGTTCATGAAAGGCCGAGGGAGGCCATGCAATACATAGGTTGAAATTGCATTTCTGTAAAGTGTTACATGTACCCATGTTATATACCGGTACCCATGGCTGATTCATCTGAAACCCCAGTAGTAGACGTCTGAAGGCCTAGCATATTTACGTATTTGCGAGGGCCAAGCACAACTGTAACTCCAGTACAATATGTAGTTACGACGACAAAAAGTAGTCCGAATGCTCCGCATGAGAAGGCCTAATCATCAAGGAGATAATTAGGATTCAGACCAACATATGTCTTCAGACGACCGATTCACAGTTGATCTGGGGACTAACGGGTTTTCTAGTAATAATAGGCCAATTTAGAAGACACCACTTGTAACCTCATGTACTCGCTATTTATATATGCAAGCAACAATTTCAAAACAGTTGATGTATATCTATTTCGGAAAGTTATGGCTTTGTAATTCCACGTACGCACTTGTATTTATGTTTTATAATTAACATATGCTTGAAGTATATATGCAAAAATACTGAGGATGCAATATGCCTTGAATTCATTTTGTGCAAATATAGATGTCCGTGAAAGGCCAAGGGACGCTACCCAATACGTACTTTTGAATCATTTTTGTTCAAAGTAATTTCCCTTATATGGGAAACCATATTATCTTGAGAAACCCCACGCAGTTACATGTACATGCGACTTTTCTAAATTCAGATATCTTATAAAAACTCAAACAGGGAATATCTTATACCAAAAACCCACCCCCCCAAAAAAACCCCCACAACCCCCAAAAGTTTGTCATGTTGTTGCTTTTGACATGAGTCATCATTTCATATTAAACGCGAGCCGTTTATTGCACGTTGGACACGAGACGTTTACCGCACGTTGGACACAAGCCGTTCACCGCACATTGGACACGAATCATTACCACATCTTGTACATGATCCGCTTACTGCACGTTTGATACGAACCGTTTACTGCGCGTTGAGCACTAAACGTTTGTGGCATGTTGGACAGGAGCCATTTACCGCACTTAGACACGAACTGTTTGCCGCAAGCTTGACACGAACCCTTTACCGCACACTGAACACGAGCAGTTCACCGCACATTGGACACGGGTCATTACCACATCTTGAACTTACTCCGCTTATTGCACGTTGGACACGAACCGTTTACTGCGCGTTGGACACGAGACATTTGTGGCACGTTTGACGGGAGCCATTTACCGCACGAACAGCATGTTACTTACTCGTACTACGCGCTGGACGTTTGCGGCACGTTGGGCAGGAGCCCTTTATCGCACGTTGGGCACGACACGTTTGTCGCACGAACCGATTACTGCACGTTGTGCACGAGACGATGTCGTACGGTGGACATGAGCTTTTTATCGCACGTTAGTATTGGGCCATTTAACGCACATTCGACCCGAACTGTTGAACCCAGGTCGCTTACCACACGTTAGACATGAGCCGTTTGTCGGACGTTGAACACGAGCCGTTTTTTAGCCATTAGCCGCAAAAAGGAGAATTTTGGATGGGAGTCGTGAAAAGTCATTTATCACGCGTTTGACATGAGAGACGTTTGTCGGATGTTGAAACGCTAGTTTTGAACCATTTACCTTACATTGGATACGAATCGTTAATGGTACGTTGGATGGGACCCATTTTGTCGCATGTTGGACACAGTTGTTTACCGCACGTTGGACATAAAACATGGGCCATTTTCTGTGCATTGGACACGAGACGTTTGTGGCACGCTTGGTAGGAGCCGTTTACCGCACGTTGGACACGATCTGTTTATTGCAAGTTGGATACGAGCTGTTTCCCACACGTTGGACATGAGTTAGTTATCGCACGTTGGACACGAACCGTTAGCTGTACGTTGGACACGAGTCGTTGGTCGTGTTTGACATAATCTATTTACCTATTGATGGACATGAGCAGTTTGTCGGACGTTGAACACAGGGCGCTAGTTTTGAACCAATTACCTCGAATAGGACACGAATCGTTTACCGCACGTTGAACGGGAATCGTTTGTCACACATTGGGAACGATATATTTACCACATTTTGGACTTAAGCTGTTTGCCGCACGAAGAATACGAGCCGTTTTACCGACACTTGTTTTGAGCCATTTACTGCAAGTTTGACACGATCCGTTAACTACACGTTGGACAACAATCGTTTATCGCAAGTGGGACACGAGCTATTTACCACACGTTGAGCATGAGCTGTTTGTCGGGCGTTGAGTTGTTTTATCGCACGCAAGTTTTGAGCCATATAGCCACGTTGGATACTTATCATTTACCGAGCCTTGGGCACACGTTGGAAACTAGCTGTATTCTGAACGTTGGGCATGATCTATTTAACACGCGTCAGATATGGGCCGTCTACCGCACGTTGGACGCAAATCGTTTGTCGCCCGCAAACACGAGCTTTTTACCACACCTTTTCATGAGCAGTTTGTAGGATGTTAAACACGAGCCGTTTTACAGCACGCTAATTTTGGACCATTTACCGCACGTTGGACATGAAGTGTTTGTCGTATGCAGGTTTTGAGCCATTTACCGCACGTAGGACACGATACGATTTCCCCACGTTGGACGGGAGCAGTTTACTGCATTTATGAAATGAGCCATTTATCGCGAATCAGACATAGACCGTTTCAACCACACTTTTTTTGGACAAAAGTCGTTAACCGCACTTTTGATAGGAGCCAACGTTTACGAGCCCTTTATTGCATGTTAGGCATGCGCTACTCATTACATTTGAAAATGGAAAAGTTCATTTTGGCTCTTATTCAAGAAAAACTAAAAAATAAGCAGCTAAAATAAGCAGCCCGAACTAGAGAAGTCTAAAATTAGAGAAATTTCCTGTATGTTTCCCTAATCTATTGCAATCCAGCAGATAGCGACTCGCCCATGACAGTATAATTCAAAACATTGAAGATAGTTTAATGACATATACATTTGTACCTATATAGCAATAAATTTCTTGGTTTCAAAGGTTACACGTGCAATAGAACTTTATTTTTGACGTGACAGCATTCCGGTATTTAGGTTTGGATGCATCTTAACTGCAGTTGTGGGCACATCTTGCGAACTTTTGGACGAACCGTAAATGCTTCATACCTTCTTGGAGCAAAAGTAAAGACATCATCTTATTGTCGTAGTTTTGGATGCACCTTCGTACCATCTTACAAGTTTGTAGACATCGTTGCAACGTTTTACTCCAGCTTTTCATGTATCTTGCAACGTCTTATTTCAGGGTTGAACACATCTTCTTAGTGTCTAACTACAGGTTTAAACGCATCTTCGTAAAGTATAACTGCATGTTTCAACGCTTTACCATACTTCTGGCTTTAACACAACTTCGTTCGTTTATGAACGTTTTTTTCGTACCGTCTTACTTAGGGTTTAAGGCATATTCCTACCGTCGCACTGCAGATTTAAACTCACCTTTGAATGCATATCTGTACCGTCTGTGACTGTTAGTTTGAACACTTCTTTGAACAATATACTGTCGTACTGTTGGATTGGCGTCGTGCTGTACATGTTTCGTACGCATGTTGGTACCGTCGCACTGCAGTTTTGAATGCTTTTTCGTACACTATCTTATACTACAGGTTTGGGTGCATCTAAGCAACGCCGTGCTTGACAGGACTGGCACCGTACTACTGCATGTTTTGATGCTCTTTCGTAGAATATTTGAAGAAACATTGGTTCAAGTTTCCTATATTCATTCAAATAACATTTTGAACTCAAAATGACTACGATTTTTTTTCCAGTGCGTTTGGGGTAACGTACACATTCTCAGATAATGAGAGCGATCGCCTAAAACTCAGAAGGAAAATATACGAACATAAAAGTGTCCGTGTGACTTTACTCTTCGCATGAACCTCACTTCTCTACGAAGATATACGGTTTAATTGTCCCCAAAATAAACCCAATTCTTCATTCTATTCTCTATTTTAGTGTCTCAATTAATGCTTCCAAATAACGTCTCGATAATGGTTTTATGGCTATTTTAGAACAAACTCTCTCAGCGAGCCTGATACTATTTGTCTTGCTTTAATCTGTGTTAATAAGAAATCCGCAATTAAACATCAATGTTAGCGCCATAGTTGCCGATGACGTCACCAGTTGTCAAAGCTTCAGCCAGATTGGCGGCGATATTCCACCAATATTTCGCCCTTCGATCGTGATTTTGTTAACGTGACTGGACTTGAAGCACGCACGCCATCACTTGGTCTCCCGGGATTTCGAAATATCAACATCATGACACCTAACCAGATTTTAGTGTCTGTCATCACGGTACGTTTAAGGGATGGTCCAGAATGACTTAATTATCAACATTTTGAAAGATAATATTCCACGTGTTATTCAGAAACATAAAACATTTTGTAATATTAATACAAATGTAATAATAAAAAAATTATTACCATCGTACTGATCTGTAGATGAGTTGGTAGTCATTCTGTATCTTCGCTCGTATAACAGTCTTTATCACCTCGGACTTTTCTTCATGTGTGACTCTATTTAGTGACTGATTCCTTGTTTGACCAATTTGTTCGCCATCTCATAGCCAAGAATACCACAACGTGACGGGACACTTTCCGTTTCTCGCTGAGTCTGTGCGTATCTTAAGCAAGTGTGTGTAGTTAAACATCCAGGACTGATATAGCATATGTTAGAATGGCCATCTGATGACAGTCCTCTTTTGACTATGCAATGCTTTAAATACCGGTATGCTCACTATCTCTGACTCACATGTTTCGAGCAAGATGAAAATACCAGCACTGCAAAGACTGTCTTGAATGGCTGCGCTGCTATTGCAGCTGCGTCAAACTGACCAAGAGCTGTTGCTGGTCCAAAATTGTACTGGAGGATATGACGTGATGTGGCAATGCAACAACCATACTAACTCGGTCATCTCCGGGATCATTCGTAATAATAACTTCACATGTTTACAGACCCAAATCACAAACTGTGATATGCCTAGGTAACGGTGGATTTTATTCTTTCATGGTGCAAGTAATTTGGCATATTTCAACAATTCAACTATGGTCGAAATCCTCGGAACGATATGAAAACTTAATTGTGAATCATGTACGCGATGCATTCGGTGTATAAAACATATTCATGAGGATCATCTTGAGAAACCCGGTCTTATGCACATTATCCAGATTTTGAGTTATCTGCATTTGAAATGCATGGGAAATCGTGATATTTTTCATAGTCTTGTTTTGCCAAGAACTATTTTCTAACAGTAACTTTTACAACTATGTCTCAAAATTTGCCGATAGTTTTTGAAACGTATGTTCCAACAGTTTTAGACTTGCAAATAAAACAACATTACTATTTTTTACCACAAGTGAATCTGTGACGTTCAACAAATAGACGATGGTATAGGGTAGTTGATATACGTAAGTGTTATGTCATGAAAGTGTTTATTAACTGCCAGACGTGTAAACTATTTGCACCTACTTGGATAGTTTTGAACATCTCAGACAACCTTGCATGTTTATTTTGGCATCTTATATACAATATGTACATATAATTCTAAGTATCGTTTTTGAAGCATATGGTAGATCTGTGTACTTTAGGAGTGTTTGTATTGTACCACATTACGCTTCAAAAATCAAAAGCTGGTGTGCTATATGTGTTATAGAATATGTAGGAATAAACACTTATGGCAGCAATAACTTTGCAACTGTTGCACACAAATTTCGTTTTTTTAATCCGTTGAGGGTTGAGAGGTTGGAGAGCGGAAATAAAACATAGTCACGTGACGTGACCTATGAGCTCTGAGCATTGCCATTGGTTTGGACATCCGTTCGGCGTGCCGTTTTGTCGAGATTAACATTTGACCCGAGTTTTATGGAATTCCTTTCAGGGATTTGGAAGATATAGAGCTAACAAGTTAACCAATTACACCCATGACCTTGGTCTTGTACTGGCGCATTTGCTATGAGTTTTGCATGTCGTTTCGATTAGATGAACATTTGATCGAAATTTTAGGAAAATCGTTCTGGGGGTTTAAGCGATATGGAGAGGACGCAAAACCTCAACGGACCAGCAGACAGACCAACCCAATAATTCCAATCTACACTGACCCCTCCCGGAAGTCGTTTGCGAATGCGTTCAGGAATACGGAGAGTTTTCAGAGGACAAATTTACCCGGCAATTTCCCACCCAATATTGACCAAAAAGAATAGTGTGCTTCCAAGATCAAGGTAATTCACAGTCAATAGTGAGGTCTGGATGTATCTAACCTAGTTTAGTATATTTTCAAAGCCAGTGCAGTACAGAAATTTGAACGAATGAGCCACTGCATAACAAGGAGAAGGAAACGCTGTGCAACATATTTGGTCTTTGGTTGATTTTAAGTCAGCTGGTTTTCGTCTATGCAAAAGAAACGAATTTATTCAAGATTTCCATTGTCGCTAATATGTCATTTTGCAAGTCTATTTATTGATTTCACCAATTGTTTTCCACTGTTAATAGTTTCCAGTTCGTTTTCTGCCTGAGCTATTTTCTCGTGCCATTTGTCAAAATGTCTCCATAAAGGCAAAGTGTCGTATTTTTGTGTATACTTATCCATCCATCCAACCTTTCCAGCAGCTACAGATGTTTCTTTAGTTATCATAACACTTGATAATGTTAGTTTTCATTTCCGAGCCTTTTTGTGTGTTTGTGTTGGTGGGTGGCGGGGTCAGGTTTATGTAACAATAAAATGAAGCTATTTGTACCTGAAATGCTGCTAATTATTAATGCCTATATCATAACAGTTGTTGTAGTTTTGTTGTTAGGTAACATGAAATTAGCGAATACATAGAATAATTTCAGTTCAAAGTGAGTAAATATGTACTTCTTGAGAACCCGTGGTACCATCAATCACCAATTTGTGCTTATGTAAAATAAGCATGTTCTGATTTAGAAACCCTTAACCTTTGGAAATTTTAAGATTCTCTATAAGTAAAGGTTAATGAACATCTTATCTGACAACGCCTTGAAGTGGTCACTTTCCCTCCAGGCACATAATAATAAACTGAATCATCTGCTAACCCCCTGTGTCTGATTTGTTTTCTAAGAAGCTTGGCACGTCCGATGACATTTCAAAAGTAAGCTAATGTGTGATATAATCGGGAATATAATGTATCCTAATAAAATGCAATTTCAAAACGAATAGCTAATCAATGTACAATGTATATGTACTTGTCTACAAATCAATCACAGAGATTCAGCAAGAATAGAGTATTTCAAATATATTTACGTTTTGTTTTATTTTCAAGATAAGCCTGGTATTACACCGTTATAACAAAAGGTAGATATGTTTGAAATACTTCAAATAGACTCATGCATGTTTGGTGATCTGACCTTGTGACAAACCCTGCATCCATTTAAAAGACCATAACTGTTTAATTCAATGAGTCCTAGAGGTTCTATTCCTAATTCTGTGATGTATACTGGTTTAGATGGAATTGGTAGTCTAAAGTAGATATTACGGGCCAAAGCTCGAAGGGCGTGAAGAGCTCTTCAGACGAGCCCGACCATAGGTAAACGTATGTACGATTATTTAATTGAATATTGAAAGCAATAAGATAAATGATTTGACATATACCCGTGCGAAATTATAAAGTGTCGACTCCGAGACGATATGATTACATACTTATAACGCTGCACCGTCTTTACAATTTCCGCTGCAAATCTTGTTTGCAAAGTGACGTCATTTATCAAAAGAAAATTGACGTCATTAAATGTCAGCAATTTTTGTTTTGAAAAATGCAACACTTTTCCGTTGAATGCAAGTTTGTACTTTGAAATGTAATCCTATTTTTACACATTCCTAAAGTTTGATGCTCTTCCTTGTGACGCCATTAAAAACACCATTTCTCTTCGCAATCAACCCATCGATTCATGTGTCCATGGATATTCGTTACCAATAATTTTCGTTTTTAACTTGAACCGTTTTTGCGTCCCCTGAAAATTCGTACCATTTCTAAAAATGAAACTGCCTATTTTCATAGGTCAGTGACTTGCTCTAAAATCCTTGCCATTAAATTTGTGATATCAACTATGCCGTCAGCCTGCACAAAAATAATCTTAGCTTGTTAGTTCGAGCTTGTGTTAGGTTAGTTGTTGAGTGTGCTGTTTCTATTAATAGGTATTTCGTTTTACAGATTTAGTAAATGTATACCTACAAAATCGTACATTGGTGTTATTCTAACGAACAGCCGTTCGGCATTCGTGACGTCATTGTGTGGTTTCAGCTGCCATCTTTTCAGAGAGTTGCTGGAGAGAAAGGATTCAGGCGGCGTTTCTACACTTGCTTCATTATATTTGTGTTTGATATTTAACCTGCTTTGTGAATATATTATTTGATGTCAACAACATATGTAATTTTCAAAGGAACTTCACCCACGTTAGTATTTTATACCGGCGTCTCATTTTGTTTTTTTCCCTGGGTCTTTTTTTTTATGTTTTTAATTTTCTACGAATAATCAGTCAAATGTTCAACATTGTTGTTTTCATAAATAACTGTGTTACGCCCTTTCATCATCAAATATGTCTTTCACCATGTACATTTTAATTTCACAACAATCTCTTGAATCATGTTAAATTTGAATGGTGGAATTTAGGAGCATCACTTCGTTCAGGGTCACCTGTTCTGGAACTAGATTCAGGATTGTGCTATAATGAGGAAATGGCATGTTTTGACATTAGTAAAGCCCACTTCTGTTGTAAACTAACAAAGTTCGTTTGCACTCGGCAGAACATTAAGAGTATACTGCACATGTAGGTAAAATTATCCCTGTACAACACAACTTCGTCCACAACATAAGTTTGACCGGTCCCAGAAAATAAGACATGGAAGTTACGCATCCCTTCCGCTTGTCCACGCATATACTTGTTGAAAATGGTAACCGAATGCCAACCATGTTCAAGCAACTAAAATGGAGGACAAGGCAAGATTTTTTCTGACATTGTTTAGAAAAACAATATTTCTATCAATTTTCAACTGTTCCCATAATTGACAGTTACAAAAATTTCCCACGATCCATACCATACCATGTAAAGTATACTGCGCACCATTAATACCATGACAAAATATATAACTATCCTTATCTCAATGTTTTGGAGATTTGCTAATTGGACTTCAATTGATTCCTTAAGTACAGGCTCTGTTTCTCTTTTGGCAGTGGCTAGAGTTACGGTACCGTAACTCTAGCCTCCGAGTCTAGAGTTACGGAAGTTCCGTATCTCTAGCAAAACCCTACGAGGAAAGGCTAGAGTTACGGAAGTTTATAAAGGTATGTATATTGCTTTAATATATGCATGATAATGTGTTGTAAACTTAAATATTTCACCAGTAATCGTGAATAAACTGATCTGTTGTATATACGACAATTTCACAGGCACCATTTTGGTTATACTTAATATAATGCTAATATCGGAATTATCATTGTCATGCTGTATACTCTTGCACATATTTATGTGTTCTCTGTTTACAAACAACGTTAATAAAGCAATAGTAAGATAAAGAAAAGAAGAATATTACAATTCTAAGAGCACGATAAACGTAAAAAAAAAAAAACGAAATTATTAAATTTAACAGCTGTACTTTCGATCACAATTATTTTTTTTTGTCACGATCTGAGTGCCTTCTCGTGGTGTGGTCTGGGGCGGGCTCTGGGAGGCCTTGGGCTGGCTCCCTTATTTTTGTTTAGATGTAGTCAGACAATTAAATACAAAAACAACATGTGTCAACAACATATTTTACTTAACTGCTATCATGCTTCGCACACAATGTGAAATAATTGTCCAACTACAATGGAACGCTCAAGTAAAGACGAATATAACAATGATATTTCCGCCAATGTATTATGTATGTATTACCAAAATGGCGGCTATGAAGACACTGCATTTGCCGACAGATCGGTTTATTCACTATTACTGGTGAAATATTTAAGTTTACAATACATTATCATGCATATTTAAAGCAACATACATATGCCTTTATAAACTTCCGTAACTCTAGCCTTTCCTCATAGGGTTTTGCTAGAGATACGGAACTTCCGTAACTCTAGACTCGGAGGCTAGAGTTACTGTACCGTAACTCTAGCCACTGCCTTCTCTTTTTTAGCCCGAAGTAGCAGCCGTATGTTATTATAGTCAACTGGTGACAATGTGAGAAATGTTCAGGTTGGGTTCACCTGTCATTTTGTACTCCTGCAGGGTTCCCTCTGGGTCAATATTAGTTTGCGCCAACAAATTCGCCAATCAGAAAAAGTTTGCACCAATGGCTCCAAAGTTGGAGCCACTAGTCTTTAAAGCCTACAGAACACGATGGATTCAAGGTGGTGTACCACATTTAGTTGATAGCATTATAGCAAACACTGTATACAGATCTAAATGATTCAAAATCTAATTCAAACATTTTTGTAAATTTTCAAGGATCAAAATCACATTTTCAGGAGCCAAAGTGAGATTTTTAATTCAAAGTTGAAGCACAGGCCAAAGAGTTAATATGCTCTAGGCTTGCATATCATATTTTGCTGTTCGTGTTCTTGAGAAATAAAAGTAACAATTTGCATTCCCCATTTGACACATATTTTCGCAACCTCGCATGTCCGTGAACTGATTTTCAAACACTTACATTTCTTCAATTTTCGTGATTTCAACAGTTTACAATAAAACAAAAATTGTCCAAAAGTATTTTCAATGGTTTAAAATAGGTATTGATAAGTATTAACAAATACTGAAGGTTTAAAACTGCCAAATATTGCCAAATACATATTCATGTAGAGGAAAAAATCACGTCCAGAACAATTTGCAAATTGAAATTGCAACACGCTAGTTAAGAATTAAATACATGCTCAAAAAATAATGCTGAAATTTTAAGTCTGTAATGACACATGATTATCGGGAAAACAGGTATACATGAATGGTAATTTGATCGCCCGAAGCGTTATCTGTGAATAACAATACACAGTCATGTCAACCAAGCATCGCTACAAGTGTAACAAACAACGTGTTATAATTTTGCCGAGGTCTGTTATATTTTGTTTTATGCTTGTTTATCAATTAACACCTTTGATAAAGAGTGAGACAGCCACATGCTCGTTAGCAGGTAGCGTCTAATTGGCTATGCCTTCTTTTATTTACTAGCCAACAGACGACATTTGATTTTTGATTGATACAGCGAAATTGCCGAGATTATTTTATTGGTGCCACTAAAATTCTCCAACTGAAAGATTTTAGCACCAGAATTCATTTTTTGTCGCATTTGGCGCCATTGGCTACCTACAGCGGGAACTCTGCTCTTGTAAAGGCCATCAGGAGGGGAGACAACTTTCTCTGTCCCTTTTGTCATGAAATGCAGCTGAAAAATAGCTATGACCTGCAAATTTGTTTAACTACGTCTTATATCAATATTATGATTTTTCTACTATTTATGCGTTATTATTCTGATGGTATACATTTATAAAATATCCCATCACAACATCATATTTTTATAAGACAAAGGTGAACAACGCGAGTGTAACCCTATGGGAGCTTACTGGGCATACTTGTAGAACATTTGAAACTCAGAATTGACACACTTGCAGACTTTACAAAGCTTATCATATAACTCATCATGCACAACCAGCCACCTACTAGCATGGTCAAGGTCACACTTGGTACTCAAAACACTACTTTCTGTTCTGTATCTTCCTTATGCTTTGATCAGTTTTGATATATCTTCACACAATTGTTACCTATGTGATTAGGAGGTTTCATATACTGAACCTCAAAACCTGTTCCCCAGGTCAAGGTTACACTTAATGGCTTGAACTCCATAAGTTGTTGTTATTATCCCCTGCCAAATGCAGAGGGATCATCAGGGATGTTGTTTTGGCGTTGTCTGACTGTCCATCCGGATCAATAACTAGGGAACTATTTGATAGAATATCTTGAAACTAAAAATGAGTATACAGTAGCATAATGTCGCAGTGTGCACACAATTATTTCAAGATTGGGTATGTATCTCCAAAGTTATTGCCCTTGTATTGTTATTTTCTACTACATGTATATTCAATATAAAAACATTAAAATTCTATTTCTCCAGTACTGATCATCACAAATTTAATAATAAGTGGCTCAAATAATTTAATTTCTCTTTCTAATACATTTTATCCGTCCCCTGGTCCCATCCCGTAGGGGATGGACCCAAATATTTATAAATGATTCTTTTTTCTGAAAAGGCTTGTCAGAATTTGTTTATACAATGTGTAGTTGGAAAAGTAATCAACTTTGTTGAATTGAAAATTTAGAAAAATAAGAAAAAGCATTTTCTTTTTAGAAGTGAGACCCGGAGGTGTAGGGTGTGTATTAATTATACTATAAAGATATTTAAGAATTCCTGTATGACTGTAAAGTGCAGAATAAAGAATTACCCTCAAAGAACAGGCCCCATTTGGGTGGTGAAAATTTAAAAAACCTGTTTTTGAAAAGGCTTGTTAGAATTAGATTTTTTTGGCACAAGTAATCGACCATGTATTATCTAAGTACTGAAAATTTTGAATCTGAGTTATAACAAAAATTGGGCCTTAAGGGGATGTAGTGCTTTTCTTACATAATCATTTTATATAAAAACTTAAGAAGTTCTTGTCCTCTGAAATTAGAAGTACTGATTTATTTAAACTTACAACTAAGTTCTTTGTGACTGTAACTTGAAGAGAAAAATTACCCCCTCAGTGATGAGGGCCCAGCAAGGTGGAGAAATTTTAAACCAATACATTCCAGTTGTTCTTTTTCAGTTATTTGTTTCAGTTATTTGTTTCATTTGGCTGGGGATATAAATTCACTGAATTTGCTTGTTATATTAAGAACTTGATACCATGCACAAATAATGCAGGTCTAATCGTGCATGATCAGTTCCAACTGCATGATTGTTTTCGCATGCACATACACTCGTGCGTGCTGCTGCTAAATATGAATAATATTCCTGTCTCTATTTTTTATCCCAAAAGGCTGTATGTTCTAAAATGTGTGGAGTCAGACACATATTTTTTTTCAAGCAACTGTCCAGAAAAATATTTGCAGTGTTTAAATTTTGTTGGAAATATTTTGTTTAAATTATATTTATTTTGTAATTTTTATACAACAGTCACACCTTTTGGCAGAAAACTGCTCCCAAGACGTGGTTTGAACTTGGATTGAGTGAGGTCTAAGACATTTTCTGTTCCTACATCGGATGACTAACGTTCTGTTACAGAAACAATACATTTCTGGTTGACCTACTTGCCGTTTTGAGGAGAATGTATATTGTTGACTGATTTTGTTTGATGAACTCAGCTTTTCCAATAATGTATCAGGAAGTTATGGCAGTTATTACAGCCATCATAATAAATGGGATCTAGACAGGACTTCAATGTTGATTTATGAAAGCTCCGAACTTCCTATATAGGCACACATGGAAAACAATGACATAAAGACATTATCGTTATAATCTAATAACAAAGTAGTTCTGAGTTCTTATGAAATCAATGAGTTTTGTTATTTATAAGAGTTAAGATGTGCTGATTGTAAATCTGTCTTTAAAGGACGGCTTAGAACGGCTCTAGCCATGTTTGTGTCTTACTTTAGAAATGGTGTCAGGGCAGTAGAGATTTTGTAGACGGTGTGATGGATCTTTAAAATCATATATTAATACTATGGATTGCAAGCTACTTGTACCCTGTGACATGGACAGTTTACAGACGTTTGGAAAATATTAGCAACATTTTTTGTCTTAAAATGACATTCACTTAGCACTTTTATTCATCAAGCAGGTATGCTACTGCTGACCTTCCTTTTACAAGCTGGTTGCTTGCCAACAAAAAACCCAACTTAGAACTAACCTTACATGGCAGATGCTTTGTTCACTTGGCAGAGAAAGATTATGTGGGACTCACATTTTCTGAGATAATGCAATTTGTCCAGAATAATTTCTTCAGTATTGTAAATTTTATGCCAAATTTTTCATATGTGTACAGTTGATACTGGCTTAAGCGGGCAGCAAAGAAAGGCATCAAAAGTGGCTTTTCAAACTGGACGGCTGGGTAATGCAGGTGTATTTGATTTTAGATGGCTAATTCAATAAAAACAGAATGGCTCCTTTAGACAGGGGGCTGTTAAGTCGCTGTGACCACTAACCCAGGTTCAAGTGTACTTGGAATAACCTCAGCATATATCAGTTTCTCTTTATCTGTTCATGGCTAAATCAATGCATGTCTCACTGGCGGTGATTATTTGCAGTAAAATGCATTTGTGAATATTTTCTTGCAAAATGACAGCACTTTTCATCTCCTGTGATCTCCATGCACAAAGGAGGTTTTGAATTTCATTGACTGGTTTGCGTTTTTTTTCCAGGAATAGTTTTCTTGGAAATTGCCACCATTTTGTCATGATGCTTGTGTTGATAGAAACTGCTCGTCAAAAATTGCTGTTTACCCTTTCACTTGAAACATACATTTATAAGGCAGTTTTAAAAACTGCAGTGTCATTGTAGTCAAGTGAAGAGCTTTGTAGATTGTCATTTTATAACATAGAAGAAAATTATATGATAGATTCATTGATACTTTTGAAACAGTTTTAAAAGTGTTTCTCTATTTGACCACAGTCATGATCCGTATGAGTCACCTCATTGACGTCATTGTATATGGTTCACAACCTGAATTGCAACAATTACATTTCATGAATGTTTTAAGGCATACTTCATATCACAGGATTTACATTTCATGAATGTCACAACATTTAGTTAACTTTATGTCATAGCATTTACATTTCATGAATATCATAGCAATTACCTGGACTTTGTGAATGTCACAGTATTTAGTTGCTTTTATGAACATGACTATGAATGTCCAAGCATTTTGTTGGCAGTGAATGTCATCTGATTTATTTGACTAGGAATGTCACCTCATTCAGTTTACGTAACTTGACTTTGAATGTTACAGCATTTAGTTGATGGTGAATGTCACTACATTTACTAGACTATAAATATAGCAGCATTTAGTTGACTTTGTATGTTTAATCCTTTTGTTGACTTTGAATGTCAAACATTTTCTTGACTAAAAATTTTACCTCCTTTAGTTGACTGTGAATGTCACATCATTCATTTGACTGGGAATGTCACAGCATTCAGCTGACTATGAATGTCACATTATTTAGTAGACTGTCTGTGAGTGTCACAGATTTTAGTTTGCAATGAATGTCACTGCATTTAGTTGTCCATAATGTCAGTACATTTAGTTGTCCATAAAAACCACTGCATTTAGTTGACCATCACTATGGATGCTTCGCATTTTGTTGTGTATTTATAATGCCAATTTTTTTTACAGAATCAATTAATACAGCCCATCAGATAAATGTAGCAAAACCAGTTATACAGAGTTTCCTATAATCTTTATACTAGGGTTTGCAAGAATTAAAAAGTTCTTGAAAAAGATTTGTATCACAATATTGTTTGCATGCAGTGTATGTTCTAAACATCTTGCAGACTACAAAATCAATAGTCTAACTGTTCATGAAATTAAACTCTGTCATACCCTCTTACATGATTCTAAAGTAACTGGGAGAAATTTGTTATTTACAAGTTTTTCTAGAATCGTTTTAACAGCGGATACTTAAAAAAAGATGATTTAGCTAAGAGCTTGATTATAACTTCATAGTTTTTGGTTTAAATCATAACGTTTGGTATAACAAATAATTTAACCTTTGCAGACCGTGTAGATCATGATCACTGGGCATGTTTGACATTGCAGATCATGATCTGTGGGACGTGCAAGCTGATCATGATCTGCAGTGTTTGTTTTCGGTGAGAAGTTTACTGAACATTGATGGTACTGTCTGGGATAGATATATAAAAAACTAGCTGGGTAAGGGTTGAAGTAAATGGTACGAGACTAAATTGAATCCATCAAAATCAGCATCTTCTGGTTTTTCTCTTGACATAGTCCAGGATGATTGTTTAGAACTGAACATGTTTTTGATTTATATTTAGATAAGTTAGTTACTATAAAAAGTCAGAAAATAGAAATCGAATTGGAACAAAAGATCAGTTATAAAGTTAATGTTGTATTACCTCTAATAGCTGAGCTGAAAATTGTCTACATGTATATCAGTGAACATTTAGTGTTCTGTAGCCTTTGAAGTATTTTAATGGTGTGTGGAACTTCTGCCTAATTATGTTCTACTGAATAGGTCACATAGTCCCATTCACCTTGTATGATTGGTATACTTTTGGGGAAATGTTGGCTTATTCCAAAATAGAAAATTTTAGGAGGCAGATGAAAGATGATGACTGCCAGTTTTTAAAGTTTTCTCGTGTAAAAAATATTGTGTGCAGCTCTTGTTTGAGCTTGCTATGTCTAGGTTTTTAAGTTACTAAACTTGCTCTGCAGCACTTAGAACTATACTGTTACTAAAAATAGAAAATTTAAAAATCTTCTTCTCATCTGCTACACCGTTCTACAAAACTGTGGTATGACAAAGAAGTAGCGTTCTATTGAATACTGTGATACTATTCTGTAACTATTATGACCTTCCAATATTAAAACCACCTTCACTATTGAGACCAAACATTTTGAAGACAAATGGTCCATTTTATAGGGAATATGTCTCGATAAAAAGACCATTTTGATATTAAGACCAGTTTATGTCGGTCCGAATGATGGTCTTATTGCTGAAACTTTACTATACATACAGTACTATAAAAATTGCTGTCTTGTGTTTACTTTGAAACTACATCACAGATTTTACAGTGTTCTTTGTCTTTTCAAATGAAAAAAAAGCAGCACACTTTTCTCCACAAATAGAAAATGCCCTAGTTTCTGTACAGCTTTGATTAGTAACATGAAATGCAAAATCTGTTAATTTTTTTCTACTTGAAACACTAGAAAGAGCATTTAAGGTACAACTGATTGCAAAAAGAGTTTTGCCCTGCCCTCTTGATCTAGAATGTTGTGTGGGGGGATACTGATTAGAAGCAGTACGGTGCTTTGATAAACATGTTACAGACATTTTTCCAGGTAAATGCAGAAGTGAGTTGAAAGAAGTCATTTGTTTTGTTTTGGGTAATTCATGTCTGATACTGCAGTATAAGTTAGAGTGATAGACAGGTTACACGGTGTGTAGGAGTAAAGAGCTTGTTTGACCTTTGTATCTAACAGGGATACCCTGCTATAATGTGATGTGATGGATAAGTAATATTGTTGGAATATAGAGGGCTTTTCTCTTAGATTTGGCTGGAATAATAATGGTTTTTACTTGGAATATGGATTATTGTGGCATTGCGAGAATTTTTGGATAGTGCCAGCATTTAAGTTATGGGGTAAGATATTTGACTTTCTAACTTTAAGACTTTAGGGTAAAGGGCCCATGATAAGTTGGGATTCATTTGAATTCTGGGGTGAGAATCATGGTTTCTGTACCTTGAAGTGATATTACCTTTCAAAGTGACCATTATAATTTTAAATAAAACATTTTAAATGTTTTAATTAAAAAATGATAAACATTGTCACAGTTTTATCAAAATACTAACAAGCTGTATTACAGTTTCATTCACATTTAATATAGAAGAAATCTGAAAAAAAATCTTTTTTGAATACCCTTTTCAAAAATAAAAAAATCCACCCTTTTGGTTAAGTATGTCTTAATTTGCACTTTCAATAACAGCATTAACATGGTAAAACTTATTTCTTATATGTTTTTAAAGCATCCACTTCGTTTTCAGCATCATTCTTGAGTGGTTGTGATTGTGTTCAAACCTGAGAACTCTGATAATAAACATGCATGGTGTCGCAATCAATTCCTACACATATTGTCTAAATCATGAAGCTTTCCCTCCGACATAAGAAAGAACTTGGAATCTAGCTGTTCAACCTTATCAAAAAAATTTGCTTGTATGTCCAAGGCCAGCTAGATAAGTTCCGCTATCCCACCGCCAGGCAGCCTGACTGGGTTAAAGCTCTTTTTCTGGCTGTGAGAATTCCAGATTTACCATACATGGTCTTACAGATAAAAAACACTTTCCGGTGAAGACTTTGAACAGTGGAGATGTGTTATTATGTACATGAAAGTTTATGTAACCTGTATAATACTGAGAATATAGTAAAATACCTTGTTCTTTGTATTCATGTATGAATTTTGTACGACACCGATATTTCTATAAATATGATTGGTCAATTTTGGATCAAGAGTCCTGGTCATTAACGATAAACCATGTAATAATATCGCACATTTGGCAGACAGACTTGTTCATGTTGACATATTTATTGTGCCGGACACTTATGATCACGATTAACCAACCTGGCTATTATTGGTTCATTAATCAGTCATCTTGGACAGTGCAACATTAAATGGACACCATTTTTAATTACGCATTTAATATGGAGACAGTTTCACCTTCCTACTGGACAAGAATTAGCTCATGAACTACAGGTATTCGTTTGGCTATATTTAAAAACAAAAAATCATGCCATTGTCAAAGTGTGGTTTGGAGTAAAAATGCTGGATTTGTAAATCAAAAGTACTTGGTGATGAGTTTTGAGTGGTTGTTTTTACATGGATATCGCATGAAATTTAAAACTGGCTTAGTTTATAGCTGTCCTATGCATAGCTGATTTGAGCTATTATTCCAGGGACGTATTTATTACTAGGGCCTATTGTACTATTTAATGTTAAGGGGACATAAATCTGTCAATGGAAAAGAAAATACATTTTCTGGTTTTACTTGAACATTCTGCTCTTGATTTTGAAAAAAGAAACAATTTCTTGGATTTTTTGGTGTAGAGCCATCCAAGTGTGGACTTGAATCATTGACTGGCTGAGTATATGATTAGGTATTAAGTTGAAAATTTAGCAGTTAACATCAGTTTTCTGATTATATTCTGTATTGAAAAAAAAGGTAGAAATATTTAAAATTATTAGTCGAAAAATGTCTGAATATATAATAATCTTAGATATCCAACTAGCAGTGGTTACATTTGACCCCCCACCCACCTGGAATTGAGGTTTTTACTTTTAAGATTTTGCAAAATATTGACACATTGTCATTAGAAAGGTCATTATTTATTGAAAGTGGATACAGTTAAGGTAAAGTGGGGCAAAACCAGGTCAGTTGTATTCTAAAATGAACCTTCGGTTTCAGCAGCCAGTGGAACCTAGTTTACTCTCTAATCTGGTTTACACTCTAATCAGTAAAAAACTTCTTGGTGGATTTACGTCCACTTAAAACACTGTAAACCAACAATGACATTATGACTTTTGAAGTTCAGAACATAAAACTGTAAACTGGTTTAGTTTCTGGCAACATTTTCTAGAAGTTTGTGCATCATGAAGGCTATTGATCAATTGATCGACAGAGTCTGTAGTTCCAAGTGTTGTGTCTGTGAAGCACTTGGCTCCTGTTTTTCTAGATAATCTAAAACAGATGGATTACTCTACATCCACCCACTTGATGTAACATTATTATGGTTGTATGTTAAAGCTGTGATCCTTTCCCATTATGTTTTGTCTATATATATATCAGGACTTATCAGCATATTAACATCCTTTATTTCCTTCTTTTCTTCCTTCCATTCATCCAAGCTTTTTTTCTTTATTCCTTCTTTCTATAATCTTTGTTATTTCTATGTTGTCTTTCTTTTTGTGTATCCTTCATTCCCAACTTTATTCTTCTTTTTTTATCTTTTGTTTCTTTGCTTCATTCTTCCTTTATTCTTTCTTTTTATCTTTATCTCTTCGCTTCATTCTTCCTCTATTCTTTTTTTTTTCATTTCTTTCCTTTCAATTTTCAATTCTAAATTTCCATTCCTTTATCATGTCCATTTGTCTGGCTTAACTCTTCCTCAATCTATCCTGTCTGCTTTCTTTTCTGTCCTTAATAATGTTAATTTTTCAAAAAATATGGTGGTCATTTCCTTACACTGTCACAGAGTTTTCCCCAAAAACCAATTTCTAAATGATGTTCAGACCATTGTAAGAAAATCATATATTAGTAAACTATCAATATTATAAATGCAGCAGACTATTTGAAAGATTTAAATGATGTTTGAAAATTTCTTTCACGTAGCCACTATTAACTATTTGCACAGTTGCTTGCTTGAGTAAGTGTAGTAAATAAAATCTGTCCGTTCCAAACTATATTCTGCTGTGTTGATAAGCGCTAATGCAACAGTACTCTTAAGACAAAATGAATTAGGTTTCAAGTTGTTTTGAAGAAAACACAATTGTCCATCTCTGCTTGGGTAGAACACTATAAATGAACTTTTTTGTTGGGGATAGAGTGGGGAGGGGGTACTGCGAATGCATCTGAATTTGCGGGCAATCAATTTTGCTGATTTTTATTACCGTGGAATTTGTTGCTACTTGAATACGTGGGTTCCCATTTTTTTTTCTCTGAAAAATGGTTATGTCAGTCACAGTTTGATTTTCAATTGGATATTAAATCCACCCACAAAATCAACAATAATTAATGTCCCATGAAAAGGAACAGTTTCGCAGTATTTCATTCAAGTGTTGGATTTATGATCATTGAGAACATAGCCCACCAAACTAAAACAGCCCATTCCACCTACTCACCTGCATTTATCTGTCATTTACTGCCAGACTTCAGAGGCAAGAATGTGATGTTGTTTATATTCTTGTTCCTCTTCCAGCATTAGAATAGATTGTAGTAAGATATTTCTGTGTGTTTTCTGTTTTAAAAAAAACATATTACGTAAATGTTACCTTGCTTAATTTCTAAAATGGACTTGTCCATCATTCAATGAAGACTGTACCATTAATTGCTCATAGGGATGCTGGCCTATAGGTTTACTGACAGAATAGCTTAGTGCAGACTATGATCAGGCTTCCCGGAATCAAAAGTGATCATGATCTACACTGTAACAAAACAGTCAATACCACGATTGTTGAGGGCAAAACAGTTGTAACTTATCGGAAGTAAAGAAGAAATTACACAGTTTTGCGGTCAACCCTCGACCACTTACTGGCTTCAGGTTAAGAATTTTGGCACTATTTTCCATCTGAATAGATTTTTTAAAGAGATGAAAAGCAGTTATAATATTATAATTATGTCAGTAGACTATTCCGAACCTGGTCCAGCTGAATTTCTGAAATGGACTTGCCCAGTTGACAAGTTTAGACTGTGCCATTGGGGTGTACAGCAAAACTGATTAGCTGTAGAACAGGGAAAATAGTGTAGTTTTATGTGAGAAAGTTGGCAGTTTCTTATGCAGGTTCGGGTTCTTGTTCTGCATGGTTCGCACAGGCCTTGAAAAGTACTTGAATGTGATGCCAAGTGCTTGAAAAGTACTTGAATTCTGTGTTGGGAAAAAGTCCTTGAAAAGTACTTGAATTTGAAAATAAAACTAGTGAATTTCTTTAAAAAGTCATTGAATTGGTATGTTCCGCGTAAAAACCGTCCAAAATAATTTTCATTATGCCTTAATTGTCTAGAAAAGAGTCTGTATCTGTATCCATCGCATCTTAACATCCTGTGATGTATCAACTACTTACTTCCCTCGGAATTTAGACACGCTTGTTACTTGAGTGATTTCCCTTTACCAAAAGTCATGGTCATGAAAATTTGTGAAATAAGAGCATTTTTTATATAATCTACATTGCTCACCAATTTTAGTTATAAAGCATGGATAAAGGGTTTTTAAGGGGAACAAACACATGTATTCTTGCGTTGTGATGGATAAACTTACAGACATTCCGCAATATGGGCGAAAGTGCTTTGAAGAGTCATCAACTAGAAGAAAATCATTTATAAACAAAATCTGACAAATGAACCTTCCGATGAGTCAATACCGTTGTTCTTCGTGACAAAAATCTAAATTTGAATAGCCTGTAAATATTGGGATTATCAACATGAATTTTGCTTGATATTAATTTGAATAACCAAGATACATATCAACATTGTGTTCCAAATATGATTTAAGGCGACATTTTATATGTAGTCGGTTTTCGCATCATTTTATGTCCTTGAAATTTGGAGAAAAGTCCTTGAAAAGTCCTTGAAAAGTACTTGAATTTTATCTTAGAACTTCTGTATGAACCATGTTCTGGTTCTTCCAGGAGTGATGGCTAGGTAGACTGCCCGCCTGTTAAAAAATAACTGAAGTACAGTTGGAATGGGTGTTAAACCTTGAGAAACAAACGAGAAAGAGTAGACCTTGAATAGACTGTGTGGTCCAAACGACAGCACTGAACAGTGAGAATATAGTTTATGCTGATTGAAAAATGCGGATAATAATCTTAAACCACTATAATATGTTTTGATTGAATACAGGTATACTCGCAAGTTATTAACAGACTACAACATTTAAATTAAATGTTTAGATGCAGGATATTAACCGAGTCTGCTTCATTTTAAATTGTCAGATGAGAAATTCATTAGGTCAGAGAAACCTAATTTAAGTTGTGTGTTTTCACTTAAAAAAAACTTTTCAATTCAACACTGTTCAGCTTGAGATATGTTTCGTCATTTCCTTCTTTTGTATTAAAAAAAAATCTGCGACCCCACAAACAGATTTTCATTGTATGATGTATTGTTTTCATTTTGGAAGCCATTTTTTCTTCCCTGGAGGTATCGAGATTTCTTGCTTAAGATGCAAATATCCCGGCTGTAGTTAACATTTAATTATCTCCCTTGATTCATTGTAAGAAGTTAGACGTATCCATGTTTCGCTGAAGCATTCGCACCATCCAGACTTCTACAAGTTACATTCATTATAAATCTAAGACTGGAATTTATATGTTACTGCTAAAACATAAATTTGTGACATTGATGAACTGGCAACTTCAAAGCTGTTTTATTTTACATGGCAGTAATTAGGTCACTTTGATAGTCAAAATGATTTGAAACCGAGTCAGGACCTTCTCCCCCAAAAATAGCAGCAGAATCATTATTTATAAACACTGAGGTCTGGAAAGGATATGTTAATAGAAGAAGATATAAGGATACGAACTCTTTGTCCTTAAAAGATCAGGTATGGATTTACCGTTGCATAAGTGTGTCCCTGAGTACTTGTACTGTTTAAAGGGGAGCGTTGACAGCACAGAATAATAACGGGTAATAAAGCAAATCCAATTTCACAGCTATCTTGGGTACTGTAAGGAATGAACTTCGAGTGCTAGTATGTCTTTGTTACTGAATAATACATACTGTGTAATTTCAGTGTAGGTTTAGTTTCTGACAGTGATGGGAAATGTTGCCCGAACTTGCCTGAGACTAAGCCTCGGGCATAGGGCATCGGGTCAAGGTCAAATAGAGATGTCTATATTTTCTTGCCAGATACTTGTGCCTGTTGATGAGGATTGTTTTTGAAATATAAAAAAAAATGTCAAAAAATGCAGAACAGCAACTATTAGACATGAATGACTTAAAATATCTCCACATGTTGTTATACCCCCAAAACGAAGTTTAGGGGGTATATAGGAGTACACCCGGGGTGAATAGCTGTGTGGTCGGTCGGTCAGGCTGAACGGTCGGTCGGTCAGGCTGATCGGTCGGTTCGGACCACTAAATAGGGGTCGATCGGTCAGGGGTCTGTTGCATTTTCCTTGCCGGACCATAACTTTAAACTAAATGTTTAGATTCAATATTAACTTCAGACAATGGTCAAGCACATTGAGAGGAAGTGCATTAGCACAAGAACCTATAACTCCATCTTGTCTAATTACAGAGTTATTGCCTTTTAATACTTTTCCTTGTCCGGAGCATAACTTGAAAACTACAATTTGGAATTCAATACAACTTCATACAATGGTCAAGCACATTGAGTAGGAAGTGCAGTGCACAAGAACCATAACTCCATCTTGACTAATTTTAGAGTTATTGCCCTTTGTTACTTTTCCTTGTCCGGAGCATAACTTGAATTATCTACAAGTTGGAATTCATATAAGACTTCAAACAATGGTCAATCACATTGAGAGGAAGTGCAGTGCACAAGAACCATAACTCCATCTTGACTAATTTCAGAGTTATTTCCCTTTGTTGGTTTTCCTTGTCCGGAGCATAACTTGAAAACTAAAGGTTGGAATTCGATACAATTTCATACAATGATCAAGCAAACTCAGAGGAAGTGCAGTGCACAAGAACCATAACTCTATCTTGAGTATTTACTGAGTTATTGCCCTTTGTTAGTTTTCCTTGTCCCCAAAGCATAACTTGAAAACTACAAGTTGGAATTCAATACAACTTCATACAATGGGTCAAGCACATTTGAGAGGAAGTGCAGTGCACAAGAACTATAACTCCATCTTGACCTAATTACAGAGTTATTGCCCTTTGTTACTTTTCCTTGTCCGGAGCATAACTTGAAAACTACTGGTTGGAATTCAATACAACTTCATACAATGGTCAAGCACATTGAGGCGAAGTGCAGTGCACAAGAACCCTAACTCCATCTTGACTAATTTTAGAGTTATTGCCCTTTGTTACTTTTCTTTGTCAGGAGCATAACTTGAAAACTACAAGTTAGGATTTCAATAAGACTTGATACAATGGTCAAGCACATTGACAGGAAGTGCAGTGTACAAGAACCATAACTCTATCTTGACAAATTACAGAGTTCTTGCCAAGAACAATATCCTCTTGTTTAGGTTTGTTTGCAAGGTATTATGTTACTACGAACTTCTTCAGTTTATAAAGCAGTCTTTTGGGGGTATTAATCACATTTAGTGATAGCTCTAGTTTACATTGGACTGACACAATAATAACTACTTGTTACACACAGTATTGACAAATTAATTCATGCGATAATAATAATTTGGTAATTTGTTTGTGAAAGTGCACAAAAATATGAAAGAGGTATATATTTTTTGCGGAGGTAATTTATTTCACTGCCAGAATTAAAATGGTTCATGAATGATATTTTTATTAAAATTCCCGCTGTACACTGCGAAGTCGCCGTGGGACATGGTGAACATTGCGAATGGCGCCCGATGAGCTATGAATACGGTGGACATTGCAGTGGAGAGTTATTGCCGTGGCCATTTTTAGGTGAACACACTGGAGCCAAACATGGTGGCAGGTGTTCGTTCATATGCAGAGTATGCGCTGGCTGCACTGTACCCCCCTTCACATTAACTGAGAAGAAGCAATGCATGTTTGAAAAATTCCGCTGTGTAATTTTGCTTTTCTCGGTTTCAAATGATATTTGCTATGCTTTTTCAAAACATTCAGGTGTTTTAATATTTAAAATGTCTGAACAAGTACAAGAAAATGGTATAAATCCAGTTTGAGTGATGTATTTATGTCAATTTCTTAGAAGGCTTGGATAGGTGAAACTATATAAGTTTCATTGAAATCAATCTAAACTTACAGTAACGTTTTTTGTTTGCTGATTTAATACACTGATACTGTTGTCAGTTAGTGTGATGTTGTTGGTTATATAATATTTATTACTGTTTTAAGTGCAAATTTAAGATAGCTTGAAAGCTTGTGTTGTCATTGTTGACTTCCAGTGACATGAGACGTTACAAAAATATGTTACAAAAATATACATAAAATACTGTTACTGTATTGTTTCATTATTTAATATAATATGACCCATGGAATTTAGATATTGAAATATGCAGTTCTTCGTAAGAAGTTCTTGTTTTTAGCCAGTCAGCTTTTTTCTACTTTAGTGTAGACAACACAATTTCTATGAAAAAAAAAATTCATGGAAAAAGTTTGGTTACCAGATAACTTGTGTGTTTTCATTGGATCCTCGATAGTCCGTGTTTTCTAGTGAACTGACACGGTAAAGAGACAGCTCGGAGGCTTGGTTATATGGGTGTAACATTACCACATAATTTATGGATGAGTGAAGTCCATAGTGATAATGCTTTATAACATATAAGTGTTAAAGGGTCGGTATAGTAATAAATTTTCATGAATAAATCATGATTGAAGCTTTATATAGGTTGGTTTCAAAGTACAGAGTAATTCCATGAATTGCATGTAAAAATAGAAAAAGCAGCTGTTATTTTTTGCGTTTATGATACATAGGCTGTCAAAGTTTAAAAAGGATATATTTTTATGAGATAAGTTTTTTTAATTAAATTTAAAGTAATACGTCAATTTACTATACTCACGTGTTACCTAATACGAAAATGCGTAATACAAGAATTTTAATGATACTTCACCAAAATGATAACTCAAGGCAGGGTTCATGTTTCCGGTCACTAGCTCAAAGGTCAAGGTCATAGGGGCTTTAGATAGTAAAATCTTTGTGGACTCTTAATCTCTAAACCCCTTGTCAGAATTTAATTGTACTTGACAGAAATGATAAGTACCGTACATAGTCGTGCATGGTCTATAGGTCAAGGTCACAGGGGCTCAAGATAGTAAAATCTTGTACACTCTAAATCTCCAAAACCCGTTTACAATTTAATGATATTGCACAGAAGTGATAATTACCATGCCTAGTTGCGCATGGTCCATGTTTCGGGTCAATTGTATTATTCAAAACAGGGGAGAGGGCTCTTATCAAATGTTACACATTTTAAATACTATGTCAGTGGGCCATAAGAGGGTGGCGGGGTGGGGGAGTATTCATCTCCTTCAGTGATTGTTCTAGTTGAAACAGTTTCTCAGTTTGTCATAGTTATTTGCTTTTCAAGTTATTAAATATTGCAAATACCAATGATTCAAATTGACACTGTAGGTGATGCAACAGACCGTCCATATTTCATGGGTTTAAAAAGTTGTCCTTTTCCAAAATTCAGTGGTCTGGAGCTTGCATACCAACTAGTGTTGGTACCGAGCCCTGCGTGTATTTACATCATTTTAAGCTGGCAGGTTCAGGGAGTCCTCGAACAATTTACACTGAATTGTGTGTAGTGTACATCACATTGTACTCCCCAAGTATGAAGTCAGATAGCTGTATTTCATTAGGAGTTTATTATATTTTTATTCTCGAAATGATGTCTGTGGTTAAAATGAGTACTATTTTAATACTGTATTATATTGAAGACAATTATGTCCCAATCAGTTCATTGTCTGTTTGATGGATGGCTGTAGTAAAGGTGTACTTCAACAAACATGGTGACAGACCTTTCGTCTCCCATCTTAACAGGGGATGTGTTATATCTTTAAAAAGAAAGAAGGTGAAAAATGAGGTTTCTGAATTTCTGTAACTAGAATGAAAAAAAAATACTGTAAGCTGGTAAGGGTATTAAGAGTTTACAAGAGCCAAAGTTTGGAGAAGCAATTATTTTGGGGTTATAATGGTGCAATTTTGATTTCAAGGAGATACAAAATACATATGTGTAGAAATGATAAAGTGCTGGTAGATGGTCACGGCAAATGTTAAAACAATTGGAAGTACATAGTTACGAGATACTTCTTCAAAATGATATGTATTCTTTTCTTTCTTCGTGTGATTTGCTTGTTTGTTGTATTGTATATTATATTTCATATTGATAATGAAATTGGTCGTGCACTAGATATGCTATTCACAATAAATAAAGTCATTATTATTATTATCTTGATTATTTTTATGTTTTACATAGCCTAGTATGGAGTTTTAGAAGTGCTATAAAAGGGTGGTTTTAAAAGTTTAACTTAGTTTTTTTTTTTTTTAAAGGGTAAGAAACAAATTAAAGCACAAAGAGAAATTATTTAAACAAGACATGCTGTAAAATGTGCCTTTAAATGAGCAAATTAAGGTAGCTTTAGTAGTAGAAATACTGTTTAGCCAGATGATGGGAAATAGTCTAAAAATTGATGTTATGTTATAAATAAAGTTAGTCGTAAAAAAAAATCTGTTTGTTTCAGGTTTCACGACCTACCCTATTTTTTGGCCCCGACTCTAGAATTTTTTTTGTATTTAAAATTCCCTACCTACCTACCTACCTACCCTATTTTTTTGGGACATAAAACCTGAAACAAACATACTTTTTTTTAGGCCTTAGCTGTCATGTACGGATAGTGTGGCATTGATAGGTCTCCATATCATATGTTATTGTTGTTGATTCTTACATTCATTAAGCTATGAGCAACTACATATGAGAGTATATTAGCATATCAACTATGGCATCAGGTCTAGGATTGATGAGTCAAGGCGGAATTTGACAAGACTTAGATTTTGAGACTTTGGTTAAAGTTTTATCCAGTTGACAACACAGAGTATACTATGGCATAGCTTCTGGTATTTGTTCGTTTCTCAAGATGCAGAACTTTGCTGATGAAGCTAAATTACAAAATTAATGGTATCTCCCCTGATGAGCTCAATTTTGTCCTAACGGGGCATTTTTTCAAAGTTTGGGAAACGGTCCCTAGCCCCTCAATTTGGGGGAAATTGAAGTGATGATTATCTGAAGGGGACACTAAAATCCGATGTAAAGTCACAGTTTGGGGAAAACTGCATGCTTTAGTTTGGGAAGATCGACCCCCTATACCGGCCTGATATAGAACTTAGAAGGGAAAATGCCCTGCCCAATTAAGTTGGGGCAGAGGCACAATGTTTGGGTTTATCGTGACCTTCAGTGAAAACACTTGTCTCATCAGAAAACCTTCAAGTATGCCTTGATGTAAAGAAATTACTTACTTTCTATGTTTTACTCTCAATACTTTTAAATGTAATTATTCATGGATGAATATGTATGACAGCAGCCATTGTCCCATAAAAAAGAGACATGAGTTTGATTTGTATCATTTTATATTTTCAGATAGAAGATGGAGGTATTGGACGTAGTTCTAGTCAGTCATAAACACCTTTCTGTCATACGTTCGCTTTAAGGTGAGTTACTTATATATATTTCTAGATACTGTGAAAAATGGCATTTTAATGTCAGATGCAAGAACAACGTCCCAAGTTTTAAGGGCAAAGTCACGCAGCATTATGTCCCTTATAAAACTATGAAGATGCTGGTTGTTAGGGGTGTAATTATGCCTCAGACAACTGATGCATTGCGATTTTGAGTGACAGTATGCATGGATAGTAAACCTCGGCACCTAAGAACAATTGCTGTCTTTAGGTGTAAGGCCTGGACACGTGTTTGAGCACTGCAGTTTGTTTACATGAGAACTTGTGATTTTGGGCATCTTTGTTTTGTTGACAAGTTTTTAAAAAAATTGAAAATGTGTGGTATCATTGAAATGTTTGAAAATTTGAAATTACAGCAGTTTTAAAAAAAAAGATATATGCAGCGCATCATTGATAGTTAGTCTGGTAAATGTCGGGTTTATTTGTCTTCCTTAACCACCTACTGCCTTTTCTGTTTGTAATTTGAGTTGTTATTCAAGCAATCGTATTTTAAAGCGATTTTCCCGGAACTTACCTCACAGTTCCAGGAAAAAAACAGGGAAGGTATGTCAGACTTGAATTCCCTAGCCAATAGATGACATTTTGTGTAACATTGTCAAGTCATGATAAACTGGTAGACGTTGTGTATTATCTTAATTGCTTTATCTGTGTGGGTGGCAGGATTGATTAGATCTCTCTACTGCCAGCACAGATTCACCAAAGGTTTCCTTTTCATTACTTTAAAGGGAGAAGTATTTTATTTACATCAATAATTAATTGCAAAAACATGTTCATGAAAATGTGTCTCCCTGAGCAGTTGCAGTCTCACCTGAAAATGACTATGAGGTGTTCGTATTGAGCTTTGTAGAATTCATTGATGACTGTCCATCTGTCCATCGGTTGCTCATCCACAATAAGTTTGTTTCTTTATTAGGGTACACATGTTTTGAACAGTCGCAATTATACTTTGACATAGTATCTTCCCGCCATTAAGTACGTTTCTAGCCAAGATAAGCATGGTAGTGTTAAGAGTTAATTCCCTTGATTTAACAAAAACTGTTGTACATGACCTAGCTTGCATTCGAGAAGCCACATTTCAGGACACGGCTCCTCATCTTGAGATTCAAGGTAGCACTTTAGGATCAAGTCGGAATATACATATAACAGCGTAACTATAATATGTCCATTTGGTGGTCATTTTACGTCATCGTACAAGGATATCTCCTGTTTAATCATAAACAAAAAAACATAACCAGCTTTACAACATGTTTCTATATGTATGAGCCCCCCCATGTAAATCTTCCTCCCCCGGGTTCCCCCAAAAAAAAAAAAAAATCAATCTGATCATGATCTGCACTGTTTGCTATTCAGAAAGTTAATTCTTGAAACTATCAATGTTACTGTCTAAATTGACAGATGAACAGATCCATTTAAAAAATTTAAAAGAGTTAATGGTCCACTGTAGCTATAAGGCTTTGTGGTAAATCAGACAGAACTGTGCTAGTTCCTTTTGTTTACTTTGATTTTCTTTCTGGCCGGTTTCTTTTCTAAATTTAGGCAGTAAAACCTAGCAACATTATACAAGACTGTGATTTTTTTATTAGGAGAATAAGAGAATTTTAGGAAAAATTGTTTTCCTGTTCTATAAATAGCCGTGCATGGTTCAAATAAGGAAGTAACATCTACAGTCAATAAAGGATTTTCTGAATGGAATCAAGAATTTTATATCTGTCAATGACTGGTTTTCCTGTCACATATTTGGCCTGATTGACATTGAGTATAATAGCCGTACGTGGGAATTTTCATGCTCACCGATCTGAAAGCGGCTTCATTTCTTAGCAAATAATTGAAGTCCGCCAACTCGCTATTCAGTGTCCTAATGTGTAATCAATAGAAACAAAATTACATCAGCCAAGTTTGTAACAACCTAAACCAATCAAGTCTCCTCTTGTAGCGGTTGGCATGGTAACGGGTCTCGAGAATCATGACAGTTTCATGATCTGATTTAGTATGCGTTGGATGAATGGAAATATCGTGTCCTGTTTCTGCAGAGCTTGTTTACAAAGCGGACTTGTAGTAAAATGACGTCAGTCACTCGATTTTGCTGAGTAGAAGGCTCTTGGCGACCAATTTGGTCGCAACGCGTGGGAGTGAAGCAGAGTGTACAAATTGATGACGCAGAAATGAGATATAATTTTGTAAACTTGCAGCTGCTTTTAGTCTTTATTGCATTTATTTGATTTATTCTGGTTCTGCAGTTGGGTGGAAAAAAATTCTAGGTGTTGTTTATCTATTTGGCAGTGGGTTTTGCAGCTTTAAATCCTTCAAGGGTTTAAAGTTGTAGGCCCAGAATTATATTGTTCATTAAAAAATCATGTGTTAATATAAATTTACTGAAACGTAACATTATTGTTAAAAATAGATGCAAGAAAAGAGGTGTTATGAGTAAATGCAGATTAAGAAGGAAAAACATGTTTGTGTAATATCGACTGACAGAAATAACAATAAAGTTTAGAAAAACTGTTTTATATTTTGTACACACTTTGATTTTTTTAACTGATAAATTAACTAAAGTATTAAGTTCACAAGGTCTCTATTATCAAATTAAATGTTTTGGAGAAGTTTTCATGAAATGGATATTTGACTTACACTGTAAGTAGTGATAGTAGAAGTAGTAGTTGTTGTTGTTGTAGAAAGTAGAAAAGGTGAATGAGCCAGGTTGAGCGAAAACAGTATCTCAATTTTTGTATTTGACCTATAATTGTCCAAAATTGAGCTCTGGTCAATTAAAGTCTACATTGTATGTAGGTCTGAGAGTGGTTCCTGATTGGGTAAAAAGAAAGTTATAACCAAATTCTAGCCAATAACAAGCTAGAGGTTCGAGCCTCGATTGAATTGACCACATGCCTACACAGCATATCACAATATCTATACATGTACTATGTTCAATTCCGTGCTTCTAGATAAAATGAAAAAAGCTAGCTTTTAAAAGAGTCATGGTAAATTTCCATTTAACTGTGCATGAGTAACATGTCATCCTACATAATTCATAATGACACCTGCAGTTTTTTCAGGATTATTCATCACCATAAGTGATAGTTCTAGTTTATTTTAGCTCGATAATGAAGAAAGCTTGAAACTCTCGAGTCTTCCTGGAAAAACCAGTACTGGTGTCATATTAGTAGGTACGGTCGTGACCCCAGCGGACCTGCAACCTACGGGGAAAAGCGGCATACCTTAAACTTTTTACCACCACTCCCTGAAAAAGGCTAAATAGAATGATTGGTCTAGAAAAACTGTTTTGAGGTTTGACCGCAGAACTGTTGTAAGTCCGATATGTTACTCATATTTTGTGATTTTGAAAAACTGAAAATACGAAATTTTATATCAAGTCGGTTTTTTGTGTTGTCCTACATAGGGATTGCTTTGTCTGTCCGTCACAAAAACTTAATGTTGGCTACAACTTTGTCATTTCTTAAGATTTCTTCATCAAACTTTCAAATTGCATTGCTTATGACAAAAGGGTTGTGATGCCGCCAAATTTTGTATGTCAAGGTCATATTTGACAGAGTTATGCCCCTTTTTGTACGTAGATTTTGTTTATTATACTTTGCCATTTCTTAAGATTTCTTCATCAAACTTTCAAATTGCATTGCTTGTGACAAAATGGACATGATGCTGCCACATTTTGTAAGTTAAGGTCATATTTGACAGAGCTATGCTGCTTTTTGCATTTAGATTTTGTCATGAAATCATTATTTATTCTGACAAAGAGTAAGAGGACGACACAAGTGTTAAACTGAACACCCATCTAGTCTAAGCATAAATAAATTATTTAACAAAGTGCAGAAGTTCAATTAAATTGTTCATTTAAAAAGTGTGAACACAAGAATGAAAGTATTTGTAAAATGTGTGGTACTGTGAAATATGGCAAGATCCTTTTCACTTGGTGCCCTGGAATTTCTGGTGATAGGGAGAAACAGGATGGGAAGTGGGAGGGGGCGGCTGGTTGTTAAAAATAGGTAGCTGTGACAGGGAGAAACAGGATAGGGTGGGAGCAGGATGTAAGAATGGGAGTTTTGAATGAATAGAAGAAAGTAAAAAAAAACAATACAGTAAAGTTTCACAATTATGACTGCCCTCGCTATTAAGACCAAACATGGCCTATTATATTGAATAAAAGTCTCAATAAAAAGACCATTTTTTAAATTAAGACCTCTGTATGCCGTTCCAAATGCTTATTACAGGAACTGTACTGTACTAAAGAAGTTCAGTGTATTTAGTGAAAGAACTAAGGAATGATAAACATGTACTTTTGTTGAAAACAAAAATTCCACCTGACATTGGCTCAACGAAGTTGCAGTTTTTGATGAGACTTTGTAATTAAAGCAATGCATGTGTAGGTTGTTCCAATAGACACAGTAATTGGTTCAATAATATTGATGTTTCTCGGAACAGTTAGGCAATAGAGATTTTTGCAAACTTGCATACTTCAAAACGTCCTATGCAGTGTTGTTGATAAATATGAGTTGGTAACTAGATAAAAGGTCTTTATTGACATTTCTGCTCGCTCTCGTATAGATTGGATGTTCTTTGACTGGAAGTCTGAAAATGCCGTGGTGTCCCGAGCTCTTGAGTAACGTATTGGAAATTAACGCGTCAGTGTATTTGAACTAGTTAGTGTCACCTACTTTTATTGTTTTACCAGAGCTTACATGCTGAAGTAGTTACTGGGTATTAACATACTATGGAAATACGACAAATGTTTTATATGAGGAGAAAGTGTTGGCGTAAATTATAGAAAAGTGAAAAGGAAATAAAAAATTGATATATATTTAGTGCTGCTTGAATGTGTAATAGATATAAATAGCTCAAGACATTTGTAAAATTCGTAATTAATCGAGTGAAAAATTATGAGGACATTGTTATTTTAAAAAACCAGTCGACAGACATGGCATCAATAAAAGAGGACAGTACATCCAGGTAAGTTATACATGAAATTACAAAAAAATTGTCTTATTCTTTAAGGAAATTTTAAAAGGATTTTTGGGGTAGTTCGATGAATCAGATAAATATTAGTAGACGTGAATAGTGTCTTATTCGGGTGAATGAAGTTAGACGCGGGAAGGAACCCTGAACGTCAGCCTACTTTTGGAAGATCTCTTACAAGGTCTAGGAATGAGGGACTAATTTTTCACGATTGGCCCAGGCTGTAACAGACCGTACTTTCTGTGCCACCATGGGCATTGTTTATATATGCCTGGTTCTTGACTGGATTTTGGTGGACTGAGTAGCTGGGAAGGTCCGATAGCTCACTTTATATAATAAAAATTTTGGGCCAAGTCGTTTTACCAGTGAGATGCCTCAGATTCTTTGAATTAAGGACCTTTAGTTTTTCTAAAATTTTCCAGTCCTCTTCAAACTCATGGTAAAATGTAGAAAGACATAATTGATAGCTTGCAAGATGGTTTAAGTCAAAGACACACTCCTGAGTTATGCCACCCTTACCTAGTCATGATCATTACATCCTGGGCACAAACATGTCTGTTATGATGAAACTTGACCTTACAAGTACTTGCAACATCCAGGTCAGTATTACAAAGGTCAAGGTCACACTTTAGCATTAAAGGTCAAAATCAGACATTAAGGTAAAAATTAGACATTGTTTAGCTTGTCTGGACTGTAACAGTTTAACAACTTGTACTTGTTACCTCCTCAAGTATAAATGAAAATGAAAGCTACTTAAGAAAAATGTAAGTTGTATCTAAAACTTGCAATAGTTATACACCCACGAAACATGGATTGGGGAGGACATACAAGAATTATTTTTGTCTCACCGTGTTCCGCCTGTACGTGTTTTTCTTGAATATCTCGGGGAGTGATTAAGATATTCTTTTGAAACTTAAAAGAAGTTTTTAGGATCATAAGATATTTTCACATATCAAGGCCTATGACTTTTATTTTCACTGCTGTTACCAAAAATAGAAAAACCTATTAATGGTTTTTCTTCTCTTTAACAAATGGATGGATTACAATTGTCACTTGTTCAGCGGCATACTTGCATTGTCCCTTTTCAAAAAGAAGGAAATGGTTTCGTTCCAGTGCATACAGGGAAAACCGTTCTGAAAATGTGGATGAAATGTCACCGAACTTGCTCTGTAGCATCGTGCATTGTCCCCTTCCAAAACAACAGGAAATGGTTACGGTCTGGTGCACACTAGGGGCCACTATTACTTAAATAAGAAGTTTTTAAATATACATGTAAAACTATATATCATATTACATCGTTAATTATACTACATAGCTTTATATATTAAGGAGTTTTGTCTTGGCTTTTTACACATAACTTGTCCTAAAAATTATTCCATTGTCATTAAGTGAACTTAACTTTCTCGCCGTTGGGCATCTTATTTCAAAGTCTGTGGTTTGCAATTCCTAGAAATTTCCTCTGGTTCAATAAAATAAATGAAAGCAAATGCACAAAAAAATTAGACGCCCACACTTAACCGAATTTCTAGATTCTTAACCGTTCGGTAGACATTCATTTTCAATGGAATAAATTGACAAGGAAAGCTGAATGAATCTGGATATCGGACATCGTTCTTATTGATTGGACAATTCTAAAGTGTTTGAGGAAAACCAAAAGGAAAGAAAAAAGTTTCCAGATATTTCATTTGTAGATTTTCCTACATTTTGTTGTATGATTGATTAAAACCGTGAGACGACTCGATCCGGACTGATGAATTGTCTTGGGCCGCAAGATGTTTGTTTACATTCGATGCTTTTAGATCATTGAAATTACGTCATAGGCTTGGAGTATGAATGGAGAAAAACAGTGGTACGATTCACTGCAGAGAAAAACGTTAAAGCTGGCACTTTGTCATATTGAATTGAATGAATTGTTTTATCAGTTTAGTCTATCAAAATTGGTATGTTGTGTTAAGCGAACGAATGTGTGTGGTACTTTAACAGATTATCTTACACTGTGAAAGTAGATTTAACTTGTTCAGTTTTCAATTGGAAAGTTCCATTTAAACTTCAAAGGGGTGCAAAATGAATGTTTTCCTTAAGAGTAGCAGACTACTGGGAAGTGCAGACTTGCTATCGCCTGAATGGACAAAGCAGACAAAAAATCGTATCTTAAAAGCACAGAACTAACATGAATGTTATATTCATTATGCAACTGTATAAGACTTCACAGAAAAAGGATATTCCGATGAAGAAAGACCTTAGAATAGACTCCTCCTAATTGAAGGTCCTGACAATGTTTCGAGGTGGAATACAAGATTTGTGTATTTATAACATGTTCTGAACAAAAACAATTTGGCATACAGATTCCATTAATTATGTACACTAAGTGCTGGAAGTTTCCGTATGCCTAATTGGACCAGAAGTTCTGCAGGCAGTTTTGACTGCAATGGGCTATGGTTCTGAAAATTATCAGCTGCTTTGAATTAAAAAGAAAAAATATTTCCAGCTTTAAATAGACTAAAGCAAAAAGGTTTTTTTATTTAAGATGATAGTCTTTCGAAGTCCCTGGATTCCATAAAAGTTTTTAATATCAATATATATTTCAACATTCAATCATTTAAAGAGGAGCTGTGCTCACCGTGAAGAAATATATCAGAACTTGCGTGAAAACATTGAGTGATTGATTTAAAGTCTGTAGGAATGATATTAAGATTTGTTTACTACAAATGCCCTGGTGTTATGAATGGAAGTAGTCGACAAAAGTGTTTATGAATGAAATACATTCCTGAGACGGTATTACATTTGTAAATTGCATTCACACAAAAATCGTATGACGTAGGAGAAGCGTTGTTGCTGAGAAATACTTTGGCAGACGGCAGAGAATTCTAGAGCTGCACTAACCATGTCATGATGTTCATGAAAGTTGCTGTCTCGGTAAATACTAAAAATAAAAGTGCAAAAAAAACAATCTCATATCTCGTTACTATGACAGTGTTTGTTGTTTACAAAGATGAAATACTACTGATCCTGCAGTTTCTAGTATTTATTAGTTTAGTTTATACTAATTTATTTTAGCTCGATTGTGAAGAAAGCTTGTAGCTTATCGAGTCACTCTCGAGTCCGCTTCCTGGAAGAACCAGTACTGGTGCCATATGAGAAAGTAAGGTCGTGACCCCAGTGGGGCTCGAACCCGCAACCTCCGGGATGAGCGGCCGACACCTTAACCTCTACACCACCGTATTTATTGAGGCATGCTACCTAGGGAAGTGTCATGGGCGATCTGCTGCAAAATTCTATTGTAGTTTGCACTATATAATATTAAGCCTAATTATTTTCTCCCTTTTTAAAACTTTTGTGGGGCAGGGGCAGGGGTGACCTGCCTCCATGGGAGAGTGCTTACTGTCATTGACATATACTCATGACACTGTGAGAAAGCTGGTGATGGGAGTCTTATAGTAGTCCTTCTCAGAAATGACGGTTAGGTCAACAGTTACTTCCCCTTAACTAAAATACAACTGAAATTTGCATTTAACCCAGAAAGGGGTGGGGAATAGGAAGTTTCGAACTTTAAACATTTAGTAGAATGCAAAGGTAACTTTGTACGTATACTACACTTTAATTGGAAGAATCCCTTGAAAATTTTAAATCTCATTTGATGAAAGGGAGGTAATTTTAAGTATCAGATAATTTTAAACCTTATGGGAGGTAGTATAGGACAAAGGGAGGTAATTTGAAAGACATGATAAAGGGAGGTAAATGGGTGCAAGCTAAAACAGCTGACTGATAGAATTTGGCTTGTTTATTGTACGGTTTTCATTAGAAAATTCTCATTTACTTAGCAAGCTGACTAAAATGCACCTATTTCATGCTGGAAAAGTAAGTGATGCTCTTGCCCTTTTAAAACAGTTCTATGTTTTGAAGTGGATTCACCTGATTGCATTAAAACTTGAAATTCTGCCTGCATGTAGACCAGTATTGATCTGTGTAACTTGCAGTTGAAAGTTTTGTTGTCATGAATTAACCTAAAGGTTTGCCACACACTTGGCTTAAAGCATCTTTAATTAACAATTCTTAGACTGAATTCTTCAGACTAGAAAACAGACAAACGTGTAGGGCTGTTCTAATTTATGGACTGCTCACATGTAAGTTTCATCCTTGCTGCTTTTGTTCAGTTTTATATTGACACAGTTTTACTTTAAACATGTTTTATAAACATTTGGAGTTTTATAATTTTGAACTGACACAGGTTGTGAATGTAAGTTGATATAGTAATACTGATTTGAAATGATTTATAATTTTTGTTAAGATAATATCAATGTGGTAAAAGGACTTAGATGTGTTTTATAAATTACTATGATTTTTATATGTTTTTATATCATTTTATTTTAAACTTAATACATTGAGGTGATTTTAATATGTTTTTAATACATTTGCCTTACATGCTGTTTTTAACTCATTAGAAATTCTCATTAAGTTCCAAAGATATTACAGGGGATTCTGTAGAAAATACCACAGACTGTACCAATACTGAATTTCAGTACACAACTTCAAAAGTGTAGATGCTGATAAGCATTAAGGCTTAGGTAATTAAAAAAATAGCTGTTAAGTACACTAGCATTAGAACAAGCTATTTCTAGTAGATAATGTTGTTATTAATTACTGGCTTTTTTTTAAAGAAACTTTAAGGTCAAGTATTACAAGCAATGGAGATATAAAAAATTGAAGAATTGAACGTTGTGTTAAGCAGTCACCTATTTTAGGTTAACATTAAATTTTGATCTTTTTCCTTGGCTGGCATTTTCAGTAAGGTTTGACTGTATTTGTAACAGGTCTTTGTCTCTGTAAACCAAAAAAACTCTTAATTAACTCTACGAGCCAATTTGGCCCAATCAAGACTCAGACTGGCATCACAAATTGACTGGTTCTATGTTTTTCACCAATAACTACCCAGTTAATGGAACCCAAAGGAGATAGAACAAAATATGTACCAGTCATAATGTTATCTAATGTCGTTTATTATGTCAAACTTGTTTTGTGGGTGAGCAGAAGAAAAATCAATCTGGAATAAATGCGTGACATAAAAGATAAATTGTAATGCTGAGTGGTACAGATTGTGTTGTCATCAGATACGCTCTACTTAGTATATACTCTACAGGAAGAAGGAAATTTCCAGTTTGATTAATACTATATTTGTTTTGGCTGTATTAAGAAGCATTTTAATTTCTCCAAACTTAAATGTGTCCGAATTTTTTTAGGTATTACACAATAAACAAACCATCCTTGTATAACATTCTGCTGTTGCCGACTCTTCCAAGAATAAGGAGGGCTATACCACTTGCCCTGGCAGTTGGTTAAAGTTTCATTGTGAGCTTCGTTTTCTTGCTATATGAGGAACCCATGACCTCAAGATCAAGGTCACTGTGGTTGCTATATTTTGACTATTGTAAGATTAAAAATTTAGTAGCAAGCCCCCTTTTCTTATTACATTTCGCAACCACAGCTCCAATCTTAATGAAAATTAACACAAGTACAGTACAACATAACTGTTTGGGATGGGATCCATGACACCCCTAAGGTCAAGGTCACCGTGTGTGCTTTACATAGGCTATTGTAAGGTTATAACTGGCAAGCTTCATTTTTTGTTACATTTATGCAACCACAGTTCCAATGTCAATGAAAGTCGACATAGAGAAAATTCACCATACAGGGAGTCTTTGCATGGGTTTGGGGCCCCACTACCTTCAAGGTCAAGGTCACCATTACTGATATACTTAGGATATTATAATGTTAAAGTTTACGGCAAGTTTCATTTTCTTGTTACAGTAGACTCACAATATTCTTGACCCACAAATCCTGTCGCTTTTTTCTCTTCTGTTTTTTTAATTCTGGCTGATATTTTTAGTCAAAATATGAAATAGTGTGTAATGTTTATTCCAGTTTCTGTCTGATGTGCTGAAGGAGTGAAAACTGTTTTGTTGGCAATTATCTGATTTTCACAGTCTGTCACAAAGGATTATCATGTGACTCAACATCAAACAAACCATTGTATATCAAACTGCTGATTTATAATATTTGACTTCATCTTATAATTGTTAGATTTTTAAAATGGATCCATACTATGAAGATTCAGTAAACTCGGTATATGATGACTCCAGATAATTATAGTGAAATTTCGGATGTAATGAACAAAAATTCTGGGCCCGTTGTTTTTCTTCCTTTATTTTAAAAGAAAATGCTATATGGATATAACATACTCTGGATATAAAGAACAAATTCAAAAGGTTCCAAGGGTTTGATATATACTGTACTGACTTAACTGTAGTTCAAGTTACCTTAGATGTTTTTGAACTTAATAAAATGAGAGGATTTTGAAGGAAAAAATAAGATGAAAAAAAATAATGACTGACTTTTTTAAGCGAAATATTTTTTCCCTTTTTTTTTGAGGACGTATTAAACTTTACTTTTAACATGTATTCGCTGGAGTTTCAGAATTCACGGCATATTATTTTATGCACTGGAAGATGCTGACATTGAGTATTTTGTATTTTTTAATGCTGTGACTGTGCTCTAGGACTTTGGTTGATAGGAACTGAAAAGGTTTTATCATTTTTGTGAAATTAAAGGAAGCAAGAACTGATCTGAACTTTTGGTTTGGATCTTTTAGGCTGATATACCATATTAGGAGTTGAAGCTTGGGTGCCTGACCTAACTCATTTCTGGCCAGATCTTGGCGATACTGGCACTAGCTGATAAGAAGTTTTTTGTCATGGCTATTTAACAATAAATGTGATATATTAACTGTTATGGAAGAACTGTTTGAAGTTGCTTGTTGACTTCGAGTTATCTGCTGCAATGATTAATGTCTTTTGCTAAAATTGTCTTTGAAATTGAGGCTATTTTAAGCAGTTAATTGGCAGGTAGACCAGAGAATCACTTATCTATGATACAATATTAATTATTTTTAAGATATTGGAATTCATAGATTGCACAGACATTGCTGTTGAAATACACAGATCACAGAGACATTATGGTTAGAACACATAGATCACTCAGAAATTGTCATTGAAACAAATAGATCACACATAAATTGTCATTGAAACACATATATCACACAGTAATTGTCATTGAAACACAGTCACGTGTCTGACACGATCACGAAATTGTCATTGAAACACAGATCACTCAGAAATTGTCATTGAACACATAGATCACTCAGAAATTGTCATTGAACACATAGATCACTCAGAAATTGTCATTGAAACACATAGATCACACAGAAGTTGTCATTGAAACACATAGATCACACAGAAATTGTCATTGAAACACATAGATCACACAGAAATTGTCATTGAAACACAGATCACTCAGAAATTGTAATTGAAACACATAGATCACTCAGAAATTGTCAGTGAAACACATAGATCACACAGAAGTTGTCAGTGAAACACGTAGATCACACAGAAGTTGTCATTGAAACACATAGATCACACAGAAGTTGTCATTGAAACACAGATCACATAGAAGTTGTCATTGAAACACATAGATCACACAGAAGTTGTCATTGAAACACATAGATCACACATAAGTTGTCATTGAAACATATAGATCACACAGAAGTTGTCATTGAAACACATAGATCACTCAGAAGTTGTCATTGAAACACATAGATCACACAGAAGTTGTCATTGAAACACATAGATCACACAGAAGTTGTCTTTGAAACACATAGATCACTCAGAAGTCGTCATTGAAACACATAGATCACACAGAAGTTGTCATTGAAACACATAGATCACTCAGAAATTGTCATTGAAACACAGATCACATAGGCATACTAACATTTCCATTGGAACAAATTGACCATATAGACATTTTCATTGGAAATCATTTGTCACACAGGTATTGCCATTGGAATACATTGATCACAGACATTGCTGTTTGAACACATTGATCACACAAACATCGAAACACAGATAAGATAGAATGGACAAATGCACATTACATTTTAATACATCTTGATGCCCCTATTGAACAAAAAATGGTATAACCCAAATTGAAATATTGACAGCCAACTTTAGAAATACTTCTATCGAAATTAATGATACGTGTTACAGTCCAAAATTATGAGACGGACAAGTCCGCATTAGAAATACAGCAGTGTATCAGGGTTAACTATCTCAATAATACGACTTGCTGAATGTGCCGTGTCTTGTATTGGAAAATTTGATAGAGTATTAGTACCCTCCCACGCAATTGACTTGAAGTTGACTTGTAGTGTACTTTCCGTCAGTAGACTCATGCCTCTAATGTAGTTGTGGTGACATTAGTTTCATTATTCCATTACTTTCTTCAGGGAAATAAAAAATAAAAGCAGCAGATGCTGCAGCAGGAAATTACGAATCTACTTTCGTTGCTAACTCTAGGTACAAAGTGCTGGTAGTGTTACCATTTAAAAGGTTATAATTCTTATTTGAATATTTGAATATTTCGTATATATATTTGTGTGACTTGTTTTTAAGTGAATACTCTGATATTTTGTAGATTTGTGTAACTTGTTTGACACTTTATTTCTGCAGTTGTACTTGAAAATCATGTGATTGACTTGCATTAGAGATAGAACTTTTACTGCTACTTTGACTTTTATGCAAGTATTGTAATATGATAATAAAGATAATAACGGAAATAAAAAGTTTGAAAGTGTGGATAAGAAAGTTGGATAAACATTAAAACTGATTTGGTTAAAAAAAAATATGCTAATAAGTATTTTTCAGTTTTTTTCTCTGTGTAAATGTATATACAGTAGTTGAGTTTGTATATCGCAGAGAAAGGTAGTCTAGTGGCAAGCAAGGAAAAGACCGTGAATTTTGCTTGTTTTTGTGTTCCCTGCTGTTTGAAAAAAGGTAGAAGGGCATAAAGTATTACCCCTTTCGTCCATGCAAATTGTGGTTTCTGATTATTTACTTTTGAAAGGTTGCATGGATTTAATTAAGATTTTTACTTGTAGGATTATGAGCATAAAACACAGGTCAAATTCTGTATCTGTTATAATCCATGGATAAGTACAGGAGTTATGGCCCTTTTTCTTTATCTGGACCATGATTGTGGTTTCTGATGAATCACTTTTGAAAGGTTGCAAGCATTTGATTAAGATTTTAGCCCATGGCACAGTATTTTACAATCACAGCCATCTTAAACATGGAAAACAATACAGTGATATGTCTGTACAATATGGAATGTTCGAAAATTTCATATCTGCTTTCAGAGTGAAGATGTCTGGGTCTGAGGTGAAAGACTCTCCTCCTGTTAGTTCAACTCGACCCCTCAGATCTGCACTGCTTCGGAAACAGCCAGAGATTGAGGAAGTGGATGAGGAGGATGCCAGTCCAGACTCAGACCAATCAAGTACCACCATTACTGCAGGTGAGTGTTTTGTCCTGACCAATCAAGTACCACCATTACTGCAGGTGAGTGTTTTGTCCTGACCAATCAAGTACTGCCATTACTGCAGGTAAGTGTTTTGTCCTGACCAATCAAGTACCACCATTACTGCAGGTAAGTGTTTTGTCCTGACCAATCAAGTACTGCCATTACTGCAGGTAAGTGTTTAGTCCTGACCAATCAAGTACCACTATTAAGTGTTTTATTCTTTAACTGCAGGTAAGTGATTTATCTTGACTATTTAAGTGATAATACTCTTCAATTAATCGTTAATCACTGATTTATTTTTCCTTGAATAATGAACATTACCACAGTTGTAACAAGAAAATGAATCTGTATTCAAGTTTCATTCCCATTGAATAAAGCTGAAATTGGTATAAATAATTTTTGACTATCCAAGTCAAAAATTAAAAATGCACCCTCTGTGTTAGGTATAGTTTCATTTACTTCTGTGGGCGAGTAATGTAACTTTTTAAGTATCACTGCAGATTAGTACTTTACTCTGATTAGTCATGTACCTCATTATTAGACCGCATGCACCAATTTTAAGTAAGTTCTTTACAATGACAAATCAATAGCCACCACCACTGTCTGTTAGTGCTTTACACTGACAATAGTCTTCACTTGTGCAGATGATTGTTTAATGTTGACCAATCAGTGACCACCATTGCTAAGTGTTTAATGTTGACCAATCAGAGACCACCATTGCTAAGTGTTTAATGTTGACCAATCAGTGACCACCATTGCTAAGTGTTTAATGTTGACCAATCAGAGACCACTATTGCTACAGGTAAGTGGTCTAAACTTAAAATAACCACCAATTCTACAAGTAATAGTGTTACACTGAAGATAACAATTAATTCTACAGGTAAGTGCTTTATACTAAGAATAACCACCAATTCTACAGGTGAGTGCTTTACAATGAAAATATACATCAATTCTACAGATAAGTGCTTGACTTGCAAAATAACCACCAATTCTACAGGTAAGTAATTGGTAAGTGCTTTTAACTGAAAATGACCATCAGATTAAAAATTTAAAAGTATACTTTAGTCTACATTATACATATATGGGGAAATACGTTTTGTTATATATTTGAGATATGTGAAATTGTAATTATAATTGGAAGTCTCTTTTTATGACTGTGTGCCTGTTTAAATAGAACTAATTGTATCCCACAGGTGTCATTTTAGGGTTGTCTCTGTCGTATTTTTTTCATAAATTCTGCTTTCACTTCACGGTGTTTGACCTTTCTATTAAGTTGGATAGTGTAGTTATGGTGTAATTTGTACCAGTTTTTCGTGACAAGAAAAAAAGACAAAAGTGTAGGTTTTTAAAACGTTTTGTGTAATTCAATGTGATATTACCTAATCTTAAGAACAAGGAAAAATTTGTGACATGTGGGTGTACCTTCATAGCCAGTGATGTGTGTTTCAATTTGTTTGAACTTCAAAACGTGTTATTTGGGTGGGTGAATTGTGGGTAGATGTTTTGTATAATTATTTAACTTCTAGTAGGGAAGTAGAAAGGTTTTAACCAAATTAACCAAAATTTATTCGATTTGTATTTATTTCTCATCTGGTCATTATTTCTTTCCTTATGCAGCAATAGCTCAGTAGGCAAAGCAATGAAAATATGTGAAAGGAAAATGTGTCTTGGGAAGTCATTAATTTTTCGAAGGGCACAAATTATTTAGGGGATTTTTTTGTCAGTGGGATAATCAATTATCCAATGAAAAACTGAATGATATTACTATTTTTATAAAAGATTGAAATCAACAAATTCAAACACCCACAAAATTGCATTTTGGAAAAAAATCCATGGAATTTTAAGTCCACACACTTAGATGAATTTACGGTAAAAGCTTTGCCAGACTTTTTGAATGACATTTCCAAATAAGGACAACAGTTTCTTCTCGTGTGAGCTGTAACATTATGTCGGGAAGTAATTGTAGGCAGTTGTCAACTAAAGCATTATGTCTTAGAGGAACTTCGAATGACATTTGCATTCCTGAGAATTTAAGAACCTTTGACCTTTGCAGGAAGATTTTTCCCGATTAACATTTTGCCTTGTAAAGGTCTTAGCAGGTACGCTCATTAAAGTGAGTGGGAGTGACGGATTTTTTGGGTGCACTAAAGCTACTGGGGAGGAGTTCTGCCATTTAATAGACTTCTGTCTTAATTAATTTTCCATTAAGAGTGTTCTGTAATGGGGAAAAGGCATGATAATATTACATAGTATGTTAGTTTGTCTTTAACAAAGATAAGTTGGAGGTATAACTTGCCTAATTTGAACACTCCAGTGCTCTGGTTTGGTTCAGCTGGAGTGCTGTTCGTTGTTCTTTGATTTCAGGGTAGTATATTGACCAATCATTTTGTAATTTTTGTAACGGATTTGTCCGTTTGTACCTTAACATTTTTGGAAGAAAAGGGGCACTAGCCTACTCACCTCTTGTCACACCTTGGTTAAGTTTTCTGTACCACCCCACTTTTTTTCAAAACCATTGCAGCTATTGCTTTGAAACTTAAGATACTTATTTACCATCATTACCTCAGGAAGAGTACATAACTCTGTGAAGTGTTTGTCAGAATTATGGACCTTTTTCCACTTAGAAAACACATTGAATCTGGCTAGAAACAACTTACTGACTTAACCCTGTGAGATTTGCTTTGAAACATAAGAATACTTTTGCATCATGACTCCCATCTGTAGACAAAAGAAGGTAACTCTGTAAAGGATTTAAAAAAAATAATTAAGGCCCTTTATCGTCTTAGAATCTTGGTTAAGTTTTTTGTACCAGCCAACTTTTTGACTGACCTGTATTCTGTAGAATATTTACTAACGATTTTTTTATATCAGACTGCACAGTAATCATGATCTGCACAGGCTGAACCTAAAAAATCACTTATTGCTGACAGTAAAAGAGCTTAATGTCATTGTGTTTTCATTTGTAGGGACAGATACACCACAAGTGGCAGGAGGGACACCTGAGTCAGGTTCACCAGAAGATGATCTCAAACCTTCACCAACACCTCTTAAACATAATCATGTAAGTGTACCAAATGTGGATCCTTATAAATTTGTTCATGAATGAATGAGGGTCATGTGATGTTCATTTAAGAGTCATGTTCATGAAATAGTCAAATTCATGAAAGGGTCATGTTCAAGAAAATATTTTGTTCACAAAAGGGTCATTTTCATAAAAATAATAATCATAATCTTGTAAGTACATGTAGGACGCTCATGTTACTACTTTCTCATAAAAATGATCATGCTCAATAAGTTACCATTCATGAAATGATCAGAAAGGTGTCACATTTATATAGATTTCCAGTCATAAAAATGCCCATTATGGTGTTATGGTGTATATAATAGTATCAGCTGATTACAATGATAATGAAAATGTCACCTTCAGAAGGATTTCTCATCGTCTCCCATAAAAGTTGATCAACTTGATACATTTCATGTGGACATACGGCTCAAACAAAGATGTACAATCAAACCTGTGAACAATGGTCATCCTTTGGGGACACAAATGGCCTTTATAGACAGGTGACCTTTACTCAGAGGTCAAATTGTTCTGTTTAATCAATAATGGTTACTGAAAGACTGATCTTTACTCACAGTGTGACCTTTATTCGGAGGTGCTCGTAATCACAGGTTTTACTGCAGTTAGAAATTAAAAAAAAAATGTATTTAAACTGTGTCTCTGACCCACAATTGCGTGAATAAAAATGAAGTCTAAGTGTTGCATACTTGCCCTTAATGTTAAAAAGTTTCATACCTTCCAACAGACACCTATCAGTTGTAATCAGAAACCAAACAGCTGTCTCGAGGCTACATATTTCTTCCAAGGCTTCATTTTGTTATCAATAAACGTTGGACTCATTAATGCATAACACACATTAAATGATCAATGGTAATAATAAATAATGCTCTTTTAATCTTTAAAACTATCTTCTTGTAGTTTCTTGCAAATAGAAGGGGAGATATCGTGACCCAGAAAATCATCCGTTTTTCAGAAGTTTCCGGTTTTTTGAAAGTCGGGTTTTGGAAGTTCCACTGTACTAAAATTATCTTGAAAATAGCGAACAAGAGCAAAACCATACTTTAGAACATTAGCGGAAATTTTTATCTCTAAGCATGCAATGGGCAAGTGAATCGAAGTGATATCTGCCTTTTCACACTAGTGAAGATTGGTCTGGATCTGCTCAGTTAACTATTTGGTCAGTTAAATTTTGCTGAGAACCTCTCGGAACAAATTGCGGATGGCACCAAATTGAAAAAGTCAGATCGATGTGTTTCTGCATACTTCCATCCATCTTGTTATGTGATTCCAACTAAATTTAAATGTTTAAACTTGTACCCATAAAGATGAGCTCATAGTCGGTATGTAGCTTCACACAAGCTTATATTGTATCATTTGCTGTCGTGCCAACAATAAATAATTTCTATCCACTCCTATATTGTTCATGTTTTATTTACAGATATCACCAAAATTAAAGCAGTTGACACGTAGTGAGGCGCTATGTGAAGAATGTGCATCGCCACCCTTAGATCCTCTCAAAAGTACAGCGAGTACGTGTAGCTCGGATAGCAGCTCAAGCGGAATCGGAACTAAATCCTCAGTTGTAAGTCGTCACCGTTTGTCGGAGCGAAATGTAATCGTAAAAAACGTAAAAAAAATCAGCATTAGAGTAGTTCGCTCTCGACCAGTTATTTTCAAGCATTTTTTGAAGATTTACTTACCATGTAGGTAGTGCTTCAGTCGTAGAAATAAACAGTGACGCCCTGTTCAGTAAAATTATAATGGGCCAGTGAAAATGGTCTTTTAGCCACTTGAATTTTGTATGCCTGGGACCAGTGAATTTCTGTTTTTATTCTCAAAGTCGGCTTTTTATTGCTCATATTTGGGCTTGAACCCTGAAACCTGCTGGAGTCTGCAGTTTCTATTTTACCATTTAATGCAGACACATACAGAAGTCTCAATATGGTCTACTACATTGTTGTTTGCATATTACTTAATAAATTTTTCATTGGGTTTTCTTTGAGTTATAATATTAGATAGAATTTCCATGTATTCTCAATAATTATGTAGCTGGTGAAAAGAATCAGGTAATAAACTTGAGCACAATGATTTATGGAACTAAATATGCAGCTGATTTGTTATCACATTGTGAATTTTTCCTGGAATCTGTATTTTTGTATTGATCTTCTACTTGACCCAGATTTAAGTCGGTCAATCATCCATGTATTAACTTCGTTAGCTGGGGATTACATTGCATACTTGTAATGAATAATACCTCCGGTCTAGTTACAACTTCTTGAGACTTTCGTGGCAATATAATTAAAGAAGTTTAGGTAAAAATTTCCAATTTTAAATCACTAAAGGTTAAAAGTCTACATTTTAAAATAGGAGTGGTGTTTGTAATTCTTATTATTATTGTGATCTATTTCTCTTAAATGTCATTGCTGTCTAAAATGCTTCCTAAAAGTTCGTGACTAGAATTTTTTCTTTCATTTTTGTAATGATTTAATATTCATCGACTCACGTATGCAGTTATTTGTGATAGAATAATTTTTCTCTACTCACGTATGCGGCTTTTGTAACATAACAGGGAGGATGGCTGAATGTAGGTAATACTAAACACAGAATCTAGGTGGCCTGCTCAGACAAGACTGGTCATTCAGAGGTGTTATTTTGATGAAGAAGCAAATCACCCCTGTTTGATTGATCGCTGCATCTTTGATGGAACGTGCTGACATAAGTTATGTTTTAGTCTGTGATGCGGTGAAAATTGGTGATTTCTCAAAAAAGAATCACTCTTTGTAAAAGTGCATTTATAAGTTTAAAAAAACCCTTACCTGTCCAGAATTAAATAAGGATGCACTTTAACAAATGATACATACAGATTTTAAACAGTTGTAGGTTAAAATTTTCACATTTCAAGGACTGCAGACCTACCAGTACACCTATACTCCACTGGTTCTAAGCTTTTTTGCAAGGTTTGAAACTAGAAAGAAGCTAGGTTAGCAACCTGTATATGACTGAGCAGTTGAATGACACACTGTTATTTATAAGGCAGTAAACAATGCTTAAAAGTATATTATTTTGAATCTGTATGTTAAAGAAGTGTATTGATCAAAAAAGAAAAAGCAGTACAATGGGTGATCGTTTGTTAGCGTATCAATTAACACAATGTGAACCTCTGTGGAGTGTATTTAGTATTACATTTCAACCAAATGATCTGAACAGAATAGTCTTGCCTCTGGTTTTTTATTTAAAATTATTGTGCCATACTTTCAGACCTCTGGTTCAATATCTGGTAGTTCTTTCCATGGACGGCTAGAGAAAGATGGATCTCAGAGTTCAGAAGCTGGTACTTCCTCAAGTCTCTCAAGAGGTAAAACAATGCAAAGTCCTTACAGTGCTTAGATTTGGTGAAAAAGAAGCTTCAACTGTAAGACCCTCTTAGATTGGGTGAAAAAGAAGCTTCAACTGTATGAGCCTCCTTAGTTGGGTGAAAATAACGTTCAATGTAAGAGCCTCTTTGATTGGATGAAAAATAGCCTGCTGTAGGGCCTGTTTGCTATTCGGTGAGCACTGCTAATGGCACTGTCCAAATTGAAAGATTTTTGCAAATGTCCATTTTCCAGAAATTTAACACAAGTGACCACATAGACAGGGTTGACTGTTTACAGCTTCTGTTATCTGGTACATGTTCTATCAGGTAGATGGTACCAGTAAATAGTATATATATCCAGATCATCCCGGGAATGCACAGGCGGCATTACACATTCATAACTAAAAAAGTGGGAACAAAAATTTGACCTTGGCTAGGCCAAGCTTACTTCTTAGTTGTTGTGTTCGTTATGTCTGCAGTTTTAACAGTACTTGTGAAGAAGTACTGCTGGCTGTTACATCAATGGATCTGTCAGCCAGCCAGTACAAGGTGAAATGTTGGCCGGTAATGAGTATTCAATCAATATCAGTTCATTTGCCCCAGTCAAAATCAAGTGCAGTTTTTAAATATAATGAACTGCTGATGAAGTGCCATTTACAAGGTATAGACACCTATAATGATTGCAACAATTACAGACTGCACTCGTCAAAATGTCTAGACAAGATTAACAATAATTTTAACGTATTAAATGTAGGTGTACTTAAAGAAGGTATTCATAGGTCATATAAGTAAATTTGTTTGGCATGTACTTTGCAAAGTGCAGATTAAAAGGGTTTGAAGTCAATCGCCAGTTCAAGTCCAACAGAAGGGACTTCAATAATAATAATAATAATCTCTTTATTTAAGCATATGTACATAAAGCAACATATTTTTCAGTCTTCTATTAACAATAATAATAAACAGTTGAGAAAAACTATTATCATACATCAACTAAGAAAAACTAACACAACAAACGCATGCACGCACACACACACGCACAGGTACATACCGTTCATTCATATTGTATTCAATATGGGGCATGGAGGAATAAGTATGTCCATGCATATCCTTTGTTTGTTGAAAAGATAAAAACTGATGCAGCCATTTTGAAAATTATGTATCGTCTCAATACTTGGGGAATCAAAATCTGAAGAAAAAAAAGTTATGATTGCTAAACACCATTAGATCCGTTCAGAATCAGTAAATGCATTTGTACCATTTATGATATGTGGTCAGTGTGGAGTGTGGAAATTATCGGAAACTAAAAGTAATGATTGTTTCCCATGTTGCTTGCTATGATTGTTGTAATGCTGCAGAAGTGCATGACATTGTTAGCGTTTTTTCTTCCGGAACCTACCTTTTTGTACCAGGAACATGACACTGATCCATTCCGTCAAACAAATACTCTGTCGATATCTCATAATAAAGATTCAAAAACGCTGAATCCCTTGTTTCCAAAAATTTATCACTGACTCATGGAACTGTGAACGTTTTATGATGTATGACATAATCTCTGTTGAGATTTCAAACTAGTTCTAATTTCATGGCATAATATTTTACGATACATTAGTTCCGAGACTTGAGACCTGTTGATATATAATACTAAAATTAATCTCGGAAATAGTCTCCGTGGAGATATAGTTTTCACCATGGTTCAGTGGAACAAGTTTGAAAAATTGTGATCGCCTGTCGCTGTACAAAAAGAAATTAATGTTGCACCTTCTTGTCTGGAATGTAGAACAACATTCGGTAACTTGCTTTTATCAAGGGAATTAAATGTAAGTATAAAAGAGAGGAAACGGTCTCCATAGAATTAAGGAAAAACAAAGCAGTGTGAATGTTGTTCACTGAACATGCAAAGAAAGGGAAAAATAACAGAAAAGTAGGCCATATCTTATGGGAATTTTAGGCATAAGTGGGATGATGGGAAGTTTTTGTAATCTTTGTTTAAGCAGATTTTAGAACAACTAACCATTACCCTGCTACATTTCTAAAATGGCCTGGAAGTATCATGTATCAGGCTGATCATGATCTACATTGGTCCCGAAGGCAGAATGACTTGTCCTTAAACAGTTAAGTGCAAACTATTCATAATCATGTGGCATCACTTGCTTTTTGAACTTTCGCTACAATTAAGACTGTTTCCCATTAAGAATGTTGCCTTAAAGAAAAAGATGAAATTTACAAAGGATAGTCATTCTGTAAACAAATGACAACTTTTGCATCGAACGATGTATGAAAACAACAAACATTACAGTTGCAGTGGTGATAAGACGTAAAACAGAAAATAAATGGTTGAATTACACAATATTTGGAAGCGTAACAGTTTCAAAATGTTTGTATGTGTATCATCTATTCAAAATATTTATGAACTTTTCAGAAGAAGGCTTTACGGCTGAAACACATCGATAAATGTGTAAATTATAAGTGCGTTGACTTTCTTTTTCCATATTTTATTGTTTATTCTGCAAATGCTGCAAATTGTATGCCAAATAGGAGAGTAATAGAATATATGAAACCTTGTTTAAAATGGGAAATGTAACAGTCTATCACTACATGTGTTACAGATTCGAGTGTAGATACGCCGTATAAGGACTCTACGGGGATCGACCTGGAGGATTTTATCAAGAAGACGCTCAACAAAACACCAAAGGATCGAAGCATGTTGATCAAATTAGAAGTGGATCTCATTAAGTTTATACGAGAACCAAAGTGAGTATCTTTCTCGAATGAATTGTGGCTACACATTCATTGATTCACGTTTGTCTATATCAACATTTTTTGGGGGCCAAATTCATTGTTTATGAAGAAAACATCTTTGGAAAACACTTGTTTATATATCGTTTATAAGTTTGTCATATATGGTAATAGCAACTTTATTCATTTTGATGTTTGTTTCAGTTTATTATTAAAAATATACAAATAGAGCATTTAAAATTAATTATAAAAAGAGAAGTATTTTCAAAGTGGTATTTTTTTTTATAATTATGAAATAAAAAGTAAATTTGACATTGCGGGAATACTTTTGACTGTGAACTGTAGTTTGTCGGAAAATAATGATAGTTTATTCAATGTGGTTTAGTTTTAAATGAATAATACAACTATTTTCTTTGTGATACAGGCACCATTATCTCAAATTTCCACAAATGTCATCGTACGATCGTATGTTAGTCCATCGAATTGCTGCATTTTTTGGTCTTGACCACAACGTTGACCAGACTGGCAAGTGTGTTATAGTGAACAAAACAGCTAATACCAGAATGTGAGTACTAAATACTACACCGCTTTTCTGTCAACTGTCTTCATGGTTGAGTAGGTTAAGTCGCAGAATTGTAATCCCTTAACCCATCACTGATTAAGGGCCATAGATTTGAGCCCCACCACTGACCTGTCTCTATATAAAAAAAGATTTGTTTCGGTCGCTCTCTTTTTAATCACTTTTGCTTTCACTGACTATAAACATGGGTATGAGTGTTTTTACCTACCAGTCTGTTTATGTGAGAAAGATGGCATTAAAACTGATGAGTTCTGGTTCTCCAAAGGATGAACAGTTCGGTGAATTTCCTGACTGCATATATCTGAAATATTGTTGAAAACCATTGTTGAACGGAAGCAATTGTTATGCTACATTGATGTGTACTTCAAGCTAATGAATAACAAATATGAAAGACTTTCAAAATTTAAGTATATTTCACAAATGCAGCTACATATAAACACAAATCACAAGTTCCATGCAAATTTTTTCCAGCTCGATTATGTATGAAGTACATAACAAAACACTGACATATAACCAGAAGTTTGTCCAACCAGTATTCTTTTTTTTTCACCTTTCAGACCAGACTTTTCTTTCCAAGAACAAATAAGCAATGGTGATGAGTCCAAGCCTAAGAAGTTGTTAACAAGAGGTGGTGGAAGCTATGATGAACTTTCGGTATGCAATTCTAGTTTACATTGCACCTGGCACTTGTCAGTATCGTACTTTACGGAAGGAGAACAGTTTCACTGAATGAGGGGTCTAGGCTGATGATACGAGGTTTTAGATAAAATCATGTTTTGAATTTAGGTTGAATGACTTTTTATTCGGTGAAAACCTACTGCATTGGAATGATTCTAGGCATGATATGATACAGGTTTTTGAAATCAAACTGATCAGAACTGCAAGGCAGTAATTGAATTGTGGTTGAAAACTCAATCTGTAGTGGGGGGAAAAATCCCTTTTTAGCTTGGATGCATCAAGTCCTATAGCTCCTACATGAATTTTGACAAAAGTACCCCTTTCTTTGACTTACAAAATATAGGTTGAAGTTTTGCATACAAATTACCTCTCCAAAGTCGATGCAGATATTAAATTGAAATTTACACAAGTCATTGAGGTGGATAAAACATGGTGAAAGGTACATGTGCCATTACTCTCGATTGTATTTTGGCGAAGTAATGCCCCCTTTTGGACATGGAAAAAGCAGGTTTAAGTTTTACCATCCTCTAAAACTAATGCAGATACTGGGTTGAAACTTCACATAGGTAATGGCTGTAATTGTACAAGATTACAGCATCAAGGCCCATAACTCTTACATGAATTTTGACAAAATAATCTCCCTATCCAGACTAAGAAAATTCTGATTTAAGTTTTGCATGCTAGTCACTATTTCCAAAACTAATGCAGATATTGGTTTGAAATGTCAGGCAGTTATTTGTGATAAAAAATTTTAAGGTCTTGTGACTTACGAACTTTTTGTCTTGCAAATTCAGAGAGATTTCCAGTACATGAAAACTGAAGTACATGAGAATATAGGGTTAGATATTTAGTAATTTTGATATTTGATATGGTATTTTTGTGGTTGAAATATTTTGAATGGCAATGGCATTGACCAGAGTCATTAAAATTGTTTGCAACAGTTACCTAGTCTTAATTATGCTGATTTACGATATATTTTTTATTCCAGTCACGAAACCTACAGAAACCTAGCTTGGATTCAACAAGGGCAAAGTCTTTAGAAGAACGTCAACAAGTCTACGAAGAAGTTCGAAGCAGAATTTTTACGCGTGAAGAGCAGCTTGAGGTAGGAAAGGTTATAATGTTGTAATTTTCACAATATAAGATGTAAATTGTTTTCTCTAAACTGTTACGTTAGATCAGATGCAACTGTTTGTTTATTGTCAGAAAAACACCAAAATTGGGAGAGAAAGATATCGAGAAATATTACCGTTTCATGTCGTAAATGCAATAATCATATGCAAAAGACAGATCACATTGTTTCATGTTTTCATTGTGTTAAACATGTTTTAAACCATTACTTGAAAGCAGGTGTTTCTCAAAGGTTATGCGTGATCAGACAGCAGAGTCATGCACCCTTATAAACAACAAATAGTGCTGTCGGAACTGATGTACAGTCCATTTAGAGAAAGTTTAAGGGAAATGTTTAAATATATCCGCATTCATAAACCAGATGTAAGGCAATAGGGCATAAACTTTATCAGAAATATGTTAAGGAACGAGTCTATGGGTCCGCCGAGAATTGTATTTGGGAAGAAGAAAAAGTGGAGTGTAACAGATTGGTTTGTTCAAGTATGATTGTTTGTTGTTTTTATGACCTGTATCCGATTTGTTTTTTCCAGGCGCAGCCAACCGGCTACTGTCAGGAGGACCCTAAAATAACAGGGATTGTGTAAGTTACATCCTTAACTGTAAATAAGTCCCAGTTTTCACATAAGTTTTATTCAGTGTTTTACTGATGTTGGACTTGTTTAATTTTATTTATAGATTTAATTTTGTAATATATATATGCAAACAGTTTGAAAGTCCATTGCATAAATGCACCCAGTTATGATGCATGCAGCTCATTTCTGCATTGAGCCCATCTCTGTGAGTGGTTAAGGTGGCCGACATGTAATAGCTAAACTTGTCACTGTTTAAGAGTCATAGAACGCTGGCTACTTACTTGACTCTTTTTGTGAGAAAGTTGGCAGTTTCTTATTGAGGCATGGTGTTTAGTACCAGTCATTCCCAGAAATGATGGTTAGCTAAACTGCCCACCTGTACATAACTAAAATAATAAAATGGGTGTTAGCTTCAAAGAAAATAATTTTTATGCCCTCTATTGAAAGATGGAGGGGTATATTGGTTTGCACATGTTGGTCGGTCTGTTGGTAGACCAAACCTTGTTCGATCAATAACTTGGCCTAGGTTCCTCAAACTTGGTAGGTTGGTTTGTCATGGCAAGTAGATGACCCCTATTGGTTTGAGGTCAGTAGGTAAAAGTTAATGTCACAGTGACCTTTGACAGAAAAAAAATGCCTGATCAAAACTTTGAGAATGCTTTGGCCTAGATTCCTCAAACTTGGTAGGTTGGTTGGTCATGACAAGAAGATGACACATGGTGATTTTGAGGAGAACAGGTCAAAGGCCAATGTTGTAGTGACTTTCAACAGAAGTGGCTATTTGGCTGCCGCCAGGGTGGCACACATATTTTACAAACATCTCGTTTTCCACAACAACTGCAGCCTGTAGTCAAACATACAGAGACCGCAGTCATGAGAAGAAAATACATTTGCCACGTGAAAGGGCTTGATTAGCTAAATATGCAAATTGTGCCTAAATTTTACAAGAATTTGAAAAAGCTGAGATACATGATAAGACCCTGTACCAAAATTGCTCAAACCGTTCTGCTCCATTGCACAAGATGGCTGCCAGGGCTAAAAACAGAAATAGCTTTAACCGACTCTTCCCCCTAAATGGCAATTATTTCCCCTTTACATAGTGAAGTAAAGATTGTTTATAATCGTAACTTGATAAAAAAATGCAAAAGACTACACCAGTACCTGACTAGATTTATATCACTTTGTTTATTATGTGAAAAATAGTTGATGCATGAAATTGTCAAAAAAATTTTGAAACTCTTATGATATTATATAATTGATTTGAAGTCAATAAAATGATGATTTAAGATGTTCGCCTCTTCAAATGTGTGGGCAATATAAAATACTTAACACGCCCAAATGTTATTAAACCTTCATTAGCAAAGAATTATCACCTTCAGTTAGTATTTCAAATATGTCAATTAAATGTAAGTGTTTGATTCTTTCAGTATCATTTTGTGAATAAAAGGTTACACTTGAACATTTGTCAATATTATCAAGTTCTGAGGATGGCCAAAAATAGATCCTAAGCGAAACAAGCTTTTTATTGTTGGCAGAGTATGTTACAATGCAACCGTAGAATGTGTGCTCTGTCAGAACTCCACTGGTTGATGAACTAGAGAATATGGATAAACTGGTTAATGACATTATATTGAGGGTTGATCGCATTCTGTTGTAAGTCCTTCTTTATTTCATTAAATTTATGACAGTTCTGTGGTCAACCCTCGCTATGAACCTGAAAATGTCTGTCATTTACCTTTCTGTTCTTAGCATACCTGTCGTTTTATTAATTTTAGAACTTTGTTGAATATCTTCTATTTTAAATTGCTTAGAAACAAAAAAATGACTTACATTAATACCAGTCAGAAAGGGAAGTTTTATTATAAATGCCAGTTCAGTGTATGGAGAGGGGAAATATGAGACAACCTATGGATATTTTTGTCTTTTGCTATAACGTCTGATCGTGTTACGTATTAATAATTTTAATGAGTTTGTTCGGTAAATGTCTGCAGGGAAATTTCATGTTGAAATCACGTTGCAAGTAAGAATAGGTAAAGGTTGAATGTGAAGAGTTCTGGAATGTCTTCTTCCGTAAACAGAAGCATTTTATATTTATGGCTCTGATTTACGTAGACATAAGACATATATAACTACCTGACGTGAGTTCCTCATGCTCACAAGGACCTGTTGAGATCACCTTTCATGAGGGCAAAAATCAGAACTTACAGGTTTCAGCAGTGAAAGGTTACCAACTGACCAACACATAAATCTCATGTCATGAACATATTCTTACAGTACAAAATGGCGAAAAAATCTCCCCCAGTGCTTCTGCAAGGTTAAATTTGAAATCTAAATGATTTAATTAGGATGGATGGTTGTCCGTCGTCAGTCGTCCGTCATCATTTTGCTTCAAACAAATCTCCTCTGAAACCACTGAGCCAAAGTTGATGAAACTTGGCGGGGATGTTTCTTGCATGAAGCTCTTCCAAGATTGTTCAGAGAATTCCATTCCATGCAGAACTCTGGTTGCTATGGCAAAAAATAGGAAACATTTTTAAAATCTTCTCTGAAACCACAAGGCATAGAGCTTAAATATTTAGCATGTAGCATTGTCTATTGGACCTCTACCAAGTTTGTTTAAATTATGAGCCCCAGGTCAGAATTGACCACGAACTGAGGTCACTTGGTTTTACATAGGCTTAAATAGGAAAACCTTTTTTAAATCATCTTCTCTGAAACCACAAGGCCTAGAGCTAAGATATTTAGCATGTAGCATTGCCTAGTAGACCTCTTCAGAGTGTGTTCAAATTATGCCCCTGGGGTCAATATTGGCCCTGCCCAGGGGGTGACTTGTTTTACAAAGACATATATAGGAAAGCCTTATCTCTCCAACACCACAAGGTTTAGAGCTGAGATATTTAGTGTGTAACAGTGTCTAGTGGACCTCTTCAAAGTGTGTTTAAATCATGTCCCCAGGGTCAAAGTTTACCAGGGGGTTGTTTGGTATAGAAAAAACTTTAAAAATCTGCTTTTCTAAAACTACAAGGCACTTAGATAATTTGGTATGTAACATTGTCTAGTGGTCTTCCACCTACTTTGTTCAAATCAAGCCTCTGGGGTCAAAATTGAGCACACCCCCCAGGCAAGTGCACTTGTACTCAGGTGAGCGATATAGGGCCATTATAGCCCTCTTGTTGATAAAAGTTATGAAGGTAGACTGGGATAACCTTTGTAACCCTCAACTGTTCATGATCTGCACTAATTGCTGTTTGGTTTGGACAATTTCAGTGAACTGGTTTTGAGTCTTAAAATCAAACTGAGAGATTGACTGATCTGTTTTAGAAATTTTGTTAAGTTTAACATCAGTCACTTGTCACTTGACCAGCAGTTTTGAGTTGGTACCGTTTTTCATTGCAGTAAAAAAATTGACCGCCCTATTAGCCTTGGAAGTAGAGATGAAAATCCATGGAGTAGCACGGAGTCGAGTGGATATGGGAGCATCGATAGTGCAGGCAAAGTTCAACGCATGCTCGTGCCAAAGGCAAACAGTTTCGGTGGAACACAGACTTTTGTTCTACAACATTCAAAGTCTCCAATGAGAGGCAGCAGCCTGTCTAAAGCTGGTAAGGTTTTCTGTTTCAACTACATGTATGTGATTAAAATAAATCTATGTATTTATGGATTTTAATTTTGTTGATTTAACATTATGGTATTAGCCATCTGGTTATGGTAATAGAAAGTTAATCTCATTGGTGTCCTTGCTGTTAGTTTTAACAATATTTCTATACCAGTCTAAAATATGTTGGTTCTGATTGGTCAGTTTTGAAATGTATATCATTTCTGCCCAATGAGAAGCCAGAAATTAAAGACTGGTTTTGGATAGTTGTCTGAACTTACATTGTTTGTAAACACATGTTGTAAACAGCTCTAAAAAGTATTAATTACGGACAGTTTGCTTATTAGACTGTATGTTATTTACCTGTAGCAAATTTAAATGACCTAGCCAATCAGAATCAACATAAGAACGGAAGTACATTAGTATAGGCCATTTTTTTCTTTGCAATTCTGTGTATAAGGTGTAAGTTACTGGAGTAAAACCAGTATGCAATGATAAGACATTACAGAAAAGGTTAGCTTGAAAAGCTGTCGGAAAAACTTGTGTTTAACTTCAATTCTAATGGATCAATGGTTTAATGCAACTGGGTACATTTATTTGAGGAAGACATGTTTGTTAATGCTTATAAACTTACATGACCATGGAGATTGTAAATAAATCATCTAAGCATGCTCTTTGTGCAATATGTTTCCCTTACATAAATTGAAAATGTCAGTAACATCTGAAATTTGTATCACGTGGAAGAAAATATTGATTTTAGATGGAAACTAGCATTTTAAAAGAAAATAATGAAGACGTAAATCACTAGAAAAGAACGTGATACGTAGAATTCTCTGTTCAGTATACTGTTGTTCAGTATGGAAATATCAATTTCTAATATCAATGGTAGAGTGTAAGAGCAAAGGTATATGTTAAAGTCCCAGGAGCACTTTAAATACTCGTATAAAAAAATGAAAAAATGAATTTATGGGTAGAACAATGATTGATGTATTCTGTTTATCTACTCTAAAACAATGTTGATGTTTACATTTCTTTCATGTTTGTTGCTTCTTCAATAAAAAGTGTAGCTATATGTTTAGCATCTGCTTTTGATCAGGAAGTTTTTTTCATAAAAATAATGGCCTATTTTGTTGGTAAAACATCTTTCTAGAGATATGAGTAATTTTACGTCCAAAATGCTCCTGGGCCTTTAAAAAGAGAAAATGACCTGCCTCTATGGTTGTGGTGGCTGACATGAAATCCCCTAACCTCTTAATGTTTGAGGGTTAGGGGTTCAAACCCTGGCACTGACTATATTGCTTATGTGAGAAAGTTGACGGTTTCTTTTGTAAGATTGTGGTTTACTGCTGTTTCATCCCAGGAATGTTGAACTGTCTGTCTGTCTGTCTGTCTTCAAATAACTGAAATTCTGTAGCTTAGGTAATAAGATCCCAAGGGAATAAACATAGGTAAATGAAAATGTAAAATCAAATGTATGTCAAGAAACAAGAAATTGCTGAGTTATAAAAGAAAAATGAACATGTGGATTTTATAAACAGATGAGCCCCAAGCCGAAGAAGGTAATTTATTAACATATGGTGAAACACTGAGGACAAACGTTTTTTGCCGATTGTTTGATATGGGCAACCACAAAATCAGATTTTTTACAAATTTTTAGCTCACCTGAGCACAAAGGTGAGCTATTGTGATCAATCACCTGATGTCCATTGTCTTGTCAACATTTGGTTTGTTTACATTCTAGCACCATCATTTCTTCACTCTTCCTAATCTTATGTACACAGAATGTGTATAGACGAGTGCTATTGTGGGCTTGATTGGATCAATGTTTCTGGAGTTATGGCCCCTGATTTAACAAAACTGGAACATTTAAGAATGTTTACCCTCTGGCTGCTAGCACCTTCATTTCTTCACTAATCTTAATCATATTTACCCAGAATGTGTATGACCATACATTCTTGGATGCTTGATCAAATTGATAGGTTTAGAGTACTAACCCCTAATTTAACAAAAAAATCAATTCAATATCTGACCAATTTAGACCAGTCTTGAACGAGTTAAAATATGGCTAATCTAGTTCAATAGTTGGAGGACAATTTGATCTATTTTTTTCAGGTGAGCGATCCAGAGCCATCATTGCCCTCTTGTTTGTATCTTTAGTTTACAAAGTGAAGCTGGTATAGTGTAAGGAACCATAATGTCTGTTGTATATTTTATTTCAGGCTATGCCATATACATATTTAGAAACAAAACAAAAACAAAATAAAACTACTTATTCGTATTTCAGTTAAACTTGTCAGACCTATTTAAAGACAGTTCAGTGATTCAGTGAAACAAGTGCAATAACTCTGTTACTTTCCCCATCAGTCATTTGGTCTTAAAAGGTCCTTTTAAGCAACATACCAGAATATGAAAGCGATTTCTGTCAGAAAATGGGACACTAAGAAAAATCTGTTTTTGTGGTTTGCTGTCCTAGATATAACCAAATGTGTGTATTTGAATTTAAAAAGCAGTAACAGTTTGCAGTGTTTGACTGTATTTTGTAAAAAAGGAGTCTTCAGATATAATACCTTTCCATTGAAATATATTATTTCTTCTACTAAAGGAGGTTGACATTTTTGTGTCGCCCTTTTGGAGAAAAGGTCGATACATAGGGATCGCTTTGTCCACCTCTGTTGGTCCGTCACAAAAAATAAACGTTGGCTATTACTTTGCCATTTCTTAAGATTTCTTCATCAAACTTTCAAATTGCATTGCTTATGACAAAAGGGTTGTGATGCCGCCAGATTTTGTCGGTCAAGGTCATATTTGACAGAGTTATGTCCCTTTTTGTACTTCGATTTTGTCCCGAAATTATTGGTTATTTTGACAAAGTGTAAGAGGGCGACACAAATGTTCTACTGAACACCCACCTAGTACTAATTATCAGGATGAAGGGTTTAGACTGGTTATATAATGGAATAACATTACAATAGTGCTAGTTAGATGATGTATCAGTTTCTTTCATTTACAATAGAGACAATACTTTACTATAATTTTAGCCTTAAATGAATGAAATAACTTGATTTCCAAATCTGAATATTTAATGGACTACAAAATACTGGCACTTTAAGTCTCACAATTCTTGCAAGCTTGGTGATCCATCTTTTCTAAATTTGAAACATAAAGAAGAGTATGCTCCAAATAGGGCATCTGTTAAAGCAGACATAAGTTGATTACAGGTGATTAGTTTTATCAGATGATGCAGACATAGGTTAAGATTGTTGTCTTTTGGACAGTAGGGAGATTAATGGATGAAACGTACATTTCATATGTTACTTTATTCTTTGGAACGTAGACTCAATGAGCATGGGAACGAGTATGATCCAGCCAAATTACAGTTCATTGGTCAGACCGTATATGATGTCATCACCTACTTGTAGCCAATCAGATAATTCCTCCCTGTCGGGGAGCAGTTCTTCCGGTCTAGCGCCGTCGCCACAGCAGGGTAACACAGGTAGAAGACGAACGTGTGACACCTAGTTACCTAGAACACCCTTATAACACATCCCTTCTGTGAACATATAAGAGAAAGCGATTTGTGTATAAGGTAACAGTATAAGGGACTGAAAACTTTTTGGCATCGTAAAAGCTTGTTTCTATGAAAAAAATGTCTTTTTTTCTGCGGTTTTGGCTGCACTGCAAAGTCAAAAGCCATTGATGTCTAAAATTGAACGTTTCTAAGATCTCATTTGGTCATAGGGTCCTTCGATTAATTCTCTGGTTTCATCTTAACTGCGAACCTTTACGCAACACTTTTACCTATGCCTTGATCCCAACAACTCTGGAAAGGACAAGTAATAGAGAGGGATGTGTTATAGAATGCTGTGCTTTAAAACTTTTATTTCTAGCTTTTGTCAGCAGACACGTTCTGCTGGTGTCAACTTGCCATGTATACTCTTTGATTTGCTTGATGAATTTTTGACAGGTTGTCTATGTACTGTATGGTGTAGGTTGCTTATTTTACTGTATGGTGTAGCTTTTTATAGACTCGTATTTTGTTACAGCTAGATTTTCTTTGCACAATCTGCACACGTTAAATTTTACCATACTATGAATTATTTCCCTTTCATATTAGGTAAAGTATGAAAAAAACAGACAGAATATATAAAGCTCTTTTTGTTGTGCTTGAATTGCACATATCTGTAATCATTAAGGTAACATATTATGTCTACCTGTGGACAGAAAATCTAGGAGTACCATATCCGTGGCTTTTATGTATGGTGTCTGACTTTTACCATTTAGCGTATTATTTTACCCGTATTAGCTTTATTTCTATAATATTATTCTAGGTCATAATTTTGATGTCATTAGAGAGAGAAAATTCTGAGGTTCTCAGTTTGAAATACAAGCATTTGTTATATTTGTAGTGTATATGTACTTAATTCCTTTCCGTGGGCATTTTTACATTAGTTCTTATTTTAGCATGTTCTCGTATCATAGCAAAATAAAACAGATAAAACTAATTGTGTAAAAGTGCTTGTAACTTGTTCTTTGAGAAACAGACTTACGAGTGAGTTGATAAACTTCATGCTTTCTTCACAAACAAGCTGAATTAATTAGTAGGTATGAACTAATGCCAATCTTTGAGAATTCAAATATATTTCAATAAGATAATGATTATGTAGATATTTGTAATCTATTTTTGATTCATTTAGGTTAAGAAAGAACTGGGTAATTTTTGTAATACTTGTGGTTGTCATGTTTTTGATTGGAAATTTTCAGGTCAAAAAGTCTACTGGGTGGCATCAGATCTCAACTCAATACCTGCAGGCAGTATAGTGATTAATCCACAGACAGGTATAGTATTTTAACATTGTAGAAGTCTGTCATAAAATGGGGCACTCCATTCTCTCCACTAATGGGTTATTCAGCAGTACATGAATTTTTAACAGAATGTACATTAAACAGGCAGTGTAGGTGACTATTTTACCTATAGGTACACTAAATAGACAGTGTATTGTTACCAGTCTAGATTTTCTTTACACTAATCTGACACTTTAAATTTGACCAGTCTACCTAGAATTATTCCCTTTCATATTAGGTAAAGTATGAAAAAATAGACAGAATATATATAAGCAGGTTTTGTTGTGCTTGAATCTGCACATATCTGTAATCATTAAGGTAACATTATTATGTCTACCTGTGGACAGAAAATCTAGGAGTACCATATCTGTGGCTTTTATGTATGGTGTCTGACTTTTACCATTTAGCGTATTATTTTACCCGGTATTAGTTTATTTATATAATATTATTCAAGGTCATAATTTTGATGTCATTAGAGAGAGAAAATTCTGAGGTTCTCAGTTTGAAATTCGAGCATTTGTTATATTTGTAGTGTATATGTACTTAATTCCTTTCAGTGGGCATTTTTACATTAGTTCTTATTTTAGCATGTTCTCGTATCAAAGCAAAATAAAACAGATAAAACTAATTCTGTAAAAGTGCTTGTAACTTGTTCTTTGAGAAACAGACTCACGAGTGAGTTGATAAACTTCAAGCTTTCTTCACAAACAAGCTGAATTAATTAGTAGGTATGAACTAATGCTAATCTTTGAGAAATTCAAATATATTTTAATAAGATAATGATTATGTAGATATTTGTAATCTATTTTTTATTCATTTACGTTAAGAAAGAACTGGGTAATTTTTGTAAAACTTGTGGTTGTCATGTTTTTGATTGGAAATTTTCAGGTCAAAAAGTCTACTGGGTGGCATCAGATCTCAACTCAATACCTGCAGGCAGTATAGTGATTAATCCACAGACAGGTATAGTATTTTAACATTGTAGAAGTCTGTCATAAAATGGGGCACTCCATTCTCTCCACTAATGGGTTATTCAGCAGTACACAAAAACGTACAAATGTACATTAAACAGGCAGTGTAGTGACCAGTCTACCTACAGGTACACTAAATAGACAGTGTAATGACCAGTCTACCTACATGTACACTAAACAGACAGTGTAGTGATCAGTCTACCTACAGGTACACTAAACAGGCAGTGCAGTGACCAGTCTACCTACAGGTACACTAAATAGGCAGTGTAATGACCAGTCTACCTACATGTACACTAAACAGGCAGTGTAGTGATCAGTCTTACATACAGGTACACTAAACAGGCAGTGCAGTGACCAGTCTACCTACAGGTACACTAAATAGACAGTGTAATGACCAGTCTACCTACAGGCACACTAAACAGGCAGTGTAGTGATCAGTTTACCTACAGATACACTAAAAAGGCAGTGTAGTGATCAGTCTACCTACAGGTACACTAAACAGGCAGTGTAGTGACCAGTCTGCCTACAGGCACACTAAACAGGAAGTGTAGTGATCAGTCTACCTACAGGTACACTAAACAGGCAGTGTAGTGATCAGTCTACCTACAGGCACACTAAACAGGCGGTGTAGTGATCAGTCTACCTACAGGCACACTAAACAGGCAGTGTAGTGATCAGTCTGCCTACAGGCACACTAAACAGACAGTGTAGTGATCAGTCTACCTACAGGCACACTAAACAGGCAGTGTAGTGATCAGTCTACCTACAGGCTTACTAAACAGGAAGTGTAGTGATCAGTCTACCTATATGTACACTAAACATGCAGTGTAGTGATCAGTTTACCTACAGGCACACTAAACAGGCAGTGTAGTGATCAGTCTACCTACAGACTTACTAAACAGGAAGTGTAGTGATCAGTCTACCTATATGTACACTAAACATGCAGTGTAGCGATCAGTTTACCTACAGGTACACTAAACAGGCAGTGTAGTGATCAGTTTACCCACAGGCACACTAAGCAGGCAGTGTAGTGATCAGTTTACCTACAGGTACACTTAAGCAGGCAGTGTAGTGATCAGTTTACCTACAGGCACACTAAGCAGGCAGTGTAGTGATCAGTCTACCTACAGGTACTTACTTAACAGGAAGTGAAGTGATCAGTCTACCTACAGGCACACTAAATAGGCAGTGTAGTGATCAGTCTACCTACAGGCACACTAAATAGGCAGTGTAGTGATCAGTCTACCTACATGTACACTAAACAGGAAGTGTAGTGATCAGTCTACCTACAGGTACACTTAACAGGAAGTGAAGTGATCAGTCTACCTACAGGTACACTAAACAGGAAGTGTAGTGATCAGTCTACCTACAGGTACACTAAATAGGCAGTGTAATGACCAGTTTACCTACAGGTACACTTAAGCAGGAAGTGAAGTGATCAGTCTACCTACAGGTACACTAAACAGGCAGTGTAGTGATCAGTCTACCTACAGGCACACTAAACAGGCAGTGTAGTGATCAGTCTACCTACAGGCACACTAAACAGGCAGTGTGGTGATCAGTCACCTACATGTACACTAAGCTGGAAGTGTAGTGATCAGTCTACCTACAGGCACACTAAACAGGCAGTGTAGTGATCAGTCTACCTACATGTACACTAAACAGGAAGTGTAGTGATCAGTCTACCTACAGGCACACTAAACAGGATGTGTAGTGATCAGTCTACCTACAGGCACACTAAACAGGCAGTGTAGTGATCAGTCTATCTACAGGGACACTAAACAGGAAGTGTAGTGATCAGTCTACCTACAGGGACACTAAACAGGCAGTGTAGTGATCAGTCTACCTACAGGGACACTAAACAGGAAGTGTAGTGATCAGTCTACCTACAGGGACACTAAACAGGCAGTGTAGTGATCAGTCTACCTACAGGCACACTAAACAGGCAGTGTAGTGATCAGTTTACCTACAGGCACACTAAACAGGCAGTGTAGTGATCAGTCTACCTACAGGCACACTAAATAGGCGGTGTAGTGATCAGTCTACCTACAGGCACACTAAACAGGCAGTGTAGTGATCAGTCTACCTACAGGGACACTAAACAGGAAGTGTAGTGATCAGTCTACCTACAGGTACACTAAATAGGCAGTGTAGTGATCAATCTACCTACAGGCACACTAAATAGGCAGTGTAGTGATCAGTCTACCTACAGGCACACTAAGCAGGCAGTGTAGTGATCAGTCTACCTACAGGGACATTAAATAGGAAGTGTAGTGGTCATCCTACAAACAGGTACACTAAAAAGGAAGTGTAGTGATCACTCTACTGACAGTTATATAAAGCAGGTTTAAGGATCAGTCATTAAATAGGCACTGTTCTTTAACTGTTTTTGAACTGGATCTGTTTTCAAGACAGTAAACACAAACTGTACCAATCAGACTGTGAACTGATTTCAGATTCTAGGCAGATTTCGTGGTTCTTTTTGCAGTGTAAAAACAAGAGCTCTGATTAAAGTTCGGATGGGAAATGAAATTATGTTTACGTAACAGTGCAGGGTAATTAAGATACTTCCTTCATCACGAAAATAAGCCAAGGTTTGTGAATTAACATGCAGCAGGGGTTGTGGAAATGATAGAATATTGCTTACATCTCACAGGAAAGTGGAGCAAGAAGAAGACTTGAGGGGTAGAGGGAACTAAGAGTTAGGTACATGTACTGGAGGGGGGATAAGCTTCTGCTTGTCTATTGACATCACATCTCTGTTCATTTTTAGGATGTTGTTGTCTGAAGGCCCAAAACACCACTTCTTACATTGTAGGGATGTTATAAATGCTTACTGGTACTTGCAATTATTACTGATTTTTTAGCTAGTAAATTTTCATATATATTTGGGCAAGCCCAGTCTTCCATATGAGCCTCACAAATAGGCACTGTCCAAACAGAGACAATTAAATAAATAGAGCGGGGTCAAAGTTCACATTCTGAACTGCCTCATTGTATTCAGTGTAGTTCACTGAGATTATATTTTCACTTCAGGTGCCCCATATATGAATCAAGATGGAACGCAGTACAAGTACATGCCAGGTCAGCCCCTGCCCCAGCCAGGCCCACATTATCCACAAAGCCCACAGGCACAGATGTATCAAGTACAGCAGGAATTCGGCTCTCAGATAAGTCAGGTTTGTACACTAGTCTAGATAAATGTTCACTGAACACCTCTCTGTATGATAAATGTTACAGCCCAAATTTAAAGACAGACAATTCTATTTTAGAAACTGAGCAGGGTCAGGGTTAAATTTCACATTGTATATAATGTTTAATTGCCCTTGTTATATAATTATGGCTTCCCCTTCCTCTGTGGTCAAGTACTTAATGTTTCCAACTTGTAATCGGTAAACTTCTGTGGTGGAACTATTTCAATATTATACATATGTTGTAACAGTCTGCATTTGAATTCAGATTAACAATATAGGGCCACCATGGCCCTATTTTCAGAGTACATGTAGATAGGTTGTGAGCATGTCAGCCTCAGTCATTTTGTCAGCTTCAATTAGTGTGTCAGCCTCAATCAATGTGTCAGCCTCTCTCACTGTGTTGGCCACAATTAGTGTGTTAGCCTCAGTAGTGTGTCAGCCTCAGTACTGTGGGAGCGTTAAATTTATTATCAGCGAGTAATTTTTACAGTCAGTAGGTTGTCACTGAGTGTATGTTGTCTTTATTACTTAGTTATGATTATGCAACTATTTCAGGACTCGCAGTCATCACAAGAGATGGTACAGCAGATGTCTGTGATGCGCTTAACACCCCAGTCATCTCTGGAGAGCACGGGGGCAGGGGGTGATAGTACGGTTGTAACGGCAGCTACACAGCAGCAGCAACAACAACAGCCTATGTTGATAAATCAAAATATACAACAAACTCAGCAGGTGTATACACCGCAGCAAATGTCAAGTGGACAGGCACAGGTAGGGGCAAAACGTTCAAACGATAGAGAAATCTTAACAAAATGTCAGAGACTTTCAGCAGCTAAAATCTACAAAATCTACTAAGATGCCTCTGTATGTCTGTCTGTTCATTCCTGGGTTTATTGTCTTTTTGTGCTATATTGTGACCCCAGTTGATGTCTGTTGTTAAACCAAACCTGACAGGATTTTTCCTTGTATAGTCCTCTACCAAACTGCTGCACAAAATGCTGAAATTAAAAAATGATGTCAATCTTCCTGGGTTCTTCTCCAATACGCTAGTTCTTAACTCAATGGAATGTTAATCAACATGTGGAAAAGTGCAATTAACATGATGAGGCTGATTTGAATACCAATAGAAATTGGCCTCTGACATGTAAATGCATGTGGAAAAATCTTGAATTTGGAGTCATTATACCCCCAAAACGAAGTTTAGGGGGGTATATAGGAGTCACCCGGTGGTTGGTCGGTCGGTCGGTTGCTCGGTCGGTCGGTCGGGCGGTTTGTTGCATTTTCCTTGTCCGGAGCATAACTTGAAAACTACTAGTTGGAATTCAATACAACTTCATACAATGGTCAAGCACATTGAGAGGAAGTGCAGTGCACAAGAACTATAACTCCATCTTGACTAATTACAGAGTTATTGCCCTTTGTTACTTTTCCTTGTCCTGAGCATAACTTGAAAACTACCAGTTGGAATTCAATACAACTTCATACAATGGTCAAGCACATTGAGAGGAAGTGCAGTGCACAAGAACCATAACTCCATCTTGACTAATTACAGAGTTATTGCCCTTTGTTACTTTTCCTTGTCCTGAGCATAACTTGAAAACTACCAGTTGGAATTCAATACACTTCATACAATGGTCAAGCACTTGGAGGAAGTGCAGTGCACAAGAACCAAACTCCATCTTGACTAATTACAGAGTATTGCCCTTTGTTACTTTTCCTTGTCCGGAGCATAACTTGAAAACTACTGGTTGGAATTCAATACAACTTCATACAATGATCAAGCACACTCAGAGGAAGTGCAGTGTACAAGAACTATAACTCTATCTTGAGTATTTACTGAGTTATTGCCCTTTGTTACTTTTACTTGTCCGGAGCATAACTTGAAAACTACCGGTTGGAATTCAATACAACTTCATACAATGGTCAAGCACATTGAGAGGAAGTGCAGTGCACAAGAACTATAACTCCATCTTGACAAATTACAGAGTTATTGCCCTTTGTTGCTTTTCCTTGTCCGGAGCATAACTTGAAAACTACTGGTTGGAATTCAATACCACTTCATACAATGATCAAGCACATTTGGAGGAAGTGCAGTGCACAGGAACTATAACTCCATCTTGACTCATTACAGAGTTATTACCCTTTGTTACTTTTCCTTGTCCGGAGCATAACTTGAAAACTTCTGGTTGGAATTCAATACAACTTCATACAATGGTCAAGCACAGTGAGAGGGAGTGCAGTGCACAGGAACCATAACTCCATCTTGACTAATTACAGTGTTATTGCCCTTTGTTACTTTTCCCTGTCTGGAGCATTTTTCGAAAACTACAAGTTGGAATTCAATACAACTTCATACAATGGTCAAGCACAATGAGAGGAACTGCTAAGAACAATATCTCTTTTTAGTTTGTTTGCAAGGTATTATGTTACTACGAACTTCTTCAGTTTATAAAGCAATCCTTTTGGGGGTATTAATCACATTTAGTGATAGCTCTAGTTTAAATGTTCGAGTTATGTAGGATTAAGCTAGAAAGTACTACAGATGATCTTGAATCACTCGGTTTGGGCAAAGGATCTTTAATATCTTACTTTGCTGGAATCGTTGTTTGCCATCAGTGCAGATCATGATCAGCCTGCTCATCTGTTAGTGGCACAGTCCACATATTAAGATGGACAAGTCCATTGTAGAAATTTTCAACTGTAAGTATTATATCAGACGGACTGTAAATAATACTGTACAAATTTTGAATTTCTGATTTCTTGATTCTGTTGTGCACAATTTCATTTCCTTCATCTTTTCCCCTTCTTATAAGGCATTTTCAAGGTTTAAGATGGAAAATGATATTTGCAGAAAGTAGCTAAATGTTGTTTGTCTAAAATATATTGAATGTTTGAACATTGGAAGTGCACAGAACTTTTATTGCAGTTTTTGGCATTGTCGAAAGCATTTATCTTCACATAACTTTTATATTTGCAGGGTGTTTTTTATCCAAGCTCACCAACAGTTCCAGGCCAGCCTGTAAGATATATGTGTTCTTATGGTGTTCAAAGTGCTGGGGTTCAAACCCCTCAAGGGTACACCCCCATGCAGGCCATGCAAATAGAAGGAAATAACCAGGGGCAACAGTACCCCTCCCACCAATATTGTCAACAGTATATACAGGGTTTCCAAGGTAACCAAATGTATCCAATGACCTCTCAAGGTCAGACTTTAGGTCAAGGCCAAAGTGATGTGAATTACCAGTGTGGATATAGTGTATCAAGCCCCATAGAGGGCCAGACAGGACAAGGAAATAATGGATATAGTTACCCAGTGCCATTCAGTCAGCAACAGACTATGGTTGCACAAAATCAATCTCAAATGTTTTATACTGTTCAAAATCAACAGTCGACTCAAGCACCTGTGCCACAGGGCTTTATGTATAGTGGACAGCAAGGGACGACATATCAGACAAACACTCCTCCTAGTCAAAACACCACTGTGACTCCAAATGTGCAATTGAATACTGTAGGTGCACAACCTGTGAACTTGAACACTATGAATACTGTAAGTGCTGTGAATATTGCGCAGCAGCAGGCCCCAGGGATCATGCAGGGGTCAGCTGCTGTGATGGGAAGTGCGGTGCCCGCTCAGAGCTCGCCGTATATTTCATCATTTCAAACATCTCACCCCACCATGAATCACACACAACAATTCCACCACCCACAATCCTTCACTTCCCCTATACGCCCGGGTGCGCCTCAGGTGGTGCCTATACAAGGTGTACCGGTGCAGGGTCACGCGGCGAGTGCTCAGACGTTCCACAGTGTGTACAGACCCAATATGCAAATGCCTATGCAGATTCTCCACCAACAGCCCCAAATTCAACAACAACAACAGCAAGCCATGGTGGCGTCAGCAGTTAGCAAGACCGCACAAACTCCTACGCAACACGTTACAGTTAGTGCTAAAGGGTTGTCTGTGGAGTCGAGCTCGGGTGTTGGTAAGGTGGAGAATGGAAGTGGTGAGTGTTGTGAGGCTATGCCAATGGATGTACAGATGGCTAACGCTGCCTTCAGGCCTCATGCTCCAAATCCAGGTATTCTTGTATAAATTTGAGTTGAATCATAGTGGCTTATGCAAGTAAAATAAAACATTTAGTAAAGTTACTCGGACATGCGCATAGATCCAGTAATCTTACCAATCTTTGCTTGAACATTTGAATAATATAACCTTTCAGCTTGCACCCTTACCACTCTAGTGAAATATTAAAGGTTTTAAACTTGTAATGCAAATATTCAACTTAAGAGTACACCTAGCCACTAAATCTCCACTCGGGGACAGAATTTATCATGTTTTATTGGCTCACCTGAGCACCAAGTGCTTAAGGGTGAGCTTTTGTGGATGATTGCCTTGATAATGTCTTGGAAGTGTTCGAATATGGGTCACCTAGGGTCAAAAAGTAGGTCACTAAGTCAGTTACAAGAAAAACTGTCTACACAATAAAGGCTGCATTTTCAATCAGACCTTTGTGAAACATAGTCAGAATAAATGATGTTTCTAAAGGGTCCTAATCTTGTATGAAAAATTAGGTCACTAGCTCAAATATGAGAAAAAACATGTTGATGCTATACAGGCTGCATTTTCTATTGGATTCTGAGAACCTTGGTCAGGATGCTTGTCTTATTCTCAGAAGAGTACAAATATAGGTCATCTCTGGTGAAAAACTAGGTCACTAGGTCAAATATAAAAAAAACATGCTTACACAATACATAAAATCTTAATCAAGTGGAATATGGGTTACCGAACAATGAATTGGTACTCTAATTCAGCCAAAATGGCAGTGGACTCATGTGAGCGATGTGGGCCATCATGGTCATCTTTTTATTACAGAGATACGACTGCAGTATCAGCCCCATAGACCTCAGGTACAAACTGTGCAATTCCCTCAGCAACCACAACCACAGGCACATAGAAGGTAACTATCCCACAGCCTCTGTCTTAGAGTTTTCTTTCATAATATCTCACCACCAAAATCCTTTGTGAACAAAATGTACCATGCAGATACAGTCAAACTTTAACTGGGAAACTTTAATCAAATTATCTTGCCCACTTTTCTAGCAAATGTGGCGTCTTACTGGTAGAATGGTAAATGATTAAATAACTGAATTTTGTTATGGTTAAAAATATGTTTTTGATGAGGTCATATTGAATTAAAAGCGAGAAAAATGTGTGGAGGTGGTAATTTGAAGTTTAACTATACAGTATACTATACAGTTATAAATCAAAATTCCAGATATAAGGAACAAATTTTCTGGACCCAATGTTTTTTCATTACAGTCAAACTTGTGCTAACGGCCACCTGTTACTAGCGGCCACCTGCGGACAACGGCCAGTCTGAATTCCCCCGTCCATATTTGCTCTAAAAAGGGCGGGAATAGCGGCCACCTGCCGTCCGCGGTCAGCGGCCGTAAAAACTTCCCGTCATCGGGTCAGTGATGCAAACAACGGCCACTGAAATTTGTACAGCTGGCTGAATCAGAGCATTTTGTTTCTTGTAAAGTTGTTTGCACCTCAAGCGCGGGCACAATAATCAAAGATGCTTTTGGTGATGAAGTGCTAATGAACTGGTGAAAGAAGTGCTAACATTTAATTGTCACCTTACATAAATTAATCCGCCCAAACTGTCCGGTCCAATTGCCAAAATTGCTTGATTGTTTATTTGATGCAGAACATCTTCGCAATTTGGAGTCGCAGTTTTCATTGTTTGTGCAACTAAATAATTATCGTTTATTTCAGCTAATTATTGCATTCACGTTTAGTAAATGGTTTTATTTATTACAATCAAACTGAAAAACACACACTTTTAACTCGTAAATTAGCCGTTGTATTTTTATTCACAATCGGCTTATTAAAGCGTTTTAAGGCCGATTAACTAAATTCTGCCATTGTTGATCCGATACAAAATCATTTTTGTATTTGATTTGTCTGTGCGACCGTTTGCAAAATTAAACCATATGCACGAAATTGGATAAATCGTTACTCGGTTAATGCGTATAGCATGTTTATCTGACAAGTGATGATGAAACTTGATAAACATTTTTAGTTGATGAAAATATATCACTGCCCACCCTCGAACAAAGGTCACCTGCGAACAACGGCCGTATTCATGGTTTCCCTTGACCGGCCGCTGTTCACAAGTTTGACTGTATTTAATATGAAAATTTAATATGGATATAACAAACTCTGGATATAAAGAACAAATTTAAATGGTCCCAAGGGGTTTGTTATATACAGAGTTTACTGTATGTAAGTGTGTTATGAAAGAACCACTAATTTTATCATCCTAAAGATGAATCTTCAATTAAAGTTTTGCTTTTTACAGGAATTTTTGGCCCCTTTTTTGGACCAACAGTTTGTGTTCAGTTTTGTGTTAGGTCAACTTTTCTACCAATTTTGATGAGTCTAGGCCTGCAACTTCTTAGGAATAATACTAAGTGGGATGAGTTAGTCACAAGATATGATGGCACTGTGTAACTGTGTGCTTCAAATAACCTTTTCTTTAATAGTTAATGTTATACTTGATTTGAGTTAATGCCGTACGGCACAAAGTACCGGTACACATCTCTCCGAGCTACAATATCATGATGCACATTGTTCCTAGAATGCATTTAACGAAATTCTAGAACATGCGTTAATGCGATCTTCAGCCATGAAGAAAAGTTTTTGCGAGTGTTCTAGAATATCATAAAATCAATTCTACGAACAACTGGCATGCAGATTTATGCTCGGAAAGACAAGTTCTGTACGCCATCGTGTATTAAATTTAGTCAAGTATATAATTTGTTATTAAAGAAAATGTTATTTGAAATGAGCTGGGTTTTTTTTTCAGTGCAGTGAGTACTGAATTTATTACCGTATTTTAAGGTAAACCATCTGACGGCAAATGAAAAAAACGCTCTTGGAACGCACATTTAACCATTAGAGTAGAAATCTAAAATAGAGTTAAGGTTTTAGTACTGGACGAAAATTCTTGGCTCATAGGATACTGAAGTTTGACTGTATTTGTATGATACATGATGGTCATGTATTTTAAAGAATTAATGTATAATCAGTTTGCAGCTCTTCGATCAGTTGCTACAGAAACAAGATGGACCAGTTTTGGGTGCATGTATTTATTTCATATTAGCTTGCTGAGACTACTGCTTTAAATCTACACAATGTGTAAACTACCCATCTTTCCTGTGTATAATGTTTTTCAATGTACATTCATTTTTAAAAATTGCACATGTGTATTTCTGAGCACATTTTTGTGTTTTTAACCTCACTTGTGCAGGTGGAAAGAGTAAAGTTGCAGATTTGTATAAAAATAAAGGGTTTGGCATATTTGAGGGGTGTTTAAGAAGTTAGTGGATTTTCTTCATGCCTTCATAAAGCTTGATTTTCACATACAAATTTCTTTGATTCTAATAGACATAATTTTTGCGGTAGCTATAATGGAAACATAACTAATGCCACCCAGCACACAAGGGTAATATCGTAATGTTGGATGTATATACACCGAACCGCAAAATAAACGCAACAGTTGGGGAAACACATATAATTTGAAAATAAACAATTCAAATGATAAATAACGAGTTTATTTCATTTCATTGGTACCTTACCTACATACTGTGTAAATTTCATTAAAATATAACAACAGATAACCCGGATTTCATAATGTCAAAGTTCATTACCCACAAGTTCAATTTTCACACGTCAATATTTCGTGTATCCCGACAGCCTGATTTCGCAAATTATCCGGAAGTCATGGCATTGCAAAATACAATTTATGACAGCTAAATATATTTTGGGGTGTTTTTTAATTGTAAAATCGTAACTGGTCAAGAAATTATCGATTTTTAAAAAATAATTTTCTTAATTTCAACGCGCACGTACAAAACGTGCTTTTTGTATGAATGTGCCAGTCAGGTGTCATGGTACGATGATTTCAATAAATTTTAGTGACATAGTAATATTTTACATGCATAAATAATATTCAAATACGTTTGCGTCAGTAAAATATAATTACGGCGGACATATTCAAAAAAGAAATGTGTTGCGTTTATTTTGAGGTTCGGGGTAAGATCCATGTAGCATAAAGTATAACAAAACTATTTCATTTATAGCCCTACAGGACAAAGTGCAGCAGAGCTTCTGCCATGGTAATTTGTCCATCTACTATCTGTCGGTAAACTTTTACTTGATACCACACTACTGGTCACAATTTTCATTAGACTTTCATGAGACTTGTTCAAGAGGTTGCATTGCACCCTGTATACAATCCCTACTGTTTTTGGGGTCAGTGGGTCAAAAGTCAAGGTCAAAGTGACTCAAACTTTGAAAATCTTTTCCACTCAATATCTTGAGATGTATATCAACGATAGTCTTGAAACTTCATAGGTTGATTGGTCTTACTGTGATGATGATCCCAAATGTTTTTTGGGTCAGTGGGTCAAGTTGCTGTGACCTCAGTTAGCTTTTCCTTGATAACATTCTAAATGATTTTCACAAAACTTACTGAGAACAGTCTAATCTGTCCAGTAGAGTGATACTGGCTCTTTTGGGCCTCTTGTTCATACGTTAGCACTTAAGATGAAAACATTTTGAGCATAAAAAGAGCTTTATAGCTACAAGGTCAGATAAGAGAAATTGTAAATGTTAAGGAATACATCAATCTTATAGAGATTAAATTGCAGAATTTGTTTAGCTATGTCCTTAAAATTCAATACACCTGGTGCTGGAAAACATGGCTGTAAATTGACAAAATAGATCAAAACATTTTGATGACATAACGTGAAATCTTACTGAAAAGGTGGAAATTAATAAACTTTTCATGTGGCTTGATTGTTCGATATTAAAAAATGAAAAGTATATAGTAAGATGAATCACCCAAGTAAATGAGCTTATATGAGAGAGATAGGGTCATTTATGCCTTTTACACGTTTACGTAAGCATGGTAACTTAATTCATCTCTTCGGCAAATAAGTAAAGTCATCTGGGGTTTGAAGCAGTTTTAATATTAATAGTCTGCAATATGATTCCATACATCTGTGCAAGACTTAGAGAGGGAGGGAATTTAAATATGAAAATAGTAATAAGACAGGTTTGTTAATATGAATCAAAGATGTTTTTGTATCATAGAGAGCCGCACTGTGTTAGACCCAACATTACGCTTTTGCCGTAAAATTTCATGGTTTCTTTTTTTGATAAAATGCAATTTTTGTGGGCACTTGAATTTGCAAATATTTACTTTGAAGAATGTTGTTACATTGGATGTTTTTTTCATTGGGATTTATTTAATTTTCAAGGATCGACTGCCATAAAAATTAGTGCTTTAAGAATATAATGGTTTGACAGTACATTGCAGACAAGAAACTTGACAACTATCATAGATTGGTGTCAGAATGTTTTCTTGTCTGCTTTTTAGAAAGACTTAAAATGTATAAATGTTGGGTTTAGCTCAGCTGAGTTTAAATATATTGGGGTATAGCTTCACTGTCTTCAGCACTTTATTATTTTTTTCTCCCAAAATGTATTGTATTTTGTCAAAAATTTACTTTTTGACTTTTTATGTTTAAATTGTGTGCTATGTTTATTTTAAATACAGCCAAACTGAATAAAGGAGGTAATCAATATATGTATACGTTTACTGAATGGCTTACACTGACCGAAGAAGCAGTCAGAAAACCAGGAAGGGTTATGTGATCTGTTGTTCTAAGTGTTGTTAGAATAGAGCAGAATGCTAATAGCAGAGAGCAACAGATCATCTCAGACCTGATTGTTCCCTAATTGCTTATATATTCATGCAGAGGGCAATGAATAACTGATAACTCCCTAATTATACCCCCGCACAACAAAGTTGTAAGGGGGGTATACTGGAATCAGCTTGTCCGTCCGGCCGTCCGGCGTCCGTCGGTTTTTTCTTGTCCGCCCAATAACTTAAGATTCCTTTGACCCACAGTCTTCATATTTGGCATGGAGGTTAGTCATGATTAGTAGAAGACCCCTATCCATTTGAGGTCACCAGGTCAAAGGTCAAGGTCACCGGGGCCTTGACTTCAAAAAGCTTGTCCGCCCAATAACTTAAGATTCCTTTGACCCACAGTCTTCATATTTGGCATGGAGGTTAGTCCTGATTAGTAGAAGACCCTATCCATTTTGAGGTCACCAGGTCAAAGGTCAAGGTCACAGGGGCCTTGACTTCAAAAGCTTGTCTGCCCAATAACTTAAGATTCCTTTGACCCACAGTCTTCATATTTGGCATGGAGGTTAGTCCTGATTAGTAGATGACCCCTATCCATTTTGAGGTCACCAGGTCAAGGTCACAGGGGCCTTGACTTCAAAAAGCTTGTCCGCCCAATAACTTAAGATTCCTTTGACCCACAGTCTTCATATTTGGCATGGAGGTTAGTCATGATTAGTAGATGACCCCTATCCATTTTGAGGTCACCAGGTCAAGGTCAAGGTCCGGGGCCTTGACTTCAAAAAGCTAGTTTCATTCAAAGATCAATTGTGAGTATTAACATTTCATTCTCCATCTACATTTTCCATTTTCACATTTGAAGCATATAATTATGTTCTCATATATTAATTATAAAACACCCCCAGGTAAAGCTGCATGAAGGAGGGTGGGAGTATTTAAGTCATGCGTTTCAGTTTTTAGGTCAGTAGGTCAAAGGTTAAGGTCACTTAGATCTTTGCCACTAAAAACATGTAGAATGCATAACTAAGCAATGCATAGGCTTACTACCCTCAGATATAACAGGAAGGTTCTCCTTGAGCTCTAAATGGCCACTGTTGATTCTGACAAAGCGGTAAGCGGGGGTATTCAAGCCATGACAATGGCAGTTCTAGTTGCCTCTGGTGGGGGCAGAGGGCAACAGATCATCTCAGACCTGATTGTTCCCTAATTGCTTCAATCTTCATGCAGAGGGCAATGAATTACTGATTACTCCCTAATTGCCTGTGGTGGGGGCAGAGGGTAACAGATCACCTGACCGTTCCTTTTTTACTTCCTCTTAAAGCAAGTGCAAGATCGTTCCATCAAGGCTGAGGTCAATAAACTGACCTATTGCATTTTTAGATGCTGAATGCAAAGAACAATATGACTGCTGAATATTTCATCGTTAGAATATATCCTCATTGACTATGACAAAATACGAACCAGTATGTTTGCTGATCCTGTTGTGACCCTTTCTGACAAATCATAACATCTGGCAGTCGTTCAGTAAACTGTTTAATACATACAATGAAATTGTTTAGCAAGTAGGCAAAAACTGTTGACATGGTATGTTGTTTAACGCAATAAAAATGTTCTTACATCTCAACAAGTTTGAGATACTGAATTTTCAAAGATCGTCACCCTAGTGCAAAAAACTCAGTAAGTGCAATTGAAAACAGTTGCACCTACTGAGTTTTTTGCATTATACAAAGAATGCGTAAATATGCCCGTTCTTATTCAGTGTGGCTGTATTACAAGCTTTTACAGTGCTCTCTCACATTTTACTGTTTACTTTTTCCCAGTAGTCCCACGGCACCAAAACCTCAGCGAATTAAAAAACTCCGAAGTAGGGATAGTCAACATTCTCAGCTGTCAGATACAGGTACTGTTTTACAGTGTACACGTCTAGAATATTTTCTAGTAGTATGGATGTTTAGTGAAGTATGTTTAGGCAGATAGTGCTGATCGCAACAAATGAAGGGAAATAACCCAACATTTTTTAAGGTTTTCACCCGCGTCAGTAGATTTTTAGGATAGAAAGCTTCCGGCAACAACTTCCTATGCTTTGTAGGAACATCTTTTCTTTTTAGTAATTTACGTGTTAGTATGGCCTACAGTTTTGTTTGTAGTTATCAATAATTCCTGTGTGCTCCAGAAAAAGCATTCGTTATTATAAACAAACCCATATCTGAAAAATACCTTTAGAGAAATGTGTGTTTTATTTATTCAAATACACTTCCTGGGTGTGTGTATGTAATGCCGTAACTGCCTAAGCCGTTGGTAGTCTGTTAAACTGTTAAGTGTTGTGGTCTAATGAAGGTTACAGTTTACCGATACCCAGTTTGAGGCAGGTGTTTCTTTCTTGATGACCAGTGTAGATCATGATCAGCATTCACATCAATACAGTCTAATCATAGTCTACACTGCATAGTCTGCACTGTTTGCTACTAAGTTGGTCTACTTTTCTTTAACTCTATCAGCAACAAATTGTGCAGTTACAATTGAGAGAAGAAAGAGTTTATTTTTAGAAAAGTCTGTGTGTGTTATGCTTTCCTTATGGTAAAACCTGTTTCACTCTACACCTGGTTTTAACCAAACTTTAGACGATTTTCAGCATGTATATGAGCTAATGATTTACTCTATTTTGAAAAATGTATGACCTTACATGGGCAAATGATTTTATTTTGCAGGCAGTGGCAATGGGGTGGTGATCAGTAATGTATTGGAGATTTGTGATCTACCGAAATCACTGCATAGGACGGAATACGAGAATATTCTTCATGAACTTGTAGCCGCAGGAGCGGATATCCAGTTCTCAACAGCAGACTCGGTTCTGCACCTTAGTGACATGAATATGAACAATCAAACCATATCATTGCCGAGCACGCACGTGTACGCCGTGTTTGCGGACAGTCACCATGCGGCGCAAATTCTCGATACACATTCTAATTCTAGTTACAGATTACGATTGGTTGAAAATATATCAGACTCGCACGTTTAAAACTTGGGAATTACATAAATGGAAAAAATGTGTTGACTGTTTAAAAGAATTCTGTTGTTATTTTTATATATGAATCATAGTTTTATTGCTTTTTATTTGTCAAAATGAAAAACACACACAGGAAACACAGTGCTATAAAAGTGTTGCATTAAATTAGGATGTTGAAATTATTGTTAACATATCCTTCAAACATTTGGTGCAAAGTTATTGTAGCTACATGTGAAATACACACAGGAGATACCGTGGGTTTGTACCGAGCGTGAGATATGTGTCTCTAAGTTAATGTGTTGGGCTAACCGCTTAGAAGGACATTTGCTCACTAACTATATTTTTACATGTTTAAAACAGATGAAACTGGTTACAATACTATGATGGGCTATATATACTACAAATGCAATTGGGCATTGAAAATTTTCCTCTTAACAAAATGTGTTTTATATTTAATATGATCTGGGCATGAAGAGATTGTTGTAGAACTCATGTCTGATAACCCTTATATGCGTGATATTAGGTACGAATCGTTGCACAAATGAGAAACTACCTACGAAAGGTTCACGTTACATGTGAATAAGCCTGATTTGTGTATGTTCGCCTGATGTCACTAAACTGTGTTGTGAAAAACATTTCATCGTACTGCATCGCACCTCGTAATATTCACACATTGTGATAAATGCTTGAATGAAAGACTAGTATTAGTAAACAAAAAGTGCATTAACAACTTTTTTTATCTTTGAATACAACCCAACTACTTGTACAGAACTTGAGATATCTAATTACTGTATAATATAGCTGTTGTTTCTTTTCTTCTCCTTCAAAAAGATGCCCTGTTCTACAAAGAGGCCTTTGTTATGATATTTTATTGTACCCTTCACAACAGAAACACACTTTATTGACATGTTCATTGTATTACTTTTAAATGCATATTTTAATGAAACTATAATTTGAGCTGAACGAAAAATAGCAAGATGCGGAAAAAAGTCAGCCACTGAAGTTTTCTTTAAAAAAAACGTTGCATTGAAAAAAACAACACGAAGCTGTGTTTGTGTAAAATAATTGTACATGTCTTCCCTTGGGTAATATGCTAAAAGACTATCTGCTAATATACATTGCACTCATGAGGTCCTGCTGATGATTTACCTTGCATTGTGTGAAACATTTCTAAAATAAGCAGACGGTAACATATATTATCTTTTTTTTTCTCTGCAGAAACAGTGTCTGATGCATTTAAAGGTCTTCAAACATTTTATACTTCTTCTGTGGATTATGAAGTCTTGTCTTTGATGCGCTAGTTACATGTTTATACAATTTATACAAAGGAAAGAAGGTCATTAAAAGTGGAGTAAGACTCACAGATCTGAAAATATTAATGATACATATTTAAACTTGGCAAAGTACAATTAATAACAGTTATAAATGCAAACATAATATTTACCTAACTGAAAACTGGTCACCAATGGTGGCTTTACAGTGGAAGGAATAGGTTAAAAAAAACCTCACCTTTCTGATCTGGTGACAACCTACTGTCACACTGGGAGTCAAACACGGGCTACATTAGTGAGTAGGGAGTATGCTAAACACTGCACCATTCCCCCCCCCCCCCTACGATGATCGTGTTTTGAAACACCCGGTGTAGTAATGCAGATTATATACCCGGCATTTGGTGATAACTTTGTTCATTGTTGTTGGGAAAGAGATGTTATATTTCTGTTTTTCAAAAGAAAGATATACATTTTACAAATGACGTACTCTAAATGGCTTAAGTAAAGCTTTTTTTATTTCGTGAAGCTAGTTTTGATAGGTTTTCCATGTCTTTGAAATTCTACAGCTTTGGTGTTTACTTTGTTATCGCACTTGTTTTCCTTCTGCAATACTTGTTATAAGTACTTCAAACTGTTCATTCTGTGCAATATACATGTTACTGCAAATTACTGTCTGTCGGTAATGTATGAAACTGTAAACCTTTGGTTTCGGTCGTTGATAAAAAAGGTTTTGTTACACTGCATCCTGCCTTGGCTTTGCCAGCAAAACAGTTTATGAGTTTGGGGCGGTCATATTAATTTATCTGTTATCTTTTACTCACTAGTACTATTCAATTTTCAGAAATATGTTGTCTGGTAGTTCAGATTACATTCATTCCATTGATTTCTTTCATACATTAGCAAGTTTCAAATAATTACAAAGCAATGGTTCATTTATAATACTTCCTCGTCTAAGCCATGCGTATTTAGATATACCTTCCGTTCATGTTGGACCCGTACTGGGGAGTGTAGACATTTGCATGTCAAGCCATAAGACTATTAATAGAGTATAAAAAGTACTGTACATAGGAATAACATGTTAAAGAGATACATGTATATATGTATTAAAAAAAAAACAGGGTTTCTATACTAGGGTGAGATATGTTTAATGCAGTCCAGATATATCCGTATGATCTTTTGTCATTTTCTTCACTGATCCAGGATTACTTCCCTTGGCATTTCTGTTCAATTCTGGATTACCTCTCTTTCTTCTTTTCTACATTACATTAATTGATATGGGCTGTACAGGTTAAACAGATGAAGAACCATGACATGCTATATCTTTCTTATAGTTTTGTTTGTGTCATTGCAGACTGTATAAAAGCGGCTCTGTTATACTATATTTATCTGATGTAACTAACATTCCCGTGTTTACATTGTTACAGAGTTTATAGTAAGACTAGGGCCTGATGAAGTGAAGTCTGTGTTAGGCAGCCAGCTAGGAATAAAACAAAGCTATTTAAAACAGGTTTTTTTTGGGGCCGTATTTATACGGTAGCTATTGTCCGACCATGTTTAACATGCTAAAAGTATATATTTTTCTCAGTTTGTAAAATTTCTGAATTTACAGTTTTATAAAGTTTCGGCAAAATCAGTCCAAAAAAAATGAGGAAAGTGAAGGTTTTTTTCTTCCTGAGACATAAGAAAAGTGGATTAATAAATGGCAACTGTAGCGGAAATACCTGCTATAAGTAATTAGTACTACTGATAGGGAATAATATTTCCCCAAATTTTAACGATTTACGCCAAAATTCCCAATCAGACTGGTATGGGTCATGTTTCCAAAATAGAGAGAAAACAAATCTGTGAAGAGAAATGCCCTGTGACTGGGTGCAACTTTAGGTAATTTAAAAACCAAAAGTAAATCCTTCAATTGAAAGAATCGTCACTAAACCTCAAAAGTTTCAGCAATTGACCGAATAAATAGCGAAATAGAACATGTTTCAGTTTGGTTAAACCTTCATTTACAGTTGTCTTACAGTTGTGGGTGAATAGTGATATATTACAGAAAGCCACTAAATTAGCATTTTGTGCACAAAGAGACATTTTATTAATTATGTTCTTGCAAAAAATGCATTTTTTTTTTTTATGTACATTCAGACCATTTTATACATATTGAGTAAATAATCTGCCAGTTGTAGGGTATACACCTTGAAAGCATGTGGCTGAAAGAGTTAACTTTATGACTTTTGTATGGGTTGTAACAATAATGGCTTCTTATGACAGATGTGTGCATGATTCCGGTGACCTCTGTCAAGGTTCTTCTGTAGCAAAATTGCAAGTAATATTTGTTTACACTTCAGTTAATATTGTAGTCAACAGTGATACAAGCAACATACTGTTTCAAAGATGTATACAGCTGAAATGTACTTGTGAAAAGTCCAGGTGTAATGACTCCAGTTTCCCTGCTTAAAATTAGTTCTGCATTTAAGGCCACTTAATGTATGTTACAGACTGTAGACTTTCTTTGTCGTCTTGACTGATAACATTTTCAGTATGAATCAGATGTTTGACTGGACACATTTCAGTATGAATCAGATGCTTGACTGGACACATTTCAGTATGAATAACATTTCAGTCTGAATCAGATGCTTGACTGGACACATTTCAGTATGAATAAGACGCTTGACTGGACACATTTCAGAATGAATCGGATGCTTGACTGGACACATTTCAGTATGAATAAGATATTTGACTGGACACATTTCAGTATGAATCAGACGCTTGACTGGAAACATTTCAGTATGGATCAAACACTTTACTCTAAAAATTTCAGGCACTTGACTATAAATATTTCAGCATGAGTCAGACACTTGACTGAACATGTCAGTATGAATCATAGACACTTAGCATTTCAGTATGAATCATAGACACTTAACTTAGCATTTCAGTATGAATCATAGACACTTGACTGTAAACTTTTCATTATGAATCGGAGGCTTTACTTGGAACATTTAGATATTGAGTAACTTTATCACATGTATCCATTTCAGCTGTAGTAAAGTACTGTAATAAAAGTTTGTACTTCCCAAATAATGTGAAACCTGATATTTGCACATCTTATTAGGTAAAATATACTTATAGTTTTAGAACAGATTTGTTACCAATTTTTTCCCCCCAAAAAATGAATTTTTGCTTCAGACTTGAGTTTCACAGATCATGATTTAAATGTGCCTACAATGTGTGTACACCAGGGCTAACTTGTATCCCTTAGATGGTTTTTAACATTCATGTAATGCTTTCAGAAAACCTTGATTAGACAGAAAGTCCTTTGTACTTTACATATTAAAGGTATTTTGGAGTACATTTAAAATTAATATGTAGTAAGGGATGACTTACAGCTGTTTTGTGAGGTGATCCTTAAAGTGACATTATGCACATCTTACTGCACGTAGTGTTTTTTTGGTGACAGTTTTATAAAAGCAATTTTTGGTTGCTGTTCATTTAAATGTGTTAAATTAATGATTATGCCGCATTAGTATTTGAAGTTGGTGCTTTAGATATAAAAAAATCGGACTGATAAAATGATAGTTGATAGATGTGTCGTTGTTGGTGTTGGTAGAGATTTCGGCAGTGGAAGGGAAGCAACTCCTGCATGCAGTTGTTCTTTTCTTAAATTGACTCTCCCAGTCAAATAAGAAAATCAATATTTGGAAAGTTATTATTTCATACTGGTAGCGTGAAGAGTTTGGTGTATTGGGTTAAAAGCTATTATTTCCTCTACGCTTTTGTACACACACCATATTCAGCTGGATTTTTACTTGAAAAAAATGTGCATAATGTCACTTTAAAATGTCTTGAAAAAAAGCCCAAGTTAAAAACATTAATCTTTCAGATGATCAATATTGAAACCAATGTCGACAAACAAACTTATGGTATTTCTGAAGTTATGTTGTTTCTTTGAAGCTTCTAGCTGTTCTCATTTATTGTGTTGCTTTATTGTAGTTTCAAAGTTTAGGCACTCTTTATTAGAGTTTTAGCTAGTATGAAATAGACTCGAGACTGTAACAGGTTGAACCACAATGAACTGCTTTGTGAAACACTGTAATTTGGCATTTTGTAACCAGTCTTAATTCAGATCAGTCAGTGCATCACACAGTGTGGTCTGGACTGTTCCTTTATCCATCAAAGAAAAACTCAGTGATGTCATAGCTATGACATCATTGCAGACACCTCGTAGTATTGACATCACGGCACTGATATGGCACCAACAGTCATAGCTGTGAGGTTATAGCAGGGAGTTCATAGTTATGACATCATAGTGACATCACAACTCTGATAAAGCAGTGAGTTTATAGTTATGACATCATAGCAGTGACATCACAGCTGTAGTATATGCAGACTGTTTCCATTTTAATATTACCTTTTTGATACGCCATCGCAATAAATGCAAATATTAAAACATTGGTTTTTGCACAGAGGCTCCTGTTAATGTCTACGTTCAAATGAGCAAGATTCTAAAATGGCACAATTGCTTTTGCAAAGGCAAGAATTAAAGTTATTTGTACACTGAAAATGGTAGCTGAGACCTTTGTTTATTGTCTTATAAGTTGCATGATACATACTTTACACTGTAGTATGATTAATAACACCAAAATAAAATAAGGGGAGGGGGGTGTTAATGTTTGCCTAGAAAAGGATCTGTTTATAACAAATTCAAGCAGCAGTTTTCATTTTATCTTTTATCTATGGAAATGAAAAATCCAGCCTCATTACAAAAAGTAAAATCAAAATTTCTCTTTTTTTTACATATTAGAATCTCATTAAGATTAGAATAACAAATTGAAGGCTTGATTTTGAACTGTCGTAACTATGTTTACAATTTTAAAGGGGATATGATAATTCTGTACCAAAGCCTTGTAATTTGGCACACTTTTGTGTTTGCTGACATAATAACATGACAGAATTGGAGAGGTTATAGTCGACATTAAAGTGCTTTAATCAAAATATAGTACCGGTACATGTATGTGCAGATATTTGATTTCTTGTCCTGGGAGTATTCTTTATCATACAGGTCATTTCAACGTGACCCTGCTTCGTTTCTTAAATGGACTGGTCCATCAAAAAGTTTGGACAGAATCATTAACAAATCAGAGGGGTGTTCGCTGAACAGTTACTGACTGAATAGCGAGCAGTGTAGATCATGATCAGACTGCATGGATGTGTTGGTTGATCATGATCTTCACTGGTGACATAGACGGAATCACTTGTCACTATTAAGCAGGGTAAATATTTCTCAGAAATTATGACACAGTGTTTTACTACAAAACACATATTGTGGATATTCAGTTGTTGATTGCTAGGCATGTGTGGTTCTAGTCACAAGAAGTACTGACGTTTTTTTTACCCACTTATATGCAAAACCCCTCCACCTTTCACATTACAATGTTACTGAAAAAAATAGGTTCTTTTGAAAAGTCAGGAGAGTGGGATAGATTGATCCCAGTACTGCAGTTGTAAAGATTGCAGTTTTCTAAGACCTGTTTAGTAACATGTACACAGCATTCCCTGGCCTTTCTAGAAATTCAAATTTCCCTGAATTTTAAAAATGGACGGAAGGCCTGTAAAATTCAAGAACGTCACATTTTGCTTCATGGTGTCTGGGGATATATTTTCTTGTACTTTTATAGCCCTTTTTCCGTTTACCTCTTCTACACCCCCTTAGCTTGCACACAGACCCTGAGCCCATCTGCAGCCCAAAAACTCTTATACAGCCCCTGGAACCCATATACATGTACAGCCCGAGAGAACATATTCAATTCTCAGAGCTGGCATACAGCCCCTAATCGTTCAGAACCCATACAGAGCCCCACAGGCTCATATACAACCCAAAAGCTTGCATACTGCCCCTAAAACCCATATAATTATGTCTCCAGAGCTTGCATACAGCCCCGAGGTACAGAACCACATACGCTTCTTTTTATATTTCACTGTAGGCAACTTGTGATAATTCAGGTTGATAAGAAGATATTTAAACACATGTTAAGGTGACACCTTCAGATTTTAAACTTTATTATTATGTGACAAAATACGCATAAGGTAGTAAAACTGTGTTTTTGTTGTTATTGTACTTTTTCACTGATTTTTATTTCATGTGTTTTCTGTTATCATGTTGGGTGTACTTCAATTCCCCTGGTCCAAATGGACACATTGATGTAGTTATTATGCAGAACAAAAATAAAACATGATGCACTTATAGATGTTTATTATTTGAGTGTTTTTTTTTATATGCCCGTCCATAGACAGCATTATGGGAATTGGGGCGGTATTGCCCACTCTCTAAGTTGAACACTTCTCATCCAATCTTCACCACACTTGGTCAAAATGTTTGTGGGCATTATATGTGAAGCGAGTTTGATAAACAGCCAATTTGCTCCAGGCACTTTCGGATTATTTATCCCCCCGCCGAAGGCGGAGGGGATATTAGAAATGGTCTTCGTCCGTCACAATTTTGTCCGGAGCATAACTCCAAAAGTACTTGAGCAATTTTCTTCAAACTTCATACACTGACATAGCACATTGGTAGGAAGTGCAGTGTGCAAGAACAATAACTCTACCTTGCCTACTTTAAGAGTTATTCCCCTTTATCAGATTTACTTGTCTGAAGCATAACTCCAAAAGTACTCGAGGGATTTTCTTCAAACTTAATACACTGACAATGCACATTGGTAGGAAGTGCAGTGTGCAAGAACAATAACTCTACCTTGCCTACTTTTAGAGTTATTCCCCTTTATCAGATTTACTTGAAAAACTTTGTCCGGAGCATAACTCCAAAAGTACTTGAGGGATTTTCTTCAAACTTAATACACTGACATAGCACATTGGTAGGAAGTGCAGTGTGCAAGAACAATAACTCTACCTTGCCTACTTTAAGAGTTATTCCCCTTTATCAGATTTACTTGTCTGAAGCATAACTCCAAAAGTACTCGAGGGATTTTCTTCAAACTTAATACACTGACATAGCACATTGGTAGGAAGTGCAGTGTGCAAGAACAATAACTCTACCTTGCCTACTTTTAGAGTTATTCCCCTTTATCAGATTTACTTTAAAAGTTTTGTCCAGAGCATAACTCCAAAAGTACTTGAGGGATTTACTTCAAACTTAATACACTGACAATGCACATTGGTAGGAAGTGCAGTGTGCAAGAACAATAACTCTACCTTGCCTTCTTTTAGAGTTATTCCCCTTTATCAGATTTACTTGTCCGAAGCATAACTCCAAAAGTACTTGAGGGATTTTCTTCAAACTTAATACACTGACATAGCACATTGGTAGGAAGTGCAGTGTGCAAGAACAATAACTCTACCTTGCCTACTTTTAGTCAAATAGAAAAATATCATACCTATACTGATAATGAACATTAATATAATTTTGCAAACCTTCTCTTCATTGCCTTATTCTTTTTCCACTTACTTGAAAACTGTACTCAGCATGACCATAACTATATGGCTTTTTAAGGATTTCCTCTCACCAAGTAAAATGTACGAAAGTACAACCTTCTGGTAACTTCTTCTTCCTGGCGGGGGGATTAACCATGTGTAACATGGCTGTTGTGGTGCTTGAATTATTCAAAATTTATAAAATTAGTCTTGTCTGCTCTCTTACTCAAATGTTTTTCATGCAGTCCTCACTCAATTTGACCAGAATGTTTATGGGTACAATATCAAGGCCAAGTTAAATAACCAGCTACCTAGCTGCAGCTGAAATGTTTTTACCAAAGTTTATGGCCCTTTAATTGCTAAAATCGTAACAATTTTAACAAACACTTTGATTGTCACTGAATCTACTGTTCGTTTGTCCACTTTCCAATTCTTCATCTCCAAAACCCACTTGTTTGACCTTCATCAAGCCAGTATGAAGTCTAGTTTTGCATACACCAATATGAGGGCATATTGTCAAATGTCTGGTAGGCGGGGGCCTGAAACTTGAAAACCTTGTCCACTCTTAATCTTCTAAACCCTAAATTTTCATCAGTCTTTCAAGGAAGCATCAGTATGAAGTCTAGCTGTGCAAATTGTAATTTTGGGTCATATAGTCAAAATTTAAGGTCACAAGGGCCTGAAACTTCAAAATCTTTTCAACTATTTATCTCCTAACCCCTTGTCGGATTTTTATCAAACTTTCAGAGAATTATCGGTATGAAGACTTGATGTGCATATTACAATTTGGGATTATATGTGGAAAAGGTCAAGGTCACAGGGGCCTGAAATGGGAAGAAATCTTGTAGACTCTTCTTCAAAACCTGGTGTTTGATTTTCATCCGACTTCCAGGGAAGCATCAGTATGGAGTCTAGTTGTGCATATTCTAGATCAAAGGTCAAGGTCACAGGGGCCTGAATTCTTGAATATTCTTAATTTCCTAAACCCTAGTTTGGATTTTCATCAAACTTTATTTGAAGCAGTAGTAGGAAGTGTTGATGTGCATAGTATAGTTTGGTGTCACTTGGTCAAGGTCAAGGCCATATGGGCCTAAAAGTTGAAAAGGTCTGCTTTTTATCTTCTAAACGCTAAGTGGAAGTAGACTTCGGGGTCAAAGGTCGATTTCACTATGACCCTTAACAAGAACATGTGCTACTTGCCCTTAACAGTTTCCTTAGTCGATCGTAACATCGTTAATAACATATGATTGACCCTTAATATTGAGTTTGGAACCAATATTTTCTACATGTTTGGTCAATGTGGACAATTTACAAAAAAATCTTCAAGCGCAAATTGTTAATCGTTATTTTAGAATGTCTTAGACAAACGATTCCTTATACTAGGAAAAATAAAGAAAAATCCCTGGTTAAATCATGTAAACAAGTATGTAGAACGTATTGGTTCCCTGTCTGCAGGCGACATAGTGGGCGAGCACGTGCTTCCGGGTCAGTACTTTGTTAACAAGTAGTTCGCAAAGCTTCATGATATGAAACAGGATATTATTTAGACATGTAAGTCATTTTGTTTAGTTGGTTCATATAGAGATATGATGTTATTTGTTCCACAAAGGGAATATTAGGATACTACTTTCACTACAGAACCGAGCGGTGTCGGTAGCGACTCGTTGGAGTTGCGTTTTGGGAAATACTCACTTAATTTTTAATTGTAACCAATCAGGTGGTATAGTATGAAAATTTATATGCTTCGGAAACATAATCATGTCTACGTCTGTTGACACATGGTTCAGTGAAATCGGCTGAGAATTGGCAAAATCAGAAGCGTTGAAACAGACTGGGTTATTTCCCCACTCGTTGAGTCAAATAGCTTTATATACTCTACAACTTTCGGACGTGTTTGAGACTTGTATCAATGGGTTTGAAAGGGGCTTAATAATAGTTTGTCGTTTAGTTCGTTTTACAGCAGATTGCCTCCCTTGTTTCGTATACTTGCTATCTTGTTCTTTATTTAGTAGTTTAGTTAGTTTTTTATATTTCGTTGGATACTGTAGTGCAAGATACGGAATTCGTCCCCTGGTCTTATTGCCTTATTTTTTTTTCCCTTATTAAAAAAATTAATTAAAAAAAAAAAAAAAAAAAAAAATTTTAAAAAAAATTTTCCCCAAAAAAAAAAAAAAAAAAAAAAAAAAAAAAAAAAAAATTTTTTCCCCAAAAAAAAAAAAAAAAAAAAAAAAATTTTTTTTTTTTTTTTTTTTTTATTCAAAAAAAAAAAAAAAAAAAAAAAAAAAAAAAAATTAAAAAAAAAAAAAAAAAAAAAAAAAAAAAAAAAAAAAAAAAAAAAAAAAAAAAAAAAAATTCCCCCCCCCCCCCCCCCCCCCCCACAAAAAACCCCCCCCCCCCCCCCACAACAACCCCCCCCCAAAAAAAAAAAAAAAAAAAAAAAAAAAAAAAAAAAAAAAAAAAAAAAAAAAAAAAAAAAAAAAAAAAAAACCAAAAAAAAAAAAAAAATTTTTTATTTTTTATTAAAAAATAAAAAAAAAAAAAAAAAAAAAAACCAAAAAAGATACCCACTGGTTCTTTAACATGCCTGGTGTACAGCACCAATACATCGGACCTCGGTTTTAGGTCTCCTCCGAAGGACCATTAATTATGTTAGTGGAGGAGCGGGTGATCGAACCTGCGATCCCCGGATTACAAGTCCAGCGCGTTATCACTGGACCACTGATCCGCCCGTTAAGAACAACTCCACATTAAATTTCCCTTTAAATGATCGTTAAACAAACTGTGAAAACAATTATTGTGAAGGTATGTGATAAAAAGATTGGATTATGAAAGAGGTGTTAGGTTGTTAACCATATTTATCAGGAATGTATTGTTGGCATTTTGGGTTGCTTGAATACCCCTTCTTCAAACGAGCCGCAACAAAATCATGTCACAATGGTCAGGTACTAGTAGCTCTCACAACACCAACTGTACAAGAAATACCTGGGTGAAATAAAAGATATGTTCTGTTTTGTTATTTTGAAGAACAGAACGTACATGTTGCTGATGTTTTCATCAAGCGCACGGGAGTTTACACCGAATTAAAAAATGTTTTTAGATGCTTTGAGAAAATTGTAACGCTCGTTGCGAACTTGCCTTAGTCCGGTTGAAGAAATAACCCTTACCCTTCCTGCGGCAAATGGTTCTTGCGAGCAATGCAGATCATGATCAGCCTGCACATTCGTAGCGACTACGAGTCTGATCATGATCTGCCCTGTTGTCTATTCAGTCATTCAGTCAGTACATTTTAGTGTCAACTTAGAAATTAAGCTGGATATAGGTTAAGTAGAGTAAATAAACTTCAAAATAAAGATGTCTGAAGATAGTCAATATGTCTATAGAAGTTGCCAAAATAGTGTTTTTGAACTGCGTTAGGTTACCCTGCGATTTAAACTACCGCGTAATTTAAGTTAATTAATAGCAAACTTTATATACTTTTTGAAACATAAAAAAAAGCGTTTTTGACACTTTGGTGCAAATTTCGATCAATATCGAATAAATGAGGAAATGCATATTGAGAAAATTTAGTTTCACAGAGGCAGTTATTTTTATCATTCTTTTCATTTTGTGTAGATCTATGTTATAAATTGAACGTCTATTGAACAGAAATTGATTAATAAACGAAGCCTTGTAGATTAGGATTCTTTTATGCCTAAAGAGCTGATGAAAGGGAGAGCATAATGAATTTGATTGTACATACTTTCATTATGGAAGAACATTTTTAAATTTCAAAGCTCTTCAAAGAAGGTTTGAAAATTTGCGGTCATTGTAACAATAATTGCCGTAAAGTTTTCCTTGATTGATTAAGCATGCTTTATGATCGGCGGGTAAATGCGCGTGATTGCAATGGGCGTCATCTCACAGCGACATTATGTGCTAATCGGGCATGTTGAGAGAGGTGTCAAAAAGTGACTGCTAGCGCGTGCATTTTCCCACACTACCGGATAGGTGTCCATTTATTTTAAAGTGCATAAAGCCGCAGATTTTCTTAAATGGAAATTATTTTAGTGATCTTTTTAAGTCAATGATTCGCACGAAGATTCCAGTTTTAGAAGAACTTATGTTGTCCGGACAAAAATGTAAAGGTAAAGTGATTTTTCTCTTTCTTTTTTTATTAAGATCATCATTTTCCTTTGCATCATTAGGCTCATCATTTTCTTCGTAGGCGTTGTCTTCCTCTTCGTCGATGTTGTTGTTGTCCTTTTTATCTGTTAACTTACAAATGTTTACAAGTTTCGCATCGTTGCATGGTAAGAAAATGCCTGCATGCCCATCCTATTTACATACGTTAAATTAACATAAATTACATTTTAATTACTGAAGACAACCAACACTACTGTAAATATATTAATTATATTATACACGAATAAAAGCTGTAAAATGCATTCCTGTATTGCCGGTGACGCGTTTCTTATCATGTCAACGTGCCGTCGAGCGGGGCTTGAATCCAAATTTCATCAGTAATTCAATGTGAGAATACCTGTATTTCCCTATTTAGTTACAATTTATTACACTTAAATATAGTTTACGATCAGTAAACATTTGTCCATGGATTTGATAAGGGTAGATAATTACGCAAGCGGTCTGGTTGATTATAACAACAGTTTAGAGTTTGGACACTTCAGTAACATATGGTCAGTTTTCATCAAATAACTATAAATTCCGCTAACAGCAGGTTCTTGGCTCCGACGGTCAATACCATGCTAGGCACTGATACTGGGATGATAATAAATTTGCCGTACCAATTTACTATACGACTCTTCCGATACTTTTTATTCATTTTTTTTTAATTTGAGGCACCCTTTAGGGTAACCCTATTTATTTAAATACAATAAAACCAGTAGAAACAAGCTCTGTGGCTTTCGAAAAGTCTACATTAACAGTTTTTGTATAAACTACCTCCCTGAAAAGGAATTGTCTACAACGAAAGGTATCATTGGGAGAAAAAAAGGGAACCCCCCCCCCCCCCCCCCCCCCCCCCCCCCCCCCCCCCCCCCCCCCCCCCCCCCCCCCCCCCCCCCCCCCCCCCCCCCCCCCCCCCCCCCCCCCCCCCCCCCCCCCCCCCCCCCCCCCCCCCCCCCCCCCCCCCCCCCCCCCCCCCCCCCCCCCCCCCCCCCCCCCCCCCCCCCCCCCCCCCCCCCCCCCCCCCCCCCCCCCCCCCCCCCCCCCCCCCCCCCCCCCCCCCCCCCCCCCCCCCCCCCCCCCCCCCCCCCCCCCCCCCCCCCCCCCCCCCCCCCCCCCCCCCCCCCCCCCCCCCCCCCCCCCCCCCCCCCCCCCCCCCCCCCCCCCCCCCCCCCCCCCCCCCCCCCCCCCCCCCCCCCCCCCCCCCCCCCCCCCCCCCAACCCCCCCCCAAACAAAAACAAAAAAACACAACCCACCCCCCCCCCCCCCCCCCCCCCCCCCCCCCCCCCCCCCCCCCCCCCCCCCCCCCCCCCCCCCCCCCCCCCCCCCCCCCCCCCCCCCCCCCCCCCCCCCCCCCCCCCCCCCCCCCCCCCCCCCCCCCCCCCCCCCCCCCCCCCCCCCCCCCCCCCCCCCCCCCCCCCCCCCCCCCCCCCCCCCCCCCCCCCCCCCCCCCCCCCCCCCCCCCCCCCCCCCCCCCCCCCCCCCCCCCCCCCCCCCCCCCCCCCCCCCCCCCCCCCCCCCCCCCCCCCCCCCCCCCCCCCCCCCCCCCCCCCCCCCCCCCCCCCACCCCCCCCCCCCCCCCCCCCCCCCCCCCCCCCCCCCCCCCCCCCCCCCCCCCCCCCCCCCCCCCCCCCCCCCCCCCCCCCCCCCCCCCCCCCCCCCCCCCCCCCCCCCCCCCCCCCCCCCCCCCCCCCCCCCCCCCCCCCCCCCCCCCCTTTTTATTTTCATTTTGTAATGCAAGATGTAAAATGTATATTAATTATTGAATTTTGCAGGATGTTTAAGTGTATGGCGTACGAACAGACAAAAAAGTTAACTTTGCACGGAAAACTTATTTCCTCATTTTTGTTGCATTCGCCGTAAACGATTGTACCCTTTAGTGCCACGGCGGTTGTGTCCTTAGGCAAGACACATCTTTTTCCATTTTTTCGTCTCTTTTCGAGATTGATTTCATCCGGAATGAGTCTCGAGAGCGTTTAATATAACTTGTACAAACTTGTTTCGCAAATGAGAATAAATGAATTAATTCAAGTCGGTTGACACGCACAAATAATGTTTTTAGCGATTTAAAGAAACTTTTAATAATGAAGACATTAGATACTATCTAAATATATTTAAGTTATACGTGTAAAGTGCAAAGCAGACGATAAACCACACACACCTGGTACGATAATGTGAAAATTCATGTAGTATGCACCTAATAACCCGTCAGATACAAAAAAAAATTACTGACCGCGACGAGACTCGAACTCGCAATCTTCTGATTCGAAGTCAGACGCCTTATCCATTAGGCCACGCGGCCAACTGATAAGTTGGGATGTTAAAATAAGTGTGTATATAAATCCAATAGGAATTACGTTGACTAATATAGATACGAAGATATCCGTGTTATACAACTATTTAAGAGTAAGGGGTTTAGAGAAAATTATATCTACATAAACTGCGAGGCCATTGTTGTACGAGCACTACTCAGGTGATAATTGTTTACTGAAACTATTTAGTGAACATTATTCAATGAGTATATACTACTCAGTGAGAAACAAAATAAGGACCATCGCTGTATATTGACGGGATCTGAAAAAGTAAAAAAAATATTAGATTATGCTTTTTAAATGTGTACGAAGTGTCCTTTTGGTAATAAAATGATTAAGAATATCAAAAACCGAGAATGGTTGTATGTCGTTAATTTTTTATAATAAATCATTACTATAGCGACAAGATAATTTGTCATTCTGTGTGCCCAGTGAAAATTTTGACGGGCAATTTTTCACTGAAACATGTTGCGACAGCATGCGTGTATCCGTGAGGCATAAAAGTGAAATAGCGTTAAGTTATATTATTATGGTTATTGTTTCACAATACAAAATGTATATAATGATATCATTGTCGCTTTTAGTAGTTTCGTAACCGATAGAAACACCGTAAAACCACAAAATGAACGACGAAATCCTGTAAGGTGTGTTGCATTTGAGGACAGAATGAAAACAGAAAAATATTCAACATGATAGATTTTTTTTCCATTTAGGTTACATGTGGGCTTCAGTGGTATCGGTGACGGTGCTCGCTCCGTAGCTCAGTTGACTTGGGGTTCGATGCCAGGTAAATGGCGGCGCGTCCGCGGATAAGACTGTTTATGCCACATGTGGTTCAGTCCGTCATACTGTGAATGCCAGGGTAACAGTAATGAAACTTGGTGTATGGCTGCCCTGAAAGGTCACTGGTTCGAGCATAGGCGGAACCTGGAGAGAAACTTTATAAAAGTCGAGAGGGGTTTCTCCGCCGATTTTAAGTTTTTTTTTCTAATTCTATTATAGGACAGCTGCATACTGTACCCGTACACGGATACATGAAAAAAAATATTTGAATGCATGCGTGCATGTGCGGAAGCACGCAAACAAAAAAAAGAAGACAATATATTCCTTCCTTCTTAAGGCGTATTTGATTTTTTAAAAACATTTATCAAGTGTATCAGCGGTCCAGTTTAATCAAAGTCCTATTTGTTCTTTATTTACACGAAGGCTCAGAGAGAGCGGTGCACATTTATAGCAATCAGTTTAAAACGTTTATCAACGCGAAAATCTATTAGCTAAGGTTATCTGAAAATATTTATTTCCCTGCTTTAATAAATGAATGGGTAAATAGACTTCATAATAGAGGGCTTTTGTGAAAAGATAGGAGAAAATCTCAGGGGCTATCGAATGTCATTCAAAATTGATCAGACTTGAACCCTAGCTCTGTAATCTCTAGGCATATACTCTCGTACCGACCTTATTGGGGATAAATTCTGCTGATTTATAACATTAATTAAAACTCTAAAAATAAGATGCAGACGTTACGGGCCAGGGTCGTAAATTTTTTTTTTAAAAGTGTCGGTAGTCTCAATGCTAACAGGTCTGAAATTCGATGGTCTACATGATTGACTGAAAACATTCACGGTTAAGTAGGAAGACTTTATTGTAGTGTAAACATAGGCTGGTGTATTTCTTATGTCGGTGACGAGACAGTCTCACTAAATTTTCTCCTAGCACTAGGCTTTAGATGTTTGTAACGTCACAATTTGAGCTGAAGTTTGCTCGTGTGTTTGTCTCTTTCTTTATTTTTGTCTGTGAATGCTTTGTTTAAGACATTTACCCCTAACGAATTTAGATACCATCAACCCACACCAACTACAGGTAATGTCAACAGACACTGATAACGTGGGTACTGTCTGACACACACGACTTGAGGCACTGTCAGACACGCACATAGAACTGCTGGCATACTGTCAGACAACATACAACATGAGGCACTGTCAACAACATACAACTTGAGGTACTGTCTGCCACATACAACTTGAGGCACTGTCAACAACATGCAACTTGAGGCACTGTCAACATCATACATCTTGAGGCACTGTCAACATTATACATATTGAGGCACTGTCAACAACATACAACTTGAGGTACTGTCAACAACATACATCTTGAGGCACTGTCAACAACATACAACTTGAGGTACTGTCAACAACATACATCTTGAGGTACTGTCAACAACATACACCTTGAAGTACTGTCAACAACATACATCTTGAGGCACTGTCAACAACATACAACTTAAGGTACTGTCAACAGCATACAATTTGAGGCACTGTCAACAACATACAACTTGAGGTTCTGTCAACAACATACAACTTGAGGTACTGTCAACAACATACAACTTGAGGTTCTGTCAACAACATACAACTTGAAGTACTGTCAGCAATATACAACTTGAGGTCATGTCCAACACATACAGCTTAAGGTACTGTCAGACACATACAACTTGAGGTACTGTCAACAATATACAACTTGAGGTTCTATCCGACACATACAACTTGAGTTTCTGGCCGACACATACAACTTGAGGTTCTGTCCGACAAATACAACTTGAGGTTATGTCTGACACATACAACTTGAGGTTCTGTCCGACACATACAACTTGAGGTCCTGTCCGACACATACAACTTGAGGTACTGTCCGACACTTCAACATACAACTTGAAGTGCTGTCAACAATATACAACTTGAGGTACTGTCAGCAACATACAACTTGAGGTTTTGTCCGACTCATACAACTTGTGGTTTTGTCAGACACATACAACTTGAGGCACTGTCTGACACATACAACTTGTGGTTCTGTCAGACACATTCAACTTGTGGTTCTGTCAACAACATACAACTTGAGGTACTGTCAGACACATACAACTTTAGCTTCTGTCAGACACACACAACTTTGAGGTACTGACAACGACACTTACGCTTTAAAGTTTCTGTCAGAAACATAGACTTGAGGTTCTGTCAGACACATACAACTTGAGGTACTGTCAGACACATACAACTTGAGGTACTGTCAGACACATACAACTTGAGGTACAGGACAGTCACCCAGATGGTTAATGTAAAATAGGACGCAACTTCAAGTATTCTGGGGGATGCCCCACAACTTTAATTTATCTGTCGAGGCTCCCATTTCGTATTTTCCTGGCATTCAAACATGTTTTTGATGCTTTTAAGATACACGACTTTAGTTACTGTCCGAAACACAAGCTCTAGGTAATGACATTAAAAAAGACTCTATGTACATTTCAGACACTTACGACTTTAGTTCTGCAGAATATACAAAGCTTACTGCAAACACATAGCCGACTTTGTATTGTCAGATGTTTGTCATCTGTAAATAAATTAAATCTAAATAATAGTACACACGGCTCTAGCTACTGTCGAAAAAGATGGTACTCTCATAACATATCACTTTTTTAGGTACTTGGCAGAAAAACAACTACGTACTGGCAAACTCCTTTAGGTGCTGTCAGACACACACAACGGCCTAGTACTGTCAAACAATCACGACTTTAGGTACTGTCAGACACATACAACTTCTACGTACTGTCAGACACATCACGACTTTAGGTACTGTCAGACACACACAACTTACGTACTGTCAAACAAAAGACTCTGAGGTTCTGTCAGACACACATGACTTTAGGTACTGAAACAATCACGACTCTAGGTACGATTTTAGACACAAAACTCTAGGTGCTGTCAGACAATCACGACTTTAGGTATTGTCAGACACACTTACGACTTTTGGTATTGTCAGACACACACAACTCTACGTACTATCAGACAAACACGACTCTATGTGCAATCCGACACACACGACTCTAGGTACTGTCAGACACACACGACTTTGGGTACTGTCAGACACACACGACTTCAGGTACTTTAAGACACACTTGACATTAGGTACTGACAGACACACACACACACGACTCCAGGTACAATCAGACACATACGATCCTAGGTAATGTCAAACTAACCCCAGTCTAGGTACTGTCAGACACACGAAACTTTTAGTAAGGTCAGACATTCAAGTACACACAATTTGCTATTTATACAATAACATAAGTTATAATAATTATAAAAGGCACTACTTAACGAGAAACATTTTCAATTGCTTTTTTAAACTACATTAAGATGTTTAGATAAACTCCGTGAATTGATTTCTAAACAAGTTCAATAAAATGGCAAATACGGCAGCAATAATAATTTGCTTTAAGTGCATTATCAAAGTGCACAGTATATGCAATTTGAATGAATTTGATTGGCTGAATTTATCATAACTCCTCCTACCAGAAATGAAGCGTGGGAGTATTCTCTGTACAGTACACTGTCGTTTCGGTTAAAGGATATTGCTGAAGTTTTTCTATTTAAAATATTTTAAACTTAATTTAATGTATTATGAAGGCTACTCTGTAACCAACTATGGTAAGTTTACTTTACGTATATTTATTATCAAGTTTGAATGATGATAATGTTAACAGCTTGACTGGTGGCCTTATTTTGGAAGGTTTTCAGACTCACCTAGGTGTAATCTACAGGTCGTGGAGTCTACGTATAGTTTGTGTCTATCAATTTGTACATTTTCTCTGTTTACATCCGTCTGTGAATTTTAAAGTCATCATCATCTTTATCATCACCATCATCATCACTATCTTTTAATCACTATGGTTGACTGATATTTTTTGTAAAATAGTGACAAAATATGTGACATACACGTCTAACATAAACGTACATTATCACGATATATGCACACATTATCATTTCAACTTCCACCACCATCGCCGTCATCAGTATCATCTTCATTGTCGTTGTCATCATCATATTCATTATCATCATCATCGTCCTGATATTCTGTCATTATCACCATGACACAGCAGCAACAACATCCACATCAATATATTGTTATCGTCATTGTAAACATGACTTGTTAAAATGTTATCATTGTCACCATCTTCATCAGCAACATCATCATCATCGTCATCATTACTTATAGCATTTTTCAACAGCCAGAGCCACACGTATCGTACTTCAGTTGTAATTATCAGCATTTTATTCAAATTCACTTTTCATTTTCGTCGTTGTCGTCATCGTCTTCATTTACATCATCATTTGCATGGTCATCATCTTCATCAACAACATCAGCTATAAAAACAAAAACCACTACCATCGTTTCATGTTTTGAACTCGTAACCGCTGTTTTTTTCTCAACTTCATTTTCCATATGTCAAGTTACCTCGTACCTATTTTAATAAGATGTAAATTAATGTAGTTAAAAGAACATATGTTCAATGGCTGGTCTTAAGTTTGTAGAAAAATGCCAGGTATAAAATATAATGGATTTAGGCCTGCTTATGATTAAAAATGCAAATTAGTGACAGACACTTTATGGTACAGCTATTTAACTTCACAGCTGTTGCTGCGACTAAGAATGTTGTGTCACACATAATTACGAGATATATAAATTGTATTAATAACTAAAGATACGTTTTTAATTTTTACATTTTTTGTTAGCTTTTTTGAGGTTGGTTAGACCAGGTGTTTTGTAGGTGTAGGAGGAGTACGAGCTCTGATGTACATTTTGATACACAGGCACCATTTTACCAGTGATGGGGGCAGAGTGGGCTCTACTTTTATGTTTAATTTCAACTAGCTTTGAGTGTAAGCTTGTAGGGAGAAAATGCGGAACTTCAAAAGTAAAATACCAATAACTGCTGAAGAAAGTGTTAGTTTAATATTGTTTGTCATGTGGTTCTTCTACTGTCGAGACTGGGACACACTCCTATACTAAATTATTACGTCCAACTTTTTATTTCTTCGCAGCTTTTTTTTTTAGTTTTACGGTTAATTTTGTGCAAACTATTTGGTCTAAGTTTCTGCCGCCGGCGAGTCCCGACATATGCCAGGTTCAAAACCACTAAATTCTCCGTCGCAGCGATCTTATCGCTTTGATTGTCTTTGATACTAAAATGCGTGATATTTCACAAATAATATCGACAAAGAGAACTTTCGACACACATCCCCATTGTGCACTTTCATATTCTTTTGATATTCGATATATTCCAAGTAAAAGGAGCTTTACTTTATCTGATCTAATCATTTTAAACATGCATTTTGATTTTGTATAATATAGTAGTCAAACTTTGGCCGCTTTTATAAAAGAACATATGTTCGGGCTAACCATACTGTATTCAAAATATTGAAACATGACACCGAAAGTATCTTCAAAACTTTTAAAAGTTATCGCTAAGATCTTCAAACGATGTATTTATTTTGACATTAAATTTATACCTTAGTTACCTCTCTACCTGCATCAAAACTTTCTAAATCAAATCTAGGGATAAGCCTGTACCAGGGTAATTTGTGTGCTCATAAACCGAGTAAGTGGAGATTTAACGATTTTGACATTGGGATGATGACAACGATGATTGATTGTCATAGCAGTCGTCTTCTGTTTAAACATATCCCTTAGATTTATGTTAAAGTCACCCGGTATGGAAATCAAAGGTAAAGAAATCCATTAATTAGCATTATCAAGGTACAGAAACTCTCGTTTGCACATAGTAATTGCAAGTTTCCATTAAAAATCAGCTGAAGCTAATTAGGTAATTAAGGGATTAAGGGAGGTTTTATGCGCGGGCATGCATGTAAAAGGCAAGCACCTGGTCCTAATCGGTAAGAAAAAAAAGATAGCTTTGCACCTGCTTAAGTAACATGAAATGTGTTCAAATTATGATACTGCGTTAAGGTGCACGTCTTTTTCTATGCAATTAATAAAAAAGATAAGTTTATTTTGGATCACTTTACCTGCGTATTTTAAAAGAGCTATAGATAAATATATAAATGCATGATAACGGCCCACTAAATGGCAAGGACTAATTTCGATTTACCTAACATGCAAACAAACACTGCATACTTTAAAATAGGTATTTTGTAAAAGAAATAAATAGCTATTGAAATTCGTACGCTTAACGCCCTCAATTTTATTGCGTTTTATCATAGTGTACCAGCATGGTATATATGACTTGTACTTGAAGCGACTGATAGCTGGGCACTACAGTTAACTTTCTGCCCCTCTCCCCCACTCTAATACCCCAAGTCAAATACGTTGTTTGTAACAGACAGGGGGGCACTCGAGTATTGGACATATTGAAGGACCAAGGCAGAACTAGCAACCCCGCTCACAGCTGGATATATGAAATTATACATTGTACATAGATTAAGCTTTAGAGGATTACTTTTTTATTGATGGCACTGATAAAAAACGTATATATCATTACTAACATCGGTCTAATCTGAACCTTGCCGTTTTTACATGTTTTCAATTCAGTGATTTCGATTTTTAGCTTTTTAGTAGATAATATATCAGGATTTATAAATCGACATTGATCGGTGAATATTGCGTACCAACACGTAATGTTACCGTGTTGCTATTATATATACATCACTTAATATTTTTATCCTTTTTATCAATCATATTTTATAAAGCATTACTTGATACCTTCCCAGTTTGAAAACTTCTTAAGGATACGTGTTATCTGTCTGAAATGGAAATTAAACTCTCAGCTCCCCTGGCGCGTGCATTATTGACCATGTTTATTCATCTTTGCCTCTTTATGCATAATATGTCGTTCTATTTTAAACTGCAGAAAGGCTAATAAAATTTGGTTTATATATCCCAATTCAATACATTCATTCACAAACCTTTTTAACTTCTGTTTAGAAATGTTTAACATATGAGAGGAGGACGTGGGAAGAAGAAAAACCTTCAATTTTAAGCAAACAGGCATACTAGAATAGTTTTTGCTTGGTGGTCTATTTAATCTTAAAAATGCATGCCGCTTTTATTATACGTCTTCTTTGAAATTATAGGTGAAATCAGTTTATGAGATACGATGCTGTTTTTACCATTTAAACACAAAATCAAACGTAAAATTGACAGTTTTTACGACTTCTGTTATTAAACTGACGCAAAATACAGCGAAAGGAGATTCGTCAGTCTGTAAATATCTAATTATACAAAAGCAGGCGACATGCCTGCACAAAGTGCTGTCTGGCAAAATAGTCCATAAAGATACTTGACGTTTCAGCACCGTCCATAACGTGTTCACAAGTCTCTTTTCTACAACTGACATTGTTTGGGAACTTATTTAACCCTCCCTTTGCAACCACTTCCGAATATCTATCTATCTACTTTACGTGTAATATCCAAACTGGGAGATTAGAAATTTAGTTAAAGGTATCTGCTTGTAACAGATGAGACCCCTAGCGCTTAATCTTTACCAAATTTGCATGCCTCCTCTAAATCCCACTGTTCGCAATTTGCAATTTTACGAGAAGTCTGGTCCGGAAATCGCTTAAGCCCTTCAAAAATATTTGTTTTTCAAATTGCCATGCAAAACATTAGTACTTCTACACATCCTGGCTATGTTTGTTTATCGTCTGCGTGTATAGACGGATGACACTGGCCCTTCAAAGATTTGATGTCCTGACAGTCAAAATTTTTATTTCACTTTTAAGGTAATAAAATGAATTACCGTCGTGTCAAGGCACATATACATGTCTACAAATGGTGACAGTAAATAAATGGTCAGCGTTTTATGAGGCTGGGTCTACCCGAGGGTGGCGTACGGTGACCACAGGCATTTTGTTAATTGATATTTATTGGAGGATCCCATGGCCATAAAAAGACGAAAGATAAATTTATGTAAATAAGTACGTATATATTTGCTATGTTTGCAGTTTTCCAATCTCTCGGTTAATAGACCATAAAATTAAAGAAATTACTTTCTCAACATTCCACGTTTGGAGTGTGTTGATTTAAATGCAAGTGTTTCAACGTCTTCTTTGGGCAATACAATAGGACGGCATGCGTAATGTGGGCCTTAATCAAACAGAAACTTGAACTTCCAAGCGTCTCGGGAATAAAATCAGTTTTATTAACATATTTTAGCTGTATCAAAGGTTGAGGAATCTCGTAGGCTCTGGTCTTACTCTGCTGCATCGAGGCAAATGATTTGCCTATGCGACCAGTGAAGATCATGATCAGTCTTCACACCCGTGCAGTCAGATCATGGTCTGCTTTGTTCGCAATTCAGTCATTATATTTTCATTGGGCAGACCTTTGAACTACCAATGGTACTGTCAAAACTGAAATGTCTATTTTAGGAATGTAATCGGATAAATTGCAGGAAGGGGCTCATAGAACATGTGGAAACCATGTTCGAGTCTCATTGATCGCACATACACGAACGTCCAGCAGGATATTAGTCTATCCACCAGAACTGTCTGGTAACTGCAGTTTTTAAAATTACTACACTGCAACAGTCGAAAATAGGGGTTGGGTTGTGTGTGTGTGTGGCCGGTGGGGGGGGGGGACACGCCGGCTCCACCGTAGGGGCACTCTTTAATCCATAAAACAACAACTGAAAAACTATCTGTTTCTTCACTTTATGACCCTCGGTTAAAGTATTGAACGGTGGAGCACACGACCTAATTAACCTCAAACTTTTTTCTGTAGTAGATATAAAGCAGACGATGGGTGGTCGTAATGATATCAAAAACGGATTCAATTTCTTATTTAAAGAGACGGCCATATTGATTGGAAAACTTTGAATCGCAGATCAGATACGCAATGTCACTGTTTTCAGAGGGCAATATTTGTTTTTAGATTATATTGTATAATACATGTTTGCCCCAACAAGTGCGTTCAAACGGCCTGAATGACACAGTGGTGCCCACGTAAACATCAAGTGTTTGTTTCCAATATTGACTGTTGAAATCACATTGGCAAACAATATGTTGTTTATGATGTCGTCAAATGATGAAAGCGAAAGTGCGATTTCGCGTATTGGGTATTAAAAAGAACCATATGATGACCCATTATGTAAAATCAATCGTTGTTTTAATTACTTTTTGCTTGATTCAATTGCATGCAGAATGTTCGTTGGCCAATAATTTGTGTATTTTAATGCGTATCACAAAAACGGCTTCTTTGTTGCACGATGTTGGGTCTAAGCAACATCCGCCCAGTTACACAACTGATGCCCCCCTCCATTTGCCCCCATCCATCCCCTAAATGCACCCAGTCAACCTCAAGGTCACAAGCGTCTGTACTCATCTGGTTTAATCCTACGGCCTGTGATACAACTAAAATCACGTGCATCGCCCATTTAACCCCCAAGAAAAATCGACAATTAAAAGAAGATGTCTTAAGCTACTATATCAACACGTGGATCAACAATAAGGGCTATTGTTTATTCCTCCACTGACATGAAAAGAAATTTTAAGTTTGATTGCTTGACCTTTATACTGAACAGTTTCATGTTTTCTTCTCGTATTTGCCCATTGTCCACTAACGATGACCCACCATGTACACCTCGCAGGGCATTTCCGGGAGTACGGCCGTTACCTTCACGAAGGTAGATTCCCTATGGTGATCGTTATTGGAGTGACTGCAAAGTGTCTTTTGTTGTGGAAATTAGCCTTGAATAATTTAATCCAATTCAATTAACTTGTTCAAGCCAATTGAGCGCTCTTGATCCGGTAGAAAAGCTGTCTATTAATTTGGAATTAGCGATGTCGATTTCTAAACTCAGGTTTCACACGATCTTTGGACATTCCAACGCCTTTCCTCTGATCCTGCACACGACCTTTGCAGGAAAGAGATGCACGGCTTCCTCAGTGGTCAGTGGTCACTGACATTCGCTGCTATGTCCGAACATTAATTTGGTGAACTTGCTAGATTGTTATCCTTTACTATTTGTGCACGCTATTCTGCTTATGCAAACAAGTATCCGAGGGAATTGTTGTCATACACATCTAGAATCTTAGCCAAACAAACCCCTGCTGAAGATAAGTTGCTTCTAAAGTTTGCACTTTCTGGACTATTCTCCATCTTTTGTTTGGCAAGGTATACATACTATTATTCTGTAAAAAAGTTACATTGGAAACCATTGACTAACCAAACTGAACTACTAAAATGCTTTGGGTTTGTGGGGTAGTATTGGGCAGGCTGAAGCGGTAGAATTTGCTGGATGTCATAGAAAAAAAACTTTCCATTGAGCAAGGTAAAAAATGTAGAAAAGCCTAAACAACATGGGACGATAGATTCAAATTAAAAAGGCTTGTACATATACATAAATATGCACGTTTTAAACTCATTTTAAACTGAAAAATGAAAAATATATCTAGGACAACGCATTTCTTTTAGAAACAATTCCAAATAAAATCTTACCCTGATGGTGTAAAGTGATTCTACCTTTTCAACACGTGCCCCTGGTTAGCGTGGGCATCAGTCAATTATCTATTTGAACAATTGATTGTGCCGTCAATATTTGGAGATCCGAAAGTAAGAGTTGTTAGTAAATAAACACCCAAAACAATCACTTGTCACTTCTTGGAAAAAAAAACATTTTATTTCGATAGCACTTTTATAATACCAATTAAATAATACAGTGTTATTCTTTATAACTGCAATTAAAGTCATAGCCACGGTGAATGATTTTGACGCTTGCATAAATTATATTTTCATACTGAAGTGATGGATTCTTCACGGATTAAATAACATTAACATTTAACAAAACATTATTAAAGATTGCCAATCTCCCCTTTTAGGGGAAACATTCTCCGTTAATCCTATCGCTGTTGTTGTTGTAACAATTGCCCCCTTTTGTATAAAGCACCGGCTTCCGTCCTTTTCTTAAGTATCCCTACATATGTTGGCGCAACTTAAGCGCATTAAGCCTATCAGAAGATTAGGATGTTTTCCTAAATTTGCCTTTAAGTGCAGAGCAAAGAAACCCCCTAACCATTATAAAAGCACATAATAATAAAACTGGCTTTAAAGGTTGCTTTAACGATGTAGACCATAAAATTAATGTTTTTGTTCAACATGTTAACAGCGATGTCAGCGTTTGTAAAGTCAAACGTTTGAGGATGTTTAACAAGGTACGTGAAGTAAATTCATGGACAGAGAATTATTTTCCTTCAGACGTAAATAAAGTATGGATTTATGTTTAATTTTGTACATGTTACATACTTAGTTGATATTCAGGTAAGGTGCTTTCGTATTTGGTAAGATAATATCTTCGCTGAAATGAAAGAGAGACCAAATGCGAAGTGATTGATGAGATGTGATTTGAATTTCATGAGCGTGCATTCAAAATATGCATCCGTATTTTGTATTCATGTTGAGATTTGAAGAGTTCGTGTTGACTTTTTGGTAAACGTCAGTTTAATCACTAGTTACCAAGCAATTAGAGGTAATTGATAAAAAAAGAAAATCTGGCATTTCATAATGATTAATGTACTACGGTAACTTTGATCCACAAGGGCGACGAAATGAGACATATATACCAAATGATTGTTTTCGCCGGGTATAAAGTTTCCCTGCTTGATACTGCACTGAATTGACAGAAAAGCCCACCAGAAATGTAGAACCTTTCATTAAAGTGAACGGGATAGGACACAATACACCTCCTTGTGACACAGAGGACGGTGTAACTTTCCGTGTCCTGTAATTAAGCGACTCGCGCGTATACCGACGTCTGCACGATGTGTTAGGGTTTGATTGAATGACATTTCTATTTAGCAACGAAGGTTTTTTTGGTTTAGTTAAAGATATAATTACAGTGACTTTTTTCGTTTACATAATTCATGAAGTGATTTTGGGTGGTAGACAGCGGTTTGGCCGTTGTGAGTGCAAGGTCAAATAGCACAATTCTTGCAGTAATATAATGTTATAAGATTCAGTTTAAACCTGTCTTGTTCACTATAATATCACGGCTATATAGAAAGTTGTGTTTATTCATCTTAGTTAATGTAATTTTATGGAGGCAGTCTCTTATTATACAGGCACTCTATACAGATTGGTTCCTTGGTCAGTGCATGTATAGGCGAGTTTTATTTTTGTCCTGTTTGGCTCGAACGCTCGACCCTTTATGTAACCGACACCTTAAATTCTATATGCCACAACACCCGTTTGCTCTTAAGAATCTACTGCTTCTCGACCGCGCTTCACATGTTTCAAATTCTTTCCCATGTGTTAAAAACAGATTAAAACCACACTATAACATGTCCACCCAGTTTAAGACTGTAAAATTAACTTTTGTTTCGCAACATTACATCAACAAATTTTTTGTGGGTCTGTGTTCTTTTCCAGCTATAAAAACACATTTGACGTCATTAGCCATCTTATTTTCACCTGCTTTTCGGCAATTTACGGCGTCCAGCTGACACTGGTCCTACTGTTCCATTAAAGCGACTTAGTACACTGATTTTACTTCAAAATTTGACCCCCCACTCCTGAAGTTTCTGCTATAACTGCACATTGGCACAAAAATCTGGGCGTTCCAAGTTTAATTTTCACGGGTTCATTAGGTTTATTGCATACAAGTTAACAGGTACTTGACTAATTGCATCTTTAATATGCATCGTCAATTACAAGCGGTTTTAAACTGTATCATATTTTTTTCAAGGTTTTAGTACAAACGTGCACTTTTGTGACCGCCATGATCAAATAAATTATGACGACTTCATCATGTCACAGCGTGTATTAAATAAAAAAAATGTATTGTCCCTTAAGTACAATGTAATATAAAAAAAACTACTTAACTATGCACGCAGTGGGAGATAAGAGAAGAAGTGTTTTAAAATTTAATGGTCTCTAGACAACTAAAGATTGGTTCAAAACGTAGGAAGTGAATATACCCTTAAAATTGCATGTATATGTAATCAAAGTGATGTTAATGTGTCTATTGATACGTACATAATTGTGGTTTCCGAAGTAACTGCCAGAACAAGTACAAACAATATTATTTGTATTGTTTGTACTATTTCTTGCGCTCGTTGCACGGACTCGTCTAAGGCCTATTCTGTTGTTCTGGAGTCAGATCCTTATAACAAACAATGTACGTGTATGTGTTTGTGACGTCGACACGGTGACGTTGTATTAGATGTCGATATTCGAACCTACCCTCAGCTCCTGGTTTTACTTGCTTGCTGTATTTTCAAGTGTTTTCTTTTTATCGTATTGTTGATATCAACCATGCAGGACCAGTGATAAGCAGAAACAGTGATTACAAATATTGTGTGGTAGACAAGACTGCAACGTGATTTGCGATTATGTCCCAGGTGTTTCGAACCTGCGGCCTCAATGCTGAGCGAGTTTTGTATTTTTAAAATTAATTTATAAAACACGTAACCTCGAAACCCTGAAAATATAGCTATATAAATCAAAATGGGACGCATTTAAAGGGCGTGTCAATATATAATAGAGCGTATCTTAAAATCGATCTCATTTTCTCTGCTTCGTTATTCATAAGACTTTTCCTACAGCTAGTTTTATTTCTAAAACGATTTGTTCTACTTAGTAGTGTCTATTTTAACTACGAAATTACACGAGTCAAAGACTGACTGAGCGAAGATAATTGGACAGTAAAAAGCTTTTGCTTTTAGTGACGCAAAGTATAGAGATTGCTGGTTTGAAAGGAAGACTCCGCGTACGTACATGGCAATTGAATTAAATAAACTACCACGGTAACCTTTATATGTAACTTACACATGCGACCACTTTATAAGCCTAACAACACAAAAAATTGCCCGACAATTTGTACGAGCATGCACGGCAGCAAGTCTAATCTACAAGTCTGGGTTGTGTGGAAGTATTTTTTTATCTGCTTACATTTTTATCGCACTGGATCAAGTGCTCATGATGGGCTCTGAGTATGTCTTGCGTCGTCGTCATTTCACTGTATAATGCTTTGCCAATGATGTTGAAACTTGAATCGTATTCTATCATATTCCCCCAAAATCTAATTGTCTATTATGTTCATGGAAACCCCATGAAAAAAACTTTAAAAAGTTTCTTCTCAGAAACCAGTGTCCCATATTTCAAAATTATGTTTTTTAACAGATTTTTTCTTATGGTGACCTTTTTCATTTAGGTTTGAAACTTATGCAGCATTTGTTTAGAAATTATATACATGTAGTAATATACATGTATAGTGTTTCATTACAATGGAATGTCATACGGTAATTGACTTGTATAAGATATATATACAAATTTATGTTTTTATTTCTGGTCTATGTATGATTCATGGGTTCGGCCTCAAGTCAATACTACCATTAGTTAATATAACCGTAAATTTACCATTATCAAACATAAATCTAAGCAGAGGACACCTTTAACAATGCGGAATACAAATAAAAATATGGATCTAATAGATTAGTAATACACCCTTTGCACCTTTTTGCGAAAATGAAAATTATGAAAATAATGAAAATATAATAGTTAAACCTAAATTGAGTTGAAAATTAAACTACCTCACGAAATGAAGAATGAAAATATGGGCATGTGTCAATGAATCGTAATTGGTAAATTTATGACTAACATTTTGTTGTTATTAATAATATACGGTATAGTGACAGACTTAACCGCATGTCGTTTTTCGTAAAGCGGGTCTAGATGACTTACTAGAATTAATAATGTGACCACTGTGTGGGTCAACGCAACCTTTCAGAGTCCGTATGCATATGTAGTAAAAGACTTGACTTAAAATCACTAAAACTGTCTCTGATCGATGGCCAGAGGTTCGAGTCCTGTTGCAGTGCTAACTCTTTATGCAAAAATGAATTATTCAGTTTTAAAGCTGCTTTTGAAGGTAAATGTTCAAACGTCGGTGTTGATTTTATGAAGATCTAATTAGACACCGTTCAGACTTCAAAACGGACCTTTAGATACTATCAAGTTATCACTCAGAGCGGTGCTATTTATTATACGGTTGTAATACCCAGGGGCTCGAACTTGAAATGTTTATTCGACTTTTTAAAGATAAATATCTATACGAGCTGTTTTCGTGTTCATTTGTCATCATTTTTATTACCTGTCTATTTATTTATTTATCAAATTATATCAGTAATTACATCCATGACACAAGTCGTTTCAGGCATGTTGGACCGCAGACGGGCAGTCCACTATTCTCTGCTTTATTTTTTTTACATCTTCTTAAATCTTTGATGCTTTTCTTTGAATCGAACTTTTTGACCAAGTTTCGACAATTTCACACGCCCCTGCATCCCTGTTTGCGCTCCCTGAATATTTATCACATTTCCTGTGACAGTTTACTATGATTTAAAACTGAATTATTTAGTATTTAATTTACTGTCGGGAGCACTCTCATTTAATATTTATAAATCTGTAATAGGATGAACAGCCACCATTGATGATGTATTGGGGGTAAATATAAACGTTTTACTTAATAACGAATGTGTGATGAATGCTTTTGACATGGATATATAACTGTTGTTTTTTTTAAATTTACATATACAACTCATATACTGTGATATGTGGGAGTGTATTTCTAAGTAAATCTGCACCTCTTGTACATGTATGCATTCATATACCAGACTGATCCCCAAATAATGTAAAAAGAAATGAGCATTCAACTTTTGTATTTTCATATCAAATTACGTCATGTATTTTCAAAATTCACATATTTTCGACATCAAAGTCACCAAAAAAATGTCAACTTTACTTTACAGATTAAAGTTAATATCTGACAGATACCATAAAACCCTTTTTTGGTCTGTTAGCGACTAAGTATGCTCTAATGTAGCGTTCCATGTCATTTAAAAATTACTTCTTTTTCGTTAGTATCGGTATTTCAGTTTATATGGCTACAGATATTTGTCTATGATAACACAAATCTCGCTATTTTCGCACGTAGATCATTTTTCATCGGTCCTTTCATGATGAACAATTAATATCCTCATCTCATGTCAACAATAGTTGCTTGATATCAATCACATTTTGCTTCCGTTTCAACACCTACTCCGACCATGGTTTCATATTTCTCATATCTTAAGATATGGCTTTTGTTGTTTTCTTTCTTGCCAAGGTGACCTGCTTATTTCGGCTGACCTAGGCCTTTTTTCTTCTTCAAAGAGATGGTTGCTGGATGGTGTTAAATTTGATTTCAGTACCATGTGTTGTCTTTTCTCCGAATTTGTCTTCAACTGTATTTGTTCAGTATTGGTTCCCTCCCACTTGAAGGTCATGAATAATATGACCTTGAATTGTTTCATTGGCATCTCTATATATTGTCAAACATAGATCATTTGGAACATTATAAATTGGCAACTTCATCTTTGACTTTCGGGTTGCAATTTGCAAGCCATTGGCCTTATCGACTTCCGACTTCTCCTGTAATTTGAAAAACTACATCTCTTTCGTCATTTCTGGTTCCGGAATTTTAGAAGAAACAAAAAGAGCAACCTGCCAAAAGTTTAGAAAGAAGCTGACACATATTCAGGATGTTGCTTTGTCACATTACAACTTACTCTGCATTTTTCAATCTTTTAGAACTTTGTCTCAGCAACAATACATATCTTGTACATATAGTAACTTTTTTCTGCGTAAAACAATATGTTCTTGTTTTCAAAAGCTATTTCAGACCGAAGCCATGACGGGTTTTAAACGAGATGACACATCTCTCATGTCATTGAAGAAAAAATCGTAAAACTTGACATAACATTTTATGTGTTATCATGGTCCCTTGTTTGTTTATTACATCGCCCTATCGCCTTATCTGGAACGGTCCATGATCGTATTTTTTGTTTTTGGTACACTGTGTACACCTCACGACAAAACAGTCTGACGTTAATTCATCTGCCAATTTCATATGGCGCGTCAATACATGTGATGACTTGACGTAGTGTACGTCAACGTCAACGTCGCCAGCACAAGCACATAAGAATATTTCTTGTTTCGCCATTTTTTTTAACCTACGTAGATTCGTTTAGCCAGTGACGTTACATATAACTGACTAAAAACTGTTTTCCCGTGCACAGTTCTGTGACTTCTCTTTTGGACGATTCTGAAACATCTGGTCCCGGATTGGGTTTAGCTATCATCTGGACTGATGCCTACCAGTCAGAAATCATGAATTTGGTCTTGCAAACTAGTTTTAAATATCCGACAAAACACATGACACGATATATATTTTCTTGATTGTGAAAAAAAAGAAGACTAGATATCATTTTAGGTAGATATTTTTGTCTAGAAGTGTAGACCAGTTATTGATAAAACACGTTAGATTTAAAAGGATTATGTTTTAAAATCTTTAGTTTCTGTGTTTCGCCGTAAATTTCTTCCCATGCCCTTTGTTGTGACCCTACTGTGTAAAACGAGATTCATTGAAAAGGTGGGGATTTGAGTTTTGTTTTAACAGGGCTTGAAAGTGTTAAACACCTGTTTGAGGTGAAAATATTGTGTTGGCTTTCAGTTTCTATTCTGTATCATTAGAAGCACTGAAGGCCTTCAATTATAACAACGAGGGTTGGAAAGTCTTTGTACTAGAAACTGTCCAAAAACAACACTGTAAATGAATGACCATTGAGCTTACCCCCGCCCCTCCCCCCACCCCTGCCCCCGAATTTTGATTTCTTCATTTAAGCACCCGGGGACAGCTGAACATGGCTCGAACTCTGGTCTTTTCCATAAAAGATATACTGTAACTGTACTTTCAATCTGTATTTGAGCCGCATTGAAATTCTCATTTACTTAATATATGCGTAAAGTAGACATATTTGAAACTCAATTAAGGAAATTCAAGCTGGTGAAAATTGTTATCAAGAGTAAAACGTATGGTTTAATTTACGTTTGAATGAAGTGCACGCACCGATATAATATGTCATGATTTAGAATTCAAAAACTTAACGTATTATAAATGCGAATAAGCCGTTTGACACCGTTTGTAAGCTTTTCAGAGATGCGACGATGCGCATTCAAATGATAAGATCATAGATCATAGGCCTGTCTAATTGGATAATATTGTAACATCGCGAGGTCACGCGCTGTCACGTTATCTCGCGAGACTTTAAGCTAAACAGCTCTGTCAAAATTTTATTAAAGCAAGGTGTGTTTTTCAAGAGCTAAAGATTTTTTTTTATTTGCAATAACAAGGCTTTTAACCACGAGCGGAATTAAAGCGATGTTTGCACAGTGATAAAGAAAGCAATGGTAATATATATATATATATATTCGCTACTAAACAAAAACGCTATTCAATTTTTGTCACTATAATACCGTGTGGTTTTTTGAAATTTCTACCAAACATATCGCTAGTGCAATTCATGGATAATCGGTGAGACATTTCATCAAGGATAAATGATACTAAATGAAGCTCAAAAGACATTCAGTTGGCGTGTATTTGGGTTACATGATATGTGCAAATATTACTGAAAAACCTTTTAAATGTTGGTTCAATGCCACCAGATTTATTTAAGTCTGTTTGTCGAACGTGTTTATCAGATGAAAAAGATAAAAACAGTGAGGATTTAGACATAATGATCAGTTTGGATTATACCTTAACAAGGTAAGCCAGTAGATGAATGAAGATATTGTCTTAACACCGGCTACAGACTGCTTAAGAGGTTCATATAATTTCATCTAATATAGGTTAAAAAGAAGTTCAGTCACTTAACATAGCAATGTTTAGTTGTTGGTAATATTTTAACGTTACGGGAAAGGAAGCTAAAAGCATAGACGGGTTAATTTCAAAAGAACAGGACAATTGCTTGATATAATATTACCAACTCTTTTTTTATCAAAAATTTCAATGTAACGACTGTGATTATGGGAATGGAAGGAAAATTAAACTATTCAAAGATTTTTTATAATCTGCATGACTGTGTTCATGTGTGCAGGAGTAGATGAAATAAAAACGTATAACTATACATATTACACAGTCAGTCTGTAGTCAGGAAGAGTACTGTAGAAATGGCACTATATGGATTGTTTCTAAATTACGCGTAAAAAAAGTAATAATAAATGAACTTTGGATGTGCAAAGCTTTATTCAATGTCATAAACGTTATACTTTTGGATCCAATATATACCTTCAATCTTGCATTACTTGCCTTATTTGGCACACTGATCAGAACCCGAGGTTAAACAAACGCCAATTTGTTGACTTTCCTGAAATAACTGTCAGGGTTTTGATTACTTTGAGTAGAATTTGACGTATCATGCAATCGTTATGCACATTCACTGCTAGTCTGCAATATCAGGGGGAAACATAATTATAGTTTAATTGCCGCACGCACAGTGCTGCAATTGTTTGATTTCCTTTGAGACAAGGTCTCGGCTTATCGGCACCGTCATCTGATAAGTCAACCTGATTAATTGATATCAAACGATCCTTAATCCTTATCACCTTGCTTATTGACTTTATCTATCGCTTCAAAGACCTTCTCCAAAGCTTCTTTGACTTAAAGTTCTTTTATGGCTTCGTAAAGCGAACACTCATTAAGGTCGAAGGAAACCTTTGAAATAAAGTTTGTTTACTAAATACATAGAGTTATACACGTTAACTCTGACCCCAGGGTGTTCTGGTCCCTTAAACGAACCAGTGGGGCATTTATATGCCTTGTTCTAATGCATTAACCATTAGTTTGGTATCATGTTTAATCTATTGTATATTTTAGTATCTTCAGATTGTTATCTGCCATCTCTGAAGTCAGCACTTTGTTAAGCTCTTAGCTATTTGTTCAAACCCTATTGGCAAAGGGCTGAATGAGGGTCATGTTAATCGCAGACCCTGATTATTTACAATGATCAAACCATTTAGATCGTTATTATCTATAGATATGGCGGTAGTGGCAAATGCGATAGATTGCGTGACACTCATCAGGCGCTGTGAGCTTATCTGTCCGTTTTATCTATTTGTTAAAACAGATGGATGAAAAATCAACACCAAATTGGATATAACATAAAAGATACAAATCTTTCATACAATATTCGCATGTTTTTTGAAGTTAAAAAGTACATGCGATTCCCATAATGTCAGTGTAAATATTGATTAGTGTTATAGATGGAAACCACACACCTGTCAGCAATGTTTTTAGGACACCTTTATGTTCGGAATTCATTTCGGTTTTTTTACCATCCTTTACTGAAAGGAAGAAGTTGAAGTAAACAGCCAAACTTTGTGTCATGAATTGTACTCAGATTTAAAGCTATTAAAGGCGTTGTTGTAATGAAATCCACCAAAATTTAAAGCTCAGCGAAAGTCAAGTACTACCGTTCTTATAATAAATTCTAATTGGTTTGAAAGCCCACTTCAGTAAATTGTTATATTAAAACGATATTGAATTTTAGGCTCAAATAAGGCATTGATGTTATAAAAAAATAACCTCGGATAAAGGTCAAATTGTTGTTGCGAACTTCTCTTTCTTTGCGTTTCTATGATTCCTATTTAATCAAGTGTTGCGTGACAAATACTCATCACTTAAAAGTACACGAGTGTGTCAACACGTGAACTTTAAATAAAAGGTTGACAGAGGTGGTTAATTTATTGAATATAGACTTACTGAATATTATCATGGACGAGGATTAATAAAGAACAGACAGTTCAGAGTGTTGTGACTACACATATCTACGTCACAACAACAATAATGGTCAACTGCAAGTGGATCGATCATGATTAAAGTAAATTGTTGTTACAATTTAAGTGAGAAACTAAAAATAGATGAACCGGAAATTGTGAAAAATCAAGATGAAAGAATATTGACATCCAGACACAATGTTGCTTTTCCCCAAGTCATTGATTTTTGCATATCTTGAACCACGATGGCAGTTATCGTAAATTCAAGATACAGGACTTTCTACTGAACCATGATGATCATTCTGATGTTACTATATTTACATTTAACACTGTAACATAAGCAGATAGTAGGGTAAATGCTGGTCACTTTTAATCCAACTGTTGTAGTATGTATACATGTTGTTTCCCCTTCAAGTTTCTTTAACATTATAGGCATATGCTCTGTGTTTATTTTCATGTAGCGATTCAAAATTATTAAAACAGTGTTTGCTATATTTTCAGGCCGAACTCACGATTGCTACATGAATAAAATCCGAAGGCATCCGAATGACGGGGCTCAATCACAACTTCAGCAAAATGTTTCGGTGGCTGAAGGAGAAAAAGAAGGCGAAGCACGAGAGGAAAGAGAAGGTTGAAGACGACTATGGATTCAGAAAGAAGCATATCATATTGCAAGAAACTGAAAATGGCCATTCTGTAATTATCAGAGACAATGAAACAACGCTTGTTTACCCTCAGAGCTTCTGTCGATTCCATTACAGGGCGCGCATGCCCACGCCGGTACAGAATAAAGAAACGTCGAATCATATTTATGACGAAATTCCGGAACATTGTGTAAGAACTAGACTGAATCTCGGACAAGCAGAATTGGCCAATGAAGCGGATTTAATAAAAGATACACGCGCTTCTCATGATCCGCATGTGGATTTAAGAAATGCAATAGAAGTCGGACCATACCTTATCGTGCCAATAGTGAACTCTCAAGATTCGAAAGGTGACGTGGAAATATTTAAAAAGGATGCGGATGAAATCTGTGAAAATGATGAAAATAATTTTGGAATGTGCAATTGTAATAAACTAGAGTGTTCAGAGTGCAGCTCATCTCGCATGGGTTTGAATGCATGGGATTCTGCTACACATGGTGCTGATATAATCAGAGACACAAAAATAGTGCTTACAAGATGTGTAAAGTCAAAAACTGGATTAAATGATTTAACAAATTTACAACAAGTGTGTTCAGTTGACAAAAATCAGCGATCTGACTTGTGTTCATTTACAAATGGTGCTCAAAGCAATGAATGTGAGTCAAGAATTTTCAGTGATTCTCCAAGTAATGAGAGTAATTCACGGACTTTGACGGCATCGCCCGATTCTTCCACGAGAACGCCCGATACTTCGTCGGAAAGATCCGAATCATGTGCAATAGACAATGCAGAGGAAGATGTCAGAGGCGGTCGGTCGACAGAATGTGTTAACAAAGGCAAGTCAGACGGTGTTGGATTTATAGAAACAGATAACTGTCGTCAGTGTAAAGATCCATTAGATGGACACGAGACAAATTACGAATTCGATCTCAGCACTTCCGGTGAAAGTGATCACTCGCGGACTAGCGAGAAAGGAGATTATGAACTATATTTGTCTAAAATAGAATCGAACCTAGAACTCAAACATAATGTTCGAAAATTGGTGCATGATATCGAGTCAATGCCACATGGAACATGCATGGAAGGTCAGGATAAAAGTGACTTGGACTCCATGACCTACGTCTCTAGTCTTTCCGAATATTCGTCTGCTGCAAGCCATATTAGTGACGTATCGGCTGACAGATCTGCATCAGACGACAGTAGCGGATATTATGAGTGCCTTGACGATACAACAGGGTCACGTGATAAAGAAAAGCACGTGAGTTTGGAACGTTCTGTTTCAGCACCAGAAACAGACCCGTTGACATTGAAATCTAAACTTTTAGTAAAGAACAAAAAGTCTAAAGAAAAGTCAGCAAGCAAGACTAAAAAACAGCACTATCAAAGGAGCAAGTCATTTGACTGTAGAGTTTATAAATCATTGTCTGATGAAGACAGGGAAATGTATAAATTCCCGTCAAACTCGAACTCGACAAATTCATTGTCACGACAGTCGCGAAATAAACCTGTTCTTACGCCGCAGCCGACACCAGTGTACATGGATCCTTACAGAGGCGGGAAGCCAGGCTCGCACAACAGGCTGTTGGGAGATCTGATTCGAATGAACTATGACAAACAACAATTTTTTCACTAAAACTTCTTTCTACAGAGTTTACTGTGTCGTAAAACAACTCTGTTATGGTATTTCTGTTCTTTATGACATACCGGAAATGTTATTTAAAGTTTTGTATAATCAATTGCATTGCAGAGGATTGATTTGGTTTTATATCCGTCGATTTGCATATAGTTTGCAAACAGAACATTACATTTTAAAAGCGTATACTTTCATAAAGGTCACAGCTTTAATTATACGACCTAGTTATGGTTTTATTCTACAAAATGTGAAACTCACGCTCGACAATTTAAAACTATGTTTATTTTATCGAAGGGAAGATATTTTTGAAGACTGTACCCGATTTCCTTAACGTTAAGAGCATTTTTTAACACCGAAGATAATTTTTATTATGTGCAGCCAACGCCCCTGTAAGGAACAGATACATAATTATTTTCATAATCTGCAAACTGGATTTGAAAAAGAGAATGCCTGTTTCATTTGAAGTTTTCCGTTTTGTTATTTAAATACCTTGTTACATGACTGATTGGTTTAATTAAGGAGTTTATCTGTGACCACGACTAAAATCTCATTTTGACTTCACAAAATTTGATATTTACTTAATTTGGAAGCTACCTCACCACAGCAGCTACTCCAAGGAATGTCTGACGTGTTTCTAGCCCTGGCTGATCCTGGGATTTCTCCCCGGGTGAAACTGCCAAGACCTCTAGTCTTACATTGGCTGTCTAGCTATTAGTCCAAAGTAAAAGTTTGGTGTCTGAAAAAGGGACGTAACTCTTTTTCCGGTAGGTAACCCCTTCCGTTAAGTAACCGATTCGACAGATAACCATTCCGTGAAACTTCATACGATTTATTTCCTTTGGGAAACCTCGCTCATTTCAAAAGCTTATATATCTATTCTTTTCTTTCAAGCCTGAGATTCTACCTACATGTATGTGCAAAAAAAGAAAAGCCAATTGATCACTTCTTGAAGCATGTAGTGACTACAAAACCATGGCATATATCTATTTGGACTTTTTCGTGATCGTATTGTAACGAAATTGACACTGACATATAAAGCGCAAAACTTGGCCGCTGTTCGATACAAAAACTTCTTGAAAATTCGTATGTACAACTTAGGGATGGGAACTGGCTATTTTGAAGCATTGTTAACACGAAGTTGTGAATGTTTCAGAGTGGCTGTGGCGTCAATAAAAAATTCTACTTTCTAGTCTTGATATTCCACAGTTGTAATGCGCTCGTGCAAGACACCATTTCGAGGGTTGAACCCTTGATTTGCAATCCTTAAATACACGTTACTGACTTGTTATAATTATGCTATTTTTCTAGGCTATTTTACCAGTTTTGTGAAGTCTAGATATTGGAACTGTTTTAAAATACAATAAATTTCTTTCATGGGAAGCATGTGACAAAATATAGGTTAATGTCAAGTGACAAACCTTTGCTATGACAGTATGAAAATAAGACAGATATTGCAAAATCGTTTTTTTTAAAACTTTTTTAAATATGCAAATTAGATGCAAATTAAAACAGGTACATTTTTTGCGATATATACCTTTTGGTCTTCAATTTTGACTAAATAGTTTTGATGGTTTGGTGAAAATAATGGATGCATTCATTTGAATATGTAACAACATACTTCAGATTTGCATTTTACATGTTATGTTGTTTTCTTTCAAAGTGCCTGCCAGCCTGTCGTTACATAAGATAAAATATTTAATCATTAGAAAGTCATAAGTTAAGATGTTCTAGCCACCACGGGCATTTGTCGTAGCAGAGGCTTTCATTTGAAGTTTAGTTATATTTTGACTTTTTCGTACTTGTTTGGTCATAAGAAGTGCAGGTTTACGCAAGATTGAATTCTTGTGTAATTTGTAATTAGGTTTACACGAATTACAATTACGTAAGATGTAGCCTAATAGACTGTGATGTAATTACTGTTTATCTAAAATTTGTTATTTCACGGTAAGTCTAACTTAAAGGAGTTTAGTCAGATTTATCCTTTTAAGATTTGTAAATCGAATTGCTGCAAAATATCTGAATAAATGTCTTTCATTTACCGTCATAATAAATGATACGAAATGTACATCCACGTTATGGTCTTTTTTTATTAGCCACATCAAAGGGCTTGCTTTATATGCATGTCATGGGCTTTTACAAGCTAAATTACACTTCAGAGGATTTACACTTAAACAAAATGTGAAGTTTAAATGTTTAAGATTTTTTACCCCTTTACTTCAAGAGTAAATATACTAAAATCTAGTACAATGTTTATTGCTTTTATATGTTATATCTCATTACTGAGTGGAGAAATGGGTTGCGTTTTGAAGCATTGATAGTGTCACGTGACTGATTTTAAGTCAATGCTAAACACCGTCGGAATCTCCGGTCCATATTCCGCTTCTACTCTCAATGAGCGTACTGAGCGAACATGTACATATGACAATGGTGCTAACAGAGTAAAGGGTTATAATTGAGTGTCCTACGGTTTTATTCTTTCAATGTCACTTGACTGAATTCTGTTATCTCTCATCGTCCAATTGTGTTTTTGACTCATTCAGTCATTGAATGTGGCATTATGAGCAGACATGGAGACCGACGGTACCATGAAGCTTTGAAATGTTGCATCAAAAACTCCAATAAAACACTGAATGGAAATCAGGCAATAGCAATTGCCGTCACGACATAAATCAGGATTCGAACCAGGCTGTACCGTATGTCGACAACCTGAATAAGAGTTGAAAATACCGTGTTATCATATAAGTAAGAAATAGCCCCATTTGTACGAGGACATGGCTTTTATCCAGAGAAATAAAAGAAGAACCGTGACTTAAGTATTTAAACATATCCCCTAAATTAAAAGTGCATTGTCTGAAAATGTACCTGTGATGGTCTGATCTCGATTAGTAGGGCGGTGTTGTAAAGGGCATATAACCACTCTTTTAAAGCACAGCTGCTTATATAAAAACACATCAAAGCTGCTTGGATTTTTAACATGTAATTAGACTATCGTTGTAATGAGAACATACGATGTTATGTCTACTGAAAGTCTAACGTCACCTCACAATGCACCAAAATTAGAAAGTGGCAAAAACTGTACTAATGCACTTTTGCTTACATCTTTCGATGTTTTTTTTCTTTCCTTGACGAAGATGCATTGGGATTTCATAGCGCTGTCAGTGATAGAAAAAAATGGGGAAAAATACTGCATATCTTACGTCAGTCCAAACTTCGCATTTTTTTCTGACCCATACGGATGTGCATTTAGCAGTGCAGAGTATATGTTGTGTTCTTATGGTTAGTTTAGGAGTGTTTAGGTAAAGAACACAACATACTAATTACAACAAATAAGTGAACAAATTGTTTAGCCCTGAACAAAGTAAGTTGAAGAAAATACACGTCACAACCATATGGCGTCCGACCCTTTCTGCCATTTCCCCATACCTTTGTTTTGGTTATGATCCCTTTTTCATGCCTCTCGTGGTTTTGACTGACTGTCTCTTTTTTTCTAAAAAAACTTTTCATTCAGAAATATTGACATTGGACCTTGGCAGGAGGTGTTTTATTTCCACAATTGTGCAGATTTTGGCAAAAGCACAACAAATTTGTAAATTGCAATTTAAATAAATTTTAAATACATTTGAACGACGTACCCAACCCTGACACACAACACATTACATAACTGTACAATATACGACGGAAAACTCACTCATGGTAATAAATTAAGTAACATATACAGTACAAATATATAATACCTACAGAGGCCGACATATAGTTTGAGACAAGTAAACAATTTCGTTTCTTAAAAGTAGGTCCGGGACAATATCGTGTAAGTCGCCGGTCAAAAGTAGTTCATACCATTTTGGGCTTTTAAAAAGCCAGTAAAATACAACTTATGATATACTGGTCTTCCGGATGGGACCTAAAGACCGAAGTCCTATGTATCGGTGCTATACATCGGGCATGTTCAAGAACCAGGCGGTGTCTCTGGAACTGGACGCGTTCTGTATCTTGCACTATCCCCCGAAACCTAAACTAACTAAAACTTTTCTGGGGGCGTTGGTCATATGGATTATCCGGTACCAACGATGAAACTCTAATTACACATTCACACTTATGATAGATAGCCAAGAGCGGTTCAGTGGTCTAGTGGTTTACGCACTGAACTGTTAATCCAGGTACTGCAGGTTCGATCGCGTTCTGTATCTTGCACTATCCCCCGAAACCTAAAATAGCTATCCTCTTCTTTGGGTGTTGGTCATATGGGCTATCAAATACCAACGATCAATACTTCTCATATGATAGTTCACACTCTACGTTCAGTCATACGAAAGAGGTTTTAATCTAAATGATCAGTTCGGAAACGATCGAAAGTGAAAGTAGATAATCTGTCCCCTTTACCTGGTCGTTGACATTACTAGCAAAATATTGAACACCCAATGTGTTGCAGCTTTTTAAGTTGCATTTTAGAATAACTTTTAAAAAAGCTTGTCCTGAAAGGCTTGAAAGACGAGAAATCTTTACACAAAGAGAATACAGTTGCCAAGTTTCATAACTTGTAGATTAAATGCACATTATTACAAGTGCAACGTAAAAACACAAAATGGTACATTCGTCTCACTAAAGGAGTCGGTATCCGTACTTGCCAAGCAGTTTGAAACAGTTAACCGCATCCCAGATTTATTTAGGTTCATTCAACCTCTTAGCTCAGACAGATTCATCATACAAATTATGCAAATTTTACACTGTAAAACACAAGGCAATTAAATGACAAAAATCTACATACAGACTATTGTTTTTTTGCTTGTCAGCCGGGTTTTAATGGTTTCACACTGTAAAAGCGATACAAAGGCCTTATTTTGATATTTTCGCCGATGTCAATGTATGGAAATGGGAGAATATTTTATGAAAGTTGAAAAACGTCCTTTGAAATGCAGATGTAACTTCGAAAGCGTGTTCGTCTAAAGAAATATTGACCTTGATATTCATAACAAAATGATAAATTGCCTCGATATCGACTGTAAAGCGATAAAATGCAAATTTTCTGTATTGCATGAAATATTTAGTACGTTTGTTTATGGAACGCCTTTACTGTCTTATTATGTTGTGTTGTATTATACGCAGTACATTTCCATGTATACGAGGTACATATTTCATTTGACATGGTACATGCACTTTAGATTGGGTAACTTTTTAGTGATATGCGGTGCTTTTCTTTTTATATATGGTGGTTAACCATTATATGTTGTACAAACGACGTTATATGCGTACAAACAGCATTATATGCAGTCAGTTTTTCGATACTGAGGTGGTATTTTGATTATATGCGTAGTTGTACCTTTATACGTTGTATGTTGATTAATAGGTGTGGTAGATGTTTAAATGTATGAAGTGCGTTCGTTTCATTGTATACGTGGTGAATTATTACATATACTAAGATAATAAATCAATATGTGTGGTGTATATGTCAATATACATGGTGTTAACAACTTTTGTATGTAGTAAATACTTTTTTAATTATGTTTGTTGCAAACAGCTTCATAAGCTGTACATACGGCTTATATGCATTATGATGATGATACTTGAAGACAGTCTCTAAAATACTCTCGGCGGAAATTACCGAGCGGTCTAAGTAAAACTTGCTATGACACCGTACAGCTAACATCGAGTAGCGCTTGCATGTACATTGTACCTCAAAGATAGTCAAGATTTGAGCATAACCCGATTTTCTATCTTCAGTAATGGTGACCTTGACCTTGTACAGACCGGCACAAAAGCAATCCCAAAGCGAGCTCTTCAAATGTTCTTACTAGACATCAAGTCGTTCTGAGATATGGACTTAAACATATGTCTAAGTCGAAAAATAAAGGCCATAATTTGCATTATTTATATAGTTATATAGTTGATAAAGTTATCTAACTTGATTATTGACGTAGGTGTGATGACTGGGAAACCTTTGTATAAAGTTTAAATGCAATACATCAAGTAATTGAGATATGGACTTTAAAGCTGCTCGCTCTCAGATTTTGGCGCAAAAATAAAGTTCTTCAAACTGTATGAAAATCATATTTTAGAAGAATAGTCATATAAAAGGTTCAAGTGCAAATTCCTGTAATGTATATCTGTAGATTTGAAATAATACGCTTCCAAACTGGAAAGCATTTCACGCTTTTGAAATTCCAATATAAACATATACATGTAGAGTAAAGGTGCCGTACAACCAACATATTCAATCGATTTTTGCAAATTCCTACCTAGATTTTTACTTGTGTTATTCATTCTAGCCTTTAGTTTTATGTTCTATATACATTTTTGTATTAGTATATCATAGTTGACAGTTTAATTTTCTCAGCGACAACTGTGAGCGAGCAGCTTTTATGTAGTTGCATGCAAAACTTTAACGAGAATTTCTTAGTCGAAAAAGAGGGCTATACTTTGCATTATATACAAGATATAGTTATCTTACTTGATTATTTAAGTTTCAATGCAATACATTAAGTATTTAATGAGATATGGACTCGGTAGTGCTATACATTACGCCGTCTATGGTTGATGACGTGACTGCTATTTATAGTGATATTGATCTGTTTTACTCGGTATTTTCCGGAAAAATAATTACGGAGAATGCCGGAAAGTATGATCATCGTAATGAAAATGCCCGCATATAATGCTGTATACACCATGTATATAGTAGAATGGACCGAACATGTCATTTGTACTGCATATAATGTTGTTTGTATTGCTATGACGTTGTTTGCACACGATATAATGGTTATTCTACTGTTCTTCAAGTGGTTGCAATGCAAATTATTAAATAACCACCATATGTAACGGAAAAGGCACTGTATATCATGAAGAATGTACCATGTCAAATGAAATATGTACCTTGTATACATGAAAATGGACTGCATATAATACAATACAACATCATAAGACAGTAAAGGCGTTCCATATTTGTTCATTTTAATTTCAGTGCTGCTCTGCAAAAAAACAACAACAACAGATTGCACATTTTAAAGTGAATGTGCAGATGTCCGAGATATGCCGCTTGACGTTAAGGGGTGGGACAGACGCAAGCTCAGGGGCAATCTTACGCGCAACATTGTTCCTTATGCCCTAAATGACTAGAATCTGATGAAACCATGCTTTAAACAATGTCCACACACGGTTACAAGCAGTCTTATCAATTATCAACAGGTCGTTTCAGTTGCAGCACCATAATGGCGGATGTCACGTGAATAACAAAAATGGCGGTCGTTTATGATGGTTGATATAAAATAAAGAAATGTTTCATACAACTATCAAAATGAACCGAGTGAGATGCCCTTTACTGTATGCATAGAGACGGTCACGTGACATTAAGATAAAATAAGATAATCTTTATTTGTAGTCGGTTTTGATAAACAAAATAACACTAGCTAAAAAGCTATTTTCCGACATAACACAGATTGTCTAATAACATATAAAGAAATAATCTAAGGAGAGAAGTAAAATATATTAATTACATGTATCACATAAAACATTGTATGGGAAACTAACACATGTGTATCTAATGAAATAAGAGACAAGTTAAATATTACGGGAAATACATTAAGAAATAAAACAATTCAAATGTATTTAAGAAGAATTTTTTTTATTTTAAACAATTGTCAAGAAATTCTTTTTTCCAAAGCATGAGCATCAATAAGCCACTGCATAGGTAGCTCCGAGTCTATAATTCATTCGCCTTGTAAGCGAGGGCTCTGGGTTCAGGAACCGGTCAGTCTGCACTTTGACTGTGTGTGCATTACCAAAAGAAATCAGTGAACATATTTTAAACAAAAACAGAATATTATTTCAATGAATTCTGTATTCACGTGCCACATAATGTAACAGCTAGCTCGTGCAAATGGTGGTACATGTACCCTATCTATCTATCTTCTTATACTGCCTCACACCTCTCACGAGTATTATGGGCAGGGTGCACGCCGGGTGTTAATAAAAGATAAAACTACTGCAAGATATCTCCCACAGTCAAGAGAAACAAGACGGTTAATAATGTTAAAAATAGTAAAAGAGTAAAAGGGTTAAAAACAACTGTTGTACAATGTATGATTAATAATTGATTTGGGCCACTGCCTGCTTGAATGATTCAAGATCAGGCAGGATCGCAATATGCGTGGGTAATCTATTCCACAAGACTGTGGTATGGGGGAAAAAGAGTACTTAAAGAAGTCCGAATTTGCATGGGTTTGGCGGAGACTAAGGGGATGCATGTGTCTTGTTAACCTGTTTGGGACTTCTAGGTAACTGGGCAGGGAGATTGCTACAAGATTGTAGTATATTTTGTAAAACATAACCAATTTGGAGGCTTGACGCCTGTTCTCAAGGGTGCTCCATCCAAGGGTGTTCTGCAGGTCTGTCACACTGGTATCTCTGGAATAATCATTTTTTACCCATCTGATTGTGCGTCGCTGGACCATCTCCAGCTTGTGAATATTAACCTGGGTGTGTGGTGACCATACAGATGATGCATACTCTAGCTGTGGTCTGACTAATGTTTTGTAAGAGAGTGATTTGATATTTTCATGTTTTGTTTTGATGTTACGTTTGAGAAAGCCTAGTGTTCTGTTTGCATTTGTTGTTATTCTTGAGATGTGTGTATTCCAGCTTAGATCTTGGCTGATGTCTACACCAAGGTATTTTGCATCCTTAGCTGGTGAGAGTGTTTGACCATGAAGCTTATATGGGAACTGGATAGGTTTTCTACTACGTGTGATATGGAGGACCTGGCATTTACTAGGGTTGAATTCCATGTCCCACAGTTTTTCCCACGTTTCTAGCTTAGAGAGATCATTTTGTAACCTTTGACAATCAGAAAGGCAAGTAACTGCAAGGTAGACGGCAGTATCATCAGCAAAAAGCCGCACCTGGGAGGTAACAGTGTCAGGGAGATCATTTATATAGAGTAGGAACAACAGAGGTCCTAGGACAGAGCCCTGGGGGACCCCAGATGTAACAGGGACTTGATCAGACGTGCAACCGTTAACCACTACTGACTGAGATCTACCTATTAAAAAGGACCGGATCCAAGACACAGTTTAACTGGAGACACCATGCTCTTGGAGTTTGAGTAATAATTTGAGATGGTTGACTTTGTCGAAGGCTTTACTAAAATCAAGTAGGACAAGGTCGGTCTGTTTACCTGAGGAAAGGTTTTTGGATATTTCATCAACTAGCTCAATGAGCTGAGTCTCACAGGACCGTCTTTCACGGAACCCATGTTGCAGCTCATAAAGTATGTTTTGTTTTGAGAGATGTGTGGATAGGCTAGAAGCAATTATGTGTTCTAGGAGTTTACATAGAATACAAGTTAGCGATATGGGTCTGTAGTTAGCAGGGTCACTAGTATCACCTTTTTTGAATAGTGGAGCGACATTTGCCTTCGTCCAATCGGATGGGAGTTGACCAGTGTTAAGGGATCTTTTAAAGATTAGTGATACTATGTCAAGGATCTCATGGCGGAACTCCTTCAAGACAATGGGCTTAATCATATCTGGGCCAGCAGCCTTATCCACTTTTAGGTTTTGGAGTAATTTCAGGACGCCGTTGGGGTCAATTTCAATGTTGGGCATTGTAGGGTATTTCCTTTTTCCTAGGGAAGTCCTGCAAAGCTGGGACAGAGACAAGGGAGAAACACCTGAAAAAAACAGACTGGAATTGTTTATTCAGAATATTTGCTTGACCAAGATTTTCTGAGGTGATTTTACCATTTGTCTGATCTTTTAACGGTGCAATACCTTGGTTATCTTGTCTGGCATTTTTTATAAGTGAGTAGAGGCGCTTGGTATTGAATTTATTAGTGTTTGTGTTTTCTGAATGTTGAATATCTAGTATGTTTTCAATATATGTTTCGTGTGCTTTCTTAATTTTTTGCTGGATGAGGTGTTTAACAGTTCTGAATTTGCCGATGTACTGATTTTGACCCTTGTGTAGTTTAACCTTTTGGTAGAGTTTGTCCCTTTTTCTTATCAATCTTTTTATATCTTGTGTAATCCATGGGAGACTTTTCTTATTTCCTAGTTTTTTAATTGGGACAAACTTTGAAATGCCTTCTTGAATTAAGAGTTTAAACCTGATCCAGAGGTCTTCAACTGGGATAACCTCTGAATCTTTCAGTGTGTTTACCTTGGAGTTATTGATAAATTGTTTGAAATCATCCCATCTAGCTTTTCTAAATAATGGAATGTCCCTAGGGGTTTGTTTATTAATGAAAGGTTTGATTCGAGCTTGAGAGATGACTATGTTATGGTCTGAAATACCAGCTTGGACAGATACTGTGCTTACTAGAGTTGGGTTTGTTGTGAGAAATAAGTCCAAGACATTTTCATTACGTGTGGGGGAATTAACCATTTGTGTGAGATCATAGTCATCAAGGATTTCGAGAAACTTATTATAAGACTGGGTGTTTGTGGTATTAGATTTCATTGAAGGTATATGGTCAGAGTCCCAGGTGAGGTTGGGGGTGTTAAAGTCACCAAAGATCCATTTGGTGCCTTTAAGGGGTCTGGTTAGATCCAGTGACCTTTCAAACTCAATGAGACTCATGAGATCAGTCTCCTTGGGTCTGTAGTAGGCAGCAACATACAAGGGCTTAGTATTGTTCATGTTTATTTTGACCCATAATAGTTCACATTGGGTATTAAGATGTTGCTGCACAGATGAGATATATTTATTTTTAACCAGAATGAAAACGCCACCTCCTTTACCTGTAAGCCTATCTTTGCGAAAAGGGGTGTAACCTAAATTCGATGGGAATATTTCACTTGTGAGGTGGTCTTTGGTAAGCCAGGACTCAGTTCCTATGACAATATCTGGGTTGTGAGAGTCAAGTAGGACATAAAATTGATGTTTTTGTTAACGATGGACTGACAGTTCAGATACATGACCTTGAAATTAGCGTGTGGAGGAGGAGGATTACTTTTAGGTTTAGGAGTTGACCTGGAGGGACCTGACGCAAAGCTATCATTAGGGAGAAATGAGTAAATGTTATGATGTCTTGTAGGTGAGTTGCAAGGGCTTGAGAGATTTGAAATATTTATCGAATTGCAATGGGAGCAGAGCCAAGAGAACGAGGTGTCTAAGCCTAGTAGCCTACTGTATGAGTTAATAATTCATAGACTGACGTAATGTTTCATGATTCCATCACCGTCTAAGAAAACTGTCTCTTTGCATGACATAATTTGCGCACGAGCATAGGTGTTAAAAGGGGGCTGAAATGCTTTGATCGAATTCCGGACGGTATAATTTACAGAATAATACCTTTTCAAATAACATTAATGGGTAAAATATAGGCAAAGAGGAATGTTTTTGTATCATTCACTACTTGTTTGAAAAAGACACGAATTTTGTTGAATAGACTGATTTAGCAATCCAAATATTGACAAAGTAAATCTTTATAGAAATCATTAGCAAACCCGCCATAGCCCACACATAATTATGTAAGTCAACAAACAACGGAATGGCAGAAATCATTTCAATTATGCACAAGAATAAGAACAAATATTGACGAAATGCTTTGTAAAACTCGTGTTTTAATATATAATACAGGTTGTTGCAATATCAGTCCATTTAAGTAGCAGGTTGGTCATGGTCTCTTTCTTTCTTTCTTTATTTTTTTTCTTTCTCTCTTTCTTTTCGTTCTTTCTTTTTCTTTCTTTTTCTTATTTTATTGTATCCTGATTAAAAATCTTATTTAGACTCCTCTTGTGCTAAGATTAAATTTTTTCCACCGGCACCCATCTTAAAACTCTATTTTCTGATTGGTCAGATTCAAAAGTGTGTTCATCTTTAGCCAATCAAATTCTAGAAATTTAAGATTGGTCTCACAGGTATATTGAAGAACAATAAACGGAACGTCCTAGTACTAGTATATTAAACTGCCAAAGTTCACAGCGTTTTTAACTTTTTATAGATATAACATGTCCGATTTGAAAGAAACAAACGTTTATTGCGGTAACAGTTAACTTACAACCGCATCCAAAATTTATGTAATTAAGAGAAAAGGAAATTTTTATTTTTCAGATTTTTCTTCTGAAATGGGTTTTAGTGGCAAAATCATCAATCTACTGTTCACCCTTTATCCCTCCTCCACGCCGAATTATAGACGTTTGTCTGTTAGAAAAGTCCTTGGTCATGCAGATAAATACTTAAACGGAATTAGCCTGTAATTTACTAGAGTGATTTCCGTTACATGTCAAATAGTAGCGTTAATGATCTCACGAAACATGGCTATCATAATTTTAAATTCTCGTTTCAATCTGACAGCAATGTTTGACTTTGTCACACAAAGGCACATTAGGCTTCATTCCGAATAAAGCTATTCTTCAAAAAAGTAAATATTTATGCAGAGAATCAGGTGCCCCCCTTTGGCGTTTTCGAGTGGCTTACTCGAGTCACCTTTGTTGACATTTGTCTGATTAAAAGTGAACTTGTCAATTATAGTCCGCGTTTAAAAATACAAACAAGGTATAATACTTCATGACTTTGTTTATTTATGGTAATAACCGTGATCAAAAAGGTGAAATCACTGACATTTTAGTGTCAAATCAAGCATGTATATGTTTGGAATCAGAGCAGGACAGGATATTCTGTCCTCTAGTGCCCAACGGTTGCGAGAGCGCAATCCCTGTACTACTATATTAAACTGCCAAAGTTCACTGCGTTTTTAACTTTATAGATATAACATGTCCGATTTGAAAAAAAACAACAGGTTATTCAAACTACTACATGTATAATATTATTAAGTGATGTCATGCATCTTATACGACACATGGGTACACATGGGACACTGTAAATATATACACATGGGCAAACACGGTCCCTGCAAAAAATTATATACATATATATGGGCAAACACGGACGCTGCAGATCCACCAACACAAGCAAACCGGGACACTGGTAATCCACACCCACTGACTTGCAGGCACACTCCAGTTCGACACAGAGAGACAAACAGGAACACTGCAAATCCACACACAAACGTAAACACAAACACTGCAGTTCCAGATAGACCGGGACACTGCATTTCCATGCAAACAGGCAAACAGGGACACTGCAGTTCCACTCAAGCAGGCAAACAACAGTTCAACCTACACAGGCAAACAGGGACACTGCAGTTCCACGTAGACAGGCAAACAGGGACACAACAATTCAACATATACATGTACAAGCACACAGGGACACTGCAGTTCCATGTAGACAGGCAAACAGGGACACAACAGTTCAACCTACACAGGCAAACAGGGACACAACAGTTCAACATACACAGGCAAACAGGGACACAACAATTCAACATATACAGGCAAACAGGGACACTGCAGTCCCACGTAAACAGGCAAACAGGGACACAACAATTCAACATATACAGGCAAACAGGGACACTGCAGTCCCACGTAAACAGGCAAACAGGGACACAACAATTCAACATATACAGGCAAACAGGGACACTGCAGTTCCACGTAAACAGGCAAACAGGGACACGACAATAACATAATTCAACATAAACAGGCAAACAGCAAACAGGGACACTGCAGTCCCATGCAAAGAAGCAAACAGGGAAAGAACAGTTCAACATATACAGGCAAACAGGGAAAGAACAGTTCAACATACACAGGCAAACAGGAACACTGCAGTCCCACGCAAACAGGCAAACAGGGACACTGCAGTTCCACGTAAATAGGCGAACAGGGACACAACAATTCAACATACACAGACAAACAGAGATACAGTAGTTCCAAAATCAGGGGCCCTGCAGGTCCACACATAGCTGAACATGGGTATCTCGGGAGCGATTAAAACTTGTTTCACAAACAAGAATAAATAAATTAGTATAAACCAAAAGCAAACTGGAATACTGCAGTTCAGCACGGAGTCAAACAAGGACTGCAGTCTCATGCACACAATCCATACACAAACCGGCAAAAAAACTCGAAAAAAGCATTAACATCAACATTGTAAAACATGAAGGAGTGCCCAGCGTGTTGCATGCTGCAGTTGAAATTGAATCGTATCATGTGCGCGGATCTGTTGTCTTGTGGGTGGCTAAGCGCTGGACTATGGAACCGTTACACTTTTTGTATCTCGACCTAAAATATCTAACCACTTCTGCAAAGGAACTGACCAGTAACAAACCACGACATGGCTTCAACAGATTCAATATGGCCACAGGTCTATAACCAACAGAACGTTGATGAAATAAACAAAGTTTATATACAGCTAAGTTGTAAGTAGTTAATAGCTTCAGCAGACGTTTAAGTACAAGTTCTTCAACTGGATGGGGAAAAAACAAAAACTGATTTCAGACAAGGCTATATATAGTTAACTTCCATATCATTTTTATCGTAAAAAACTTAAGATTTAAAATTTCAACATCGTAAAAAGGTATATACATTAAAGTTTGCCTCGTAAAACGTCATACGACAGATAAACTACCCTTCATAAGTTGAGGTTTTATTACCTAACGTGACAACATTGTACATCATAAAAATGCAGACAATCTTAATGACTGGATAAAACCTTAGAAACGAATAACTTAGCTGCCGTAACTAATGGCACTGGGAAAAAAATCATAAAAAAACTTTCTTTTCAAAATGGTATGTTAGTATAATAGTTATGTAAACTACATCATGAATGAATAAAATCTTAGTGATAGATGTGTAGGAATGACAGATATATGCTAGTGTCTTAAGATTTTCTTTACACGACAGATGAAATTCAACCCGATATGCTTGGGGGAAAAACCCGGAAAAGAACGGCTTAAAGGCCAGGGATCTCTTTGAATTAACTGATACTGTAAAATGATAAATGTACTGATAGGATAATGATAGAACGATGTTCTATGCACTCTAAAACAATGCAGACATATTCATTTCTTTGTATTCAAATCGTTTCTTCTCGAAATAGAGTTGCCAGAAAGCATTTCTTATTTTTTGCAATGTCATTGAAAAAACTTGAATACTGCTGTATATTTCGAACATGTTCATCGATTGAAAAAGTTAAGTTAGGAATTTTTTTGGTACAAACAGAGGTCATTTCCGCCGGTAAGACATCTTTCTTGGTAAAATGAACATGTTCATCGATTGAAAAAGTCAAGTTAGGAATGTTTTTGGTACAAATAGAGGTTATTTCCGTCGGTAAGACATCATTCTTGGTAAAATAACAGCTACTTGTGTGACTTTAAAGCCTTAAATGCCTCCAAGGTTTATAAAAAAACCTTCAAGTTTTCCCGAATTACTTGCCGTGGTCTAGCTCCCTCAGTTTCAAGTCATGACAAGAATAATGTGACGACTGTTCTGATGAACATCTCCGAGTGTAAACCGTTTGCGAATAACTACCAGCAGTTACTCTTACACCGTGGATAAAGGTCTCCTTTCAAAAAGATTTTACTGCTTCTAGACATCGGTCTTTGTTCACAGGTTTGACTGTATTTTGAAAATGAAAGGTTTCCGGATCCACATAACGTACTCTGATGGAACAGGGCCGTAAACATTTTATAGAATTCCGAGCAATATCCTTTTGTTGAACGTCCTTCGCAACAGATGAAAACACCAGTGACAAGTCTTGGACCTTATGTTTGTGTCTATTTTCTGTAAGATGTTTAAAAATTTAATTAAACTATTTATTCATAGTTGGTTAGTAGCAATCGAGCTTTACAAAATGACCCTCACCATTTCATCGCGTGAGTTTCAACAATAGCGTGTCCTTGGAAAAAGAAAGAGACGAAAAAATGTGCTCAGCAGTGCCGAGACAGCGACGATCACAGACCTGCCGTGACCAGGATTCGAACCTGGGTTGTCGCGGCCACAACGCGAAGTACTAACCACTATACGATCACGGCTAAGCGCGCTGAGCTGACTATGGCGTGTTTAAGATAGTATATAAACCTTAGCGCAATCTGAAAATCGATACAGTCAAGGGAAGTAATGCAACAGCCGCGCTGTCTGTTGTAATTATTTGGAAAGAAAAAAAAACATAGATCTATCTGTCTTTCCCAAGCGAAGGATTTTAGTTGTGTTCGCCAAGTAAGTTGCGTCGTCTTTGTGATTACTGTCGGCATATGATTATCAGTTGTTTTTTCCATAACGTTCAAGAGCAGCGTTATTCTTGAATTTGTCGGAGTATCCTCCCTTGCATTTTTGTCCGTGAAAGAAAATTGCTAAAGATCTATCTTATTTAGAATTTTGAGCAGTTCTCGTCATTTTTCTATTTCAGTCACATTACAATAAAAGAAAATGGCTCAGCTATCAAGTTTAGCCTCCTCGCATCCTTCTCCGAAAAAAAACCCCAGTCTAGTGTACAGTAGATCTAGTGGCTTATGGGAAGTAAACTATCATAACTTTTAAGAAATTACCTGCATCGATTACTTCCCCTTACAACGCAAAAATTGTAGACATGTAGATAACTTTATATTATTGATCTATTTCTGATAAAGCACAGAATTTTCTTCAATGATATTACAAAAAATAAGAAAGGATTTCTGGCAACTCTTTTTCTCGAAAAAAAACCCCAAACAAAATCAAAACAACTTGAATACGAAAGAAAGGCAAAATGTCAACGTTGTTTTAGAGTGAACAGACCATGGTCCTATCATTATCCTGTCAATAAGTTTCAGTAAATTCAAAGTGATCCTGGGACTTTAAAGATTTGAAATTTTGTTTAGTTATCCCAAACCATTTCTAACCACCAAGTTTGGTGTTGATACTCCATACAATGTAACTAAGGAAGTATCTTATACTACAGAAATACGAATTAAACATCTTGGCCGCCTGTCTACAGACACTCGCCAAACTAATAGTGACTATTTCGTCTTTTTAAGACCTGGTGAGAAATTTTAACATCTAGTCACAAAGAAATTACCTTTCCAATTCACTATATTTGGTCTGATCAGCAGACTCTTTGTCTATAATGCCAAACATACGGTCATCAGCTGTCCCCGCGAACTGAAAGAGAGACCAAAATTAAATGATGTCTTGTAAAGTGATGTGTCCTTTAAAATAAACGCATACATTATAGTACAAATGTATTTGGTATACAAATGTATTCTCGGAATATCAAGCAGGTCAACGTACTAGGAACCCCTGTCATATTACCTGTGGTAATATTATATAAACGTGTTTTGTGAGCTTTAATTTGATAAGATAACGCGAAGGCATGTTGATAATGTTTATGTGAAGATGAAATAGGATATCCCATGAAACAGTTTAAAATTTAAACCGCCATTGCGCACATTGGTTTAACTCGAGTAACCGGAAGAGCTAATCCGAAAACACTTTAAGTGTATTGACAACGAAAATAGGAAAACAGTTTTGTTCACCTCAGTCCTTTGTTGGATCATAAACAGAGCGTAAGTTGGATTTTCTATAAATATTTTAAGGTTTTCAGACATCTTAATCTTATAATTCAGAGAATAAGATAGTAAGAAAATTCACTATCATTTGGACGATTAACATTCACTATCTTAATTGGGACGTGACCATATTGTGTTGAAAATTTGAGTTTTACAAAAGAATTAATAAATTAGATATTGCAGGGGGTCGGACGTAAACGATGTATCTCGGGGCTTTAAGCGAGAATTTGATGTAGTTCTGGTCAAAATGGCGGAAATTTAATGGTTTTTTTTTGGGGAGACGGATAAGAAAATTTGTAAGGAAATGTTTGTTTTTAATTTGATCGTACTGTTATCATGCCCTTTGTATAGCCACATGTAATATATGAAATCGTCACACCCGTTTTGGATTGTTGACCTAAAAATAAAAGTAAATGAAGGGATAGTCGCGAGATACTGTAGCAAACATTGTCAACTTGAGGACTGGTCCCGTTTTCATCAGTCGATATGTATATCACCTCTCTCAAAATGAAAATAGTGACGATGGAAAGAAGGGAAGATAGAAAATGAGGTAACAGGAGGAAAGGTGAGGGTAAGAGGAGGAGAGAGGAGGGAAAAGGGAGGAAGGAGGAGGAGAGAGGAGGATAAGATAAGTGAATAATAAGGTCGAACTAATGGATAAGCTGGTAGTAAGTAGGATACCTATTTACGTGTGAATATCGATATTACTGCAACGGTGGTTTTTAAATGTCTTAAAGCTTGAGTCTTAAACGATAAATAAACAAAATTACATTTTTGACTTCAGTGATTGCTTGGATGTCAAGAAGTGAAGCCGTACACCTGAGAAAATGGATATTTTCGATACAAAAGAAAAGAGAGTTAAGAGGAAGTTTAATAGGAGCGCATCTCGTAAAAGCAATGTGCCTCATTCTGAAATGTATATACAGATGACCAGCGGAGCAGACGACAGCTATAGCTAAGAGAGTCCAAACCTAAAGTGACAGTAATCGATCTGGAATTGCAACAAGTGAAAGAAGTCAGTGACACACGGAAGCGTAAAGGTTTTAGAGGGAAGTTAAATGGTATTAGTAACAAGAGTACCAAGAAACCTAGGCAGAATGCACCATCTGCGAGCAGAAAGCCGAATCAGACCTCAAAAGAAGATGAAAACATCACTACTATTGGACAGGTATTAAACTGAACACTTACATGACTCCTCCTCATTTGCAGTTTAGCCTTCAAGCGCGATGTTTGAATGTGATATCTGTTTCAAAGGTTTTAGAAGACGGGATAATATGTTACGGCATAAAAGGTCTGCAAATCCGGACGAAGATTCAGAGGAAGACGCGATGTCAGACATTTCTGTACAAGAGGACATTTATGAACCTGTTGATGAAAACAATTCTGATAACAGCTACAACGATATGTCTGTAACCTCTGGGAAGAGTTTGGATATTGACCCTTGGAAAATACATTGTAGAGGAAGCGTTTGATTAGTGCCACTCGCAGTATGACGCCGAAATGAATGAGCTTATGGAAGAAGATACTGAGATCAGTGAAAGTGAAGCCAGAGAAAATGTCTTTGAGGATATGAAATACACTTACAGGAAAGCCATGATGAACATTTTCGGTAGAAAACTGGTGTGGTTCGATGCTATGAAGGAAGATCTAATCTGTAAAGCGACAAAGTAGACAGTCAATCAACTCATTGCAACAGAACACTACGAAGGGGAGGTAGCCTTAAAGTACGTTCTTAAACGGAGATTTCTGTTTGATAAAAGTGCTGGACAATTACGTTACTCCACAGTTGGAAGAGGAAGAAGATACGGAACAAATGGAAGATACTGAGTGAGAGGACATTGATATAACAGGACTGTCGAACTTGTTGGGCTAATAGTTAAATGATATTGTCGAAGCTAAAGTGAGCTGCATGTCTTTTGTATAAAAGACTTTATGATCTGTGACATTTCTATCAACGATTTGACTGACTTCATTCATTTGTTCCATCTGGAAAGACCAAAACGTGTGTCTGTTTTATTAAAATTTAAAACTCATGATTTTATATTAAAGAATTGTAATTATCTGTAGATGATTTAGAGAAAAAATAAATGTAGCTAATAAACAAAGGTGTTGCTTTGTGACTTCTCTTTCTCGGCCGTTTTTCCAATAGGTGGTGTTTACCATTTGACTAAGAGTATATGAAAACACGTCTAGAAACAAGCAAGAGTTTAAATAAAATAATAAGCAATTCTTTTATACGCAAGATTAAAAATAACGTTTTCCTGCTGCGCCCACTTCACTAAAATCCACGCTATTTAAAGTACAGGCTTGCGGTTTACGGATCGTAGTGTGTTCTTGGTATTCTTTCAGAAATGTAATTTAATCGTGTCACCATGACAATCTCGTTTGTTATCTAATATCCGTTTGTGGTTTTTGGCCTGGGGACTGAAAGTCCCCAAGGCCTAAGTTAGTATACCACATTTCAAACCCTGCAAGAATTTTAGCCGTGCTATGTGCGAATAACAACTGTAAACATGCGCTATGCGAAAGTAGTGCAAGACAGACCAGATCAATCTTCTGTTTGAATGCCGCATGTGATAAGAACATGTTACAAATAAAAATAGTACATAAAACTTCAAACGACTGCAGGAAGGTATATAGCTTACGGGCTGCATTACACATTTTTTTCTGTTTTAGAAATTAATGCGCTGTTAGCTGATTACGGAAGATAATCATATGCATATCACGGAAAAGTACGGATATTTACGGAAATTTACGAAAACGTACGAAGCTCGATATAAGAGTTTGTAGTTTGATTTTCAAATTTCCGATGTTATTTCATTGACAACTTTGTTATTTACGAACGATAACATATATATTTACCTAAAAATAAATGTCTCTAAAAAAGATATAATTTACGTACATTCCCGAGAAGGAACTAACGTGATCAAATTCACCCGCCATTTATCGAGGACGCTGCATGTCGAGGCCCAGTGAACGGTTTCACTGATTACAACTACAAGGTTGAGGGATTCGTCCTATTTTTTCAAAGATCTATTCACAAAAGAATAGTTTTATAAATAATTTTCATTTCTGAAAATATATGGTCATGATCTCTTAATGTTATGGTGGACTCCCAAAGAAAACCCCCCTTCTTTAAACAGCTGAAATCTTCGTCCGCACCTGAGTGCGGGGTTCTTATTACATGTCATATATTTTCTATATCAGTGGGTGACTAAGCATTTGATATTTGCCGTTTTTCGACGATAGATACTTTATTTTATGTTTTTCTATGATCCGA